>CM045760.1:28163376-28553794 GCA_025200525.1 Camellia lanceoleosa
GGCCGGTGCTGGCCTTCGAATACGAGTGAATACGGGGTCGTGAGGGGCACCTCCACTATAAGCTCTAGGGCTAGTATCGGGAAGTATGCGTAGACCCACAACTGTGAGAAACAGAGCAGTAGCCATCAGAATACAGAAGGCTGAATGCAGAATGTAAATACAACATGCTAAGAGCAAAGTGCAAAGTACAGAATGTAAAGTTGTAGCACGTCCGCGGGGGACCTCGCGCTACAGTTCGGACTCCCTTTTTGTGTCGGTTCTAAATCTGAACCAAAGAGTCCAAATCCGGCAAATCGTTTGAGAAAACAGATTTTTTAAAAGTAGTGCCAAACATGGATCGCTTTGCGACATCTGAGTCGCCACCTAAATATTTTTAAAATGGGAAATTTAGAAACCTCGACTCAGTCAAGGCCACATGTCCGTCATCACCAAAGTGGTCTTCGCCGGAGCTTGGGTACGATCGGGAAGGTCGACTATGAGCACCCCTTTTCGGTCCAAAACCGCCTCTACTAACCGTGATATCCGCTTTTGAAAACTTTATGTTCTTATTCGGTTATTAACCTAGAATTACTATGTGATGCGACAACACAAAAGTATAGACTAGATCGCCTAACTTGGAAATAAACATTGCATATCCGCTCGCTTTGAAAAAACGTGTTGTTTTCTTTTGCTACTCGCAAGTAGGCTAAAATACGGATTTCAACGAGTTGTTCCAACTCAGGCAATCCAACCTCCACCCACAGGCATTCAAACAGTTTATCATGTAAGCACTTAGCCGCATGGTAAGCATACTGTCATGGTAAACATTCACACGCATGCGATATGCTAAAGCCATAAAAAACTTACATCGTACTCCGCGCCAAAACAGTAAACTAGTTAGCAAACATGCATGACCTAGTTCATGTTAAGTGGCTAATGCAACACGGGCAGAAATGCAATCTAGAGTAGGCTCGGCTAACCTTAAATATGGCATGTGAAATGCGATCAAATAGCATGTATTCAATTTGGAATTTGAAAATACAATGCAGCTTGTATGATGTACCGAGCCCGGTGCATGTAAACAAATGCCTGAATGCACACATGCATTGCATAAGGTATGCTAATTTAGACGTGCCCTAATCTACCATAAGCAGGTAAATAAAAGGGTTAGAAAGAAATGGGGGTTGGAAGACATACACCCACTCACGCACACTTATTACATTTTTGCCCTCGCCCGGAGGGACCAAAATAATAATACAGTCCAACGAATAACTAATTAACTACACAAGCTAATTAAATATTACAAATTAACTAAATTAATTAAATTAATTAATTAATCTAATTAAGCAGTAAATGGCCTCGGGATGAGGGTCCGATGCATCGCGTGCGGGACTCGCTTTAATCGCCGTCATGCAAGTATGCCTCGCTTTTCCGCTATCCAACTCAAAATTACCAAAGTCCTAGAACACTTTCTTTGGTATCGAGATCATCACCGCCGCACAAATTTCCACGGTGAAGGATTTGGCCATCGACCTTGAATTGTTCCATCGGTTTGGGGATGAGCTGCCGGTCGGCACTAAAAAGTGCCGGTCGGCACAAAATGTTCTGCAGATCCTGCAACTCACAGCAGCAGAGGACAAACTATGCATGGCAATGTAATTCAAAGCATGTATGCACCAAACACATCCCACATCATGCTATGGACCCAAGAGGGCATGTGCCTCGATTCCCGGACCACCAATCGCGCATTTCCATGCGTGATGGCCCGGAGAACCAAGAGTGCAACTTTGATTTCAAATGCATGCAATGCAAAGAAGCATATAAGGGTGCCAAACCTCTATCACACGCACTTCAAGAGGCCTAGCATGCATGTCAATGTGATGCAACCCTAAGCATGTGATCTAGCATGCAATATGGACAATGCAAGCAAGTTGAGCATGCTAAGTATACAACTTAAACAAAGAGGCATGCGAACCAAACAATGGAGTGGACTAAACAAGAATTAGACTACTCCTAATTGGCCTAAAATCTGTGACCAAAGGGCCTAAAAAGGGGGACCAAACACACATACACACATGCGAGTGTCAAGACCCAAACCCAAGGCACAAACATACAACCCTCAAGCACACCTAAGGAGGCCAAATATGGACAACTAGCATGCAATTTAGGCTCTGAAATCATGCTACAAAATGATGCCAAATCATACAACAAGGCAAGCTAGACATGCAACGACCAAGCATGCAAATGGTCCAAGGCTTAAGGTAGGCCAAAGATGCATTGAACTACACCTAGCATAACCACACATGGCAACACTTAACCAACCAAAATCAGAGTTTTAACACCTAAAACTAAGCCTAAAATAACACTTAGATGGCATCTAAATGACATGGATCTAAAGGCATGCAATATGACCAACACATGGAGCATACAACATGTGCTTTTAAAGCATTAAAGAAGCAACTAAAGCATGCATACAAGCACACCAAAAAGTCTGAAATAACATGTAAGAGGGTTCCAAACCCTTGAAATCATGGAGGCAAGGCATCCTACACATGCACCTACTTGAAGCATACAAGCTACGATACAAAGGGGATATACAAAGCATGTCAAGATTGACTCAAACGATCATGGACAGAGCTAAACCATGGCAAAATAAGCATACAAGCTTCACAAACTCAAGTCTAAAACATGCTAGAAATAGGGACACGCTTCCTAGACATGTTAAGGCAATAAGAGGCATTACAAGGCAACTATGCTAAGCATGCATAGGAGACCAAAACCAACTTGAAAACATGTTATATCATAGTAATATAAGCATGGAAAACAAGCCAAACATGCTCAATACACACTCAAACATGAAGCTTCTTAAGGAAGCAAAATTTGTCCTTTTTAAGGACATCAAGGAGAGGGGGTGGCCCTCTCCTTCTTGAGACTTCAAGGCATGCTCTTCACCACTGAAATCCCTCAAGATTTCAGTGGTGAAGAGATCCTATCACCAAAATATCGGATCTCTCCAAAATAGCACAAAATGGGGCCTTTTCAAAGCCTAAAGGGGGTCCAACTTCCCCAAACCTCACAACACTCTTAATGAACAATAAAGAGGACTTAAAAACAGAGATTTTATGTGTTAATCACTAAGCACAAAAACTGTTTTAAACTAGGTAAGAATAAGGTGCAAAAATGGGGGAAAAAGGGGTTAGTATCTCACCCTTGTAGACCTCTTCACAAAGGTTGTGGTTGATGCTTCCTTGAGCTCAAAATCAGTGAAGAACTCCAAGAACCAGCCCTTAGAACCTCAGTTGCAAGGAGAAGGTGGAACACTAGGTGTTTTAGTGCAATAGTATGAACTAAAGCACCTAGTGTACTAAACAAGCAAGGAAAGAGAGAGATAGGATAGATACAACTATTCTAACCTAAAACCAGACCTTGGCTCTCTCTAACAATGGTTAAGTCTCTCAAGAAGCCAACCCTTGAGCAAAGGGAAGAGCTTTCCCTCTTATAGGCCAAAAGCTTACAAGCTTAGCCACTAAAGCTCATCCCTCCATACACGTATGGAGGGGAAGACACTGCACACACCGTATGCGAAAATATCTCAGAAAGCAAGTGCACAGTGTCCGGCCGGCAGAAAATGTCATTTTGACAAAATTTAGTGCCGACCGGCACAAAAGAGTGCCGACCGGCACAATAAAGTGCCGATGACAACTCTAGCCAGCCGGTGGCCTCTAGTCCCAGCCGGTGGTGTGTAGGGATGCCTCACAAAGCATTCCCTGCCCCTCCAAGGCAAAGCACAAGTGTTTGGCGTAAAACCAAGCACAAAACAGTCAAGTTCGGAGGTCCTGAGGCAAGGCGCGCGAGCCGAGAACTCCGGGAACTCCAAACGAACGCAAACATGGATAATCACCGAGCGTTCAAGCGGTGACGTCCAAGTCTTGAGGACGGTCAAAAATGGGGTGTCTACAGTTGCCCTCTTTGTAACTTCGGAAGTCATAACAATGACGGGAGTGAATGTCAAAGCCCAGAGACGACCCATTTTTGACAAGGCCGAAGACTTAGACAATCATGCAAAACAAGTAAGATATGCGCCCGAAGGCAGGGGCAAAATGCAACTGACAATGCAAGAAGCCGAGCATAACTTATGGTCATGCAAAGAAAGCTGTAATGGAGCACGCATACAACAGTTATAAGCTAGCATACGCCAATCTACACTACAATGCATAAAGGATGTAAGAGAATTATGCAATTCTCGAAACATCTCACGCGGAGGATACAATACCTGTGCGGCTCGTCCGGTTGCACCGGCCTCAAATGAGCCGTACATACAATATCGTGCCTGTAAAGAAAGCGAACTTAACAGGTACAATTTTGTTAGCAATATGCATGTTGTATGCAATGCGAGTTGATATGCAATATATACAAAATGATGTATGAATAATGCAAATGATAATGCAATGCAATCGAAACTATATGCAAAGCAAACTACATGCAGGGCAATTGAATCATGATTCAAACCGGAGCGGTTCGAAACCACACAAATGTCAAATAGATTGATGGAAGTGACAAGCCCGTCTCCCATAGAACGATGTCTGATCTATGAGTACTTCGCACGGACACAAGAACAAGTATTGGGTGGGATGACATAAGTGGGGAAACGACCCGCTGGGGTGAGAATAGTGATCCTAATGCCGGACGCAATGACTACACTACAATGTAATGGAAATGGATACAATGGATATGGCACGCGGGCCAGACCGTATTTTGCCTAGGAAAGGCATGCACACGTACAAACCATGTCTAACACAGAAAAGGTGCCGCAACCTCAAACCAAGTTCATCAAGGAATAGGCGCGATGCACACGAACCATGCTTCAACGTGAAAAGTAAGGGCACATACCAGACCAAGCTCAACAAGGAAAGGCGCAAGCCATAGATGGAAGATGATGCAGTGAATGCATGCAACTACAATACAATGGAAATGGATACAATGGATATGGCACGCGGGCCAGACCGTATTTTGCCTAGGAAAGGCATGCACACGTACAAACCATGTCTAACACAGAAAAGGTGCCGCAACCTCAAACCAAGTTCATCAAGGAATAGGCGCGATGCACATGAGCCATGCTTCAACGTGACAAGTAAGGGCACATACCAGACCAAGCTCAACAAGGAAAGGCGCAAGCCATAGATGGAAGATGATGCAGTGAATGCGTGCAACTACAATACAATGGAAATGGATATTTACAGAAAATGCATGACATATGCACTATACTACAATGGAATGCATGACATATGCATGGTTCTTTTTGTGTTTTGAATGTTTTTGAAAATGCATGACATATGCAATAGTATTGATGATGCATGACATGCACGTTTTTTTTTTGAATTTTTGAAAATGCATGACATATGCAATAGTATTAAACGATGATGCATGATAATGCACGTGTTTTTTGTTTTTTTGTTTTGATTTTTTGAAATGCATGACATATGCAATAGTATTAAACGATGATGCATGATAAATGCAATATGATGCAATGGCTATGATTGCAGTTTTCCCTATTCTCCTAACGGGGCGACATACTAGGTTGGTTCAGTATCCAGAATCGAGGCGTAAACACGCCGCCTCAACCTATGGGGCTTCCATACAGATTTCAAGCCGAGGGTACACCCCCTGGGTATTTAAACCAGACTTTAGTCTCGGAAATTCCGAACCTTTACGTTCTAGGCATAAGCCATTCAAACTCTAGTCTTCACCGTCCCCATTGGTCTCCTAGGAACTCACCGCATAAACACGACGGGTGGCTTTACGGACCACGAAAGTCATTAGACACGACAAACACCGAAGGAATTGCACCTTCAGAGGATAAAATGCAGGGCAATGCAGGTTTTTTGTTTGAGATGTGCGGCAACACGCGGCTTTACGAATGCATGACAATGCAAGAATTGAGATGCGGTGCACAAGTCAGTGTGATATGATGCATGCTGAATGCGATGAAGTGCATATCTTAACGCACCGAAGGTCTTGCACCTCCCGAGGATTTAAGGTCTCCTAGACCGTGCGTGTTTAAGGTCTCGCCAGACCTGGAGGCAACTGATGAGGTGCGCAAAACAACGCTATGGAATGCATGCATGCAATGAGGTGCACCTTAATGTACCGAAGGTCTTGCACCTCCCGAGGATTTAAGGTCTCCTGGACCGTGCGTGTTTAAGGTCTCGCCAGACCTGGGGGCAACTATTACACAACACTTTAAGTGCATATGATGCAAATGAGACACGCACACGGCTGCAAATGAGGCGAATGAGACGTGCGTGTCTCAAAAGATGGAAAATGGAGTGCAATGAGGTACACGTGCCTCAAAGGATGGAAAATGAAGTGCAATGGGGGTGCACCAAACGGCGCGATGAAATGCATGCCAAATGCAATGAGGGGCAACTTAGTGCACCGAAGGTCTTGCACCTCTCGAGGATTTAAGGTCTCCTAGACCGTACGTGTTTAAGGTCTCGCCAGACCCGGATGGCGTGGCTTCAAGATGTGCGGCAATGCGCGGCTGTTGAGATGACGATACATGACAATACATGCGCCAAAGGTTTTGCACCTTCGAAGGATTTAAGGTCTCCTGGACCGTACGTGTTTAAGGTCTCGCCAGACCGGATGGGTGCATGGTTTCAAGATGCGCGGCAATGCGCGGCTGCCGAGATGATGATACATAACAATGCATAAAGGTTTTGCACCTTCGAAGGATTTAAGGTCTCCTAGACCGTACGTGTTTAAGGTCTCACCAGACCGGATCAAACTCTGAGGTGCGCGAAATAGCGCGATGGAATGCGAAATGCAAGATGAAGCACGTGAGGTAGTACACCTCACGTGGATCAAAATGAAATGCAAAATGAAACACGTGAAGTAGTACACCTCACGTGGATCAAAATGAAATGCAAAATGAAGCACGTGAAGTAGTACACCTCACGTGGATCAAAATGAAATGCAAAATGAAACACGTGAAGTACACCTCACGTGGATCAAAATGAGATGCAAAGTGAAACACGTGAAGTAGTACACCTCACGTGGATCAAAATGAAATGCAAAATGAAACACGTGAAGTAGTACACCTCACGTGGATCAAAATGAAATGCAAAATGAAGCACGTGAAGTAGTACACCTCACGTGGATCAAAATGAAATGCAAAATGAAACACGTGAAGTAGTACACCTCACGTGGATCAAAATGAAATGCAAAATGAAACACGTGAAGTAGTACACCTCACGTGGATCAAAATGAAATGCAAAATGAAGCACGTGAAGTAGTACACCTCACGTGGATCAAAATGAAATGCAAAACGAGGCACGTGAAGTAGTACACCTCACGTGGATCAAAATGAAATGCAAAACGAGGCACACGTACCTCGAGATGCAACGAAATGCAAAATGAGGCACGCATACCTCATTTGATGGAAAATGAAATGCAAAACGAGGCACACATACCTCGAGATGCAATGAAATGCAAAATGAGAAAGTATAGCATGCATGCCACACGACAATGCAAAACGGTGCAAGTTGCAAGGGACGTGCAAGATGGCGCACTACAATGCGCCGAACAATGTGATGGATGCGCGTGACGCTGCAGGGCAACTTTACATCTCAGTAGCGACAAAAAGGATACAAAAGGATACAATCTTTGGCAGAAATTGAGCGTCACGCCTGAAGAGAGCGGTCCGAAGTCAAAACGGAGGCCGGTTGAGCATCGGGGATGCATTTTCTTGTACTTTATTGATCTAGGGAGACCCAAGACCCCTCATATTGCCTAAAAACATCCTTGGGAACACCACCGGCTGGGTGGGGTGATCACTTCTACCATTGCATAAACTCATATATCGGCACAAAAAGTGCCGGCCAAACAAAAGGTGCGGCCGTGAAAAAATGCGATCAGGCGAAGCGCCATTTCACTCCGGGCTTTATAAAATAGGGTTTTAAACCCTATTTTCCATACTTCAAGCCGCCGAAAACTCCTCCTCTCTCTCTCTAGAGTGTTTTCCTTTCGATTTTTCGCCGATTTCTCCGCGTTTTACACCCGTTTTCTCGTCGGATTCGCGATATTCTTCGCGTTTCGGACATTTTCGACCGAACAAAACTTCGT
Source organism: Camellia lanceoleosa (assembly GCA_025200525.1). NCBI lineage: Eukaryota > Viridiplantae > Streptophyta > Magnoliopsida > Ericales > Theaceae > Camellia > Camellia lanceoleosa. The sequence continues at coordinate 28,171,480 of CM045760.1, forward strand.
TTCGGTGCACTTTTCGCCGTTTCCGCCTTTTCGGGACTTGTTCCCCTTGATATTCTCTACATTCCCGTGTATTTTCGTCTCCCGGCCTTCCCGGCCATTTCCGGCCTTCTCGGGGTTGACTTCCCAGTTGACTTTTCGCATTCCGGCCCATTTTCCTTCTTCCGGCTATTTTTCACCACCACTACCCATGGCAGACGATGTTCCACACGTCGGGACTCCCCCGGACCATGAGATGGACCCCGGGGTCAAGCTCCTCCCGTTGAGCGAGCGCCCATTCGATCCGGCGACCTATCGCCCGGCCATCCACGTGCTACCACCCGATGGACTTCGCCATTTCCGCGGCTTCGACAGGGCTTTGGATCCGGAGCTTCTGCTGCGCGAGCCGGCCTCTCACTTGTCTTCTGGCGCCGCCGAGGTAACATTCTTGTCTTTTATTTTCTGCAATGTAGGATTTCCTGTCAACTGCCGTAGCTAACTGAACCCATTAATCGCTCGATTCGATGTCTTTATCTTGTAGTTGATTGTAGACAAACTCATAATCGACACTGTTTAGGACCGGCGCACATGCACACACCTTTGCACTAGCTCGACTCACCCAAACCACGGCACACCTTTGTATTGCCAATTCGGCACGGTGCTTATTTGAATTTGAAAACACGCACACATGCTAGATTTACACCGAATCGAACCACTCGAACCGTGGCGTATTACATCTTGTAGCTCACTTCTTGACACACGGTGACCGATTATCTGCTTGAATCGAAAAAATGTGCACACGTGCACCATATCGTATGCTATTTCTCACAAAACACCTTGACACATTACGGTAGTAGTCCCGCGATATCTTGAAACGACATTTGCTTGCATCGAGAAGCGATACCTGCGTGCCGCGATGCTTACCATTTGTACCGCTCAAACAAAAAGACAACGACGATCGCACATTGTAGTTCTTTGTAAACACCGCGGCACCGGTTTTGTTTGAATTTTAAAAATCTGCCGCATATACGGTTATCTGTGCATATCTTCATATGGCTTTGCAATTTCTTGACTCTGAGGAGACTCCCATACTCTCATGGGTATGGGAGCGTCACCGCTTCGCGATTAGTCTGTACATTTTGATTACGCCGCATTATGGATCGGGCGGGCACCTCTGCGAGGACTCTCGGGCTCTCTACTTGCAGACCTCTTCTTGCAGCTCTGGCGAGGTGGTGGGACACCGATTCTTTTCATTATCGGACCGGGGACATGGCGATGACCCTTATGACTTCTCGATGCTCACCGGCATCCGGGGTGAAGTGATCCGATCCCCTTTGATCTGAATATGGGCGAGTGGATTGCCACTCGGGTTCACTTCTTTCGGCGCCGCCACTTGTTAAATCGAGGTTTCCGCTACTCTGGTTTGAGGTGCGATTTAGTGCGGACCATCTTTGGTAGACGCTCTGATGACCCGAGGCGGCCGAGAGATATGCACGCGGTTTCTCATGTTTTTCTTTGGGGACCACCTGTTTGCCGGCGGCGAACACAGTGCCCTCTGCTTTCGGCTTTGGTGGATGTCGAGAGGATTGTGCAGTATGACTGGGGAGGCGCGGCTTTGGCCACCCTTTACGGTTATATGAGCTCAGTCTCTCGTGGCAGTGGACAGCTGCTAGGAGGCTACTGGCGAGCCTGGGAGGTACGTCTTCTCCTCTGCTTTACATTTCGCTTTCTGTACGTACACCGCACTTACCGCTTGTTATACATTTTACAATTCGTATTTGTACACACGGCACACACATACTTCTGCTTTATACTGACTGCACACTGTTCACTCTGCACAACACAATACACAACACACGGCTCTGTTATTTCTGCTTTGTTCTGTATTCTGCTTTTCTGATAATCATACTGACGTCTGTTTTGCAGTTGTGGGTCTATGCCTACTTTCCCAGGCTAGAGCCAGTACCGGAGACGGAGACTCCTCTGGTTGTCCCCTTTTCACGCCGCTACGACGGGAGGTGTACCCGGAGGCCGCGGGAGACTTTCAGCTTCTTCCGCCGTTTCTTCGACACCATCACTCCCACCGAGGTATGTTTTACTTCTGATCCGTTTTAAGCCGCCTCGGTACATTTCTGTATCCGTAGATAATCAAGCGTATTTCATTTCAGTCATCTGGCGGTAGTGGGCTCCACTACCCCGGTGATCTGAGATCGGTATCTTGGCGCCATCGAGACCTCGCGCTCTGGGATTCTCTGGAGGCCCGGTCTGTCGAACTGGTACAGGTGGCGTTTCATCGCGGAACCTAGGGTTGCGGAAGCGAATAGTCCCGATCCATCCTCCCGCGTATGAGAGAGACCGAGATGACTTCCAGCCAGATGGAGGATTACATCCTTGGCTGGGCGGTGGGCGTGGATGCCAGGCGAAGCGGCGATTACTCGATGCGTCCGGACCTTCTTGATGCGGCCTTTGGCGAGGCTCCCGGTGATCAGCCGAACTGCGGCGCCAGCATGGGCGAGACAGAGCGAGAGTGGGGTCGTCCGAGAGGGCTCGAGCTTCGCAGAGGAGAGTGTAGAGGCGAGGGCAGGCTGGCTGCTTTGCCTACCATGTTGACTTCTGAGGCGAGTGGGGAGACCTACTGATCCTTTGCCTCTCCCGGTGATCATGGTATTTGGTATTCCTGACTTGCCTCCGGTATGTATTACTTTATTTCTGCATCTTGCATTGTTATTTCAGTTCATTCAGATATCCCACAGAATACTGATGTATTTAATACTTTTGCAGGCTTCCTCCGAGTATACCCGTCAGTCTGTGGAGCTGAATGCCTCCCTGATGGGGATGCTGCAGCGGACTCTCGACGCTTTGGCCGTCTACGGCTTGCCGGTATGTTCTACTGACCACAGTCTCAAATCATACTCTGTTTCGCTGTCTGCTATCTTGCACAAGAATCGATGAAGCGCTCACGGCTTTCATACTTTGTATTCATATCTTGCATCTACTTGATTCCTGTTCACGGCATTCACCTGTACTCATACTGCTTGCATTCTATCTTGATAAATGCTCATGGCATTCACACGTACTCATACATTTGCATTCTGTACTGATAAACTGCTCACGGCATTCACTTACTATACTCGCCTGCACCATTACAGCTTAATGAACTCATGGCATTCACTGCTGTACTCGCCTGCTTGCATTCTATCTTGATAAACCGCTCACGGCATTCACCTGCTTTGTACTCGCCTGCGCATTCTATCTTGATAAAGCGCTCACGGCATTGATGTGTTTGCTCTTTATATATTTTGACCTCCTTTCCCGATCCCTCCGGTGGCGGTTGCTCAGCGGCCTCCCTCTCTACTCGGGATGGCGGGATATTCCCTCATACTAGAGGGGCGTGGTCACGTGGGGAAGCGACTCACGAGCTCCGATTCGAGGAGATGGTGAGTCGGAGGCGGAGAGTCATTCTTGGAGGAGGCGAGGATAGCTCGGGCTCGGGCTCCGATAGTGGCGGCTCCGACGATGCTTTTGTGCTTCTGCCCAGGAAGAGGGCGAGGACTGACCCTTAGGCATGAGGCCTACTGCTGATGATGATGATTTTTGCTGCTTCTTTTCTTTATTTCTTTTCTTGTACTTTTCTCTTTTTGGTAGATAGAGTACTATGTCTTTGCCATGAGAGTTTTACTTTTCTAAAATTTGTATTTGAAAAGACGATGATATGGAACAAACTTTTTATCTGAAAAATGTTATATTGGTCTGTATCTGCATATTTCATATCATGCACTGCATTGCAACATATTACACCTCAAATGTAAATGATATTGATTTGTTGTCTGACAATTGAGCACTTGCACTGTGATAATCAAATAACCAACCAACTAAACGGAAAAACAACTCATACAAACCACTGCTCAAAACTGGGTTCACAACCCATACTCTGCTAGGGACTAATCTGCTGGGGATTGATTAGCATACAGCCCATAACACAGCATTTGGTTCATTCTGCACACAGCAAACCCTGAACAAATAGGTCCAATCTGACAAGACAGATCACGAAACTGACACGGTTGCAGTCGAAACACATTCAGATGTTCCAAAAATTTTTCTTTTTTGTTTTTCTTTTCTGCTTTACACGGATGTAGAGAAAGGCACGGCATTCTGAGCACAAGAGATTACTTTTTGGAAGAGGATGGGTTTTCAACCATTGTGTCGAGCCTACCACAGAACACGACGAGACAGGTTGAAACAAAGAAACAAAAGGCACACGACCTAACAAAACGAGACACACTTGGAAAAGACTCAAAGCGAAAATTGGGACCGACAAATCGAAAGACACGACACACGGACGTGTTTACAAGAAGAGACCTCAAATTTCGAGGAGCCAGTTCCTCCGGGTATACCTCCCACCCTTTTCTCATTTGTGATACTCACATCGCTCGGCCCTCAGGCTCGTTTTTTTTTTTTTTTTTTTTCTCAAAAACCCTTTTCTCACTTTTCTCTCAACTTACTCCTCTCTATTCTTTATTCTCTCATTTTGCATCCCTCCCCAGGGTGAATGACAGATGAATAGGAAGTCACGGGTTCACGCCCGACGCTATTAGCTCACGGCTATTCCTTCTGGCGGATAGAGCGCCCTGTTGGAAAGCATATTAGCGGGGGGAAGACAGAGGACCCGACTCAATCGTGCCCTTAGTTCGTCATTTTGACCATTTTTTGTTTTCTTCCTAAAACAGCTTTGATAAAAAATGAGAGTTAGATTAACACACTTATTCAATTTTTGATTTGAAAATCATGCGAATCAGGCTGTGAGCACTGAAAATTCTCCCTTTTGGGTCCAAACATGGTCCAATTTTGAAAACGAAATAGTTTTCGAGAAAATAAGTCAACCTCAGTAAAAATTTTCAAAAACTATTTTTGCAAACAGCCAATGCTCGAACGAGCGCGGAACTTACCCTCGAGATATGCAACCTCGGATCGAAGGCAATGGAAAATTGCCCCAGCTTAAAGGGAAGGCGGAAAGTTGCCTGGTTTGAAACGTAACTCGAGGGCAACTTATGGCAATGGATGGCAGCGGAAAGTTGCCCTTGTTTGGATGATGCCGCGGCATGTTGTAAGCCGATCTTTGTCGATGTGATCGGACCCTCGGACGGCGGAGAAGTCGAAGATGGCTTGAATCAATATATGGACACGATCACTGGAAGGTGTTGGTGGTTTAGCTTCAAGAGGAAGTTAATCACGTAGTTCGGATTCTTTGCAATTGGGACATTGGATTCGGAGAGGCAAAAGTGATCAAAACCATGACATGGTGAGACGCTATAGGCGTTGGGGACTTGAGGATGAAGTTGCCTCGTATCCCAAACATGGGAATCAAGCCTTACGTAGTTCCGGTTAAGGTACACTCGGGTATTTTAACCTTCACTATTTTTAGGCTCTAACTTTTGCCAAGGTGCCCAATGCGGGTTTTCGACCTTGCGAGCTATGTTTTTCTTCTCCATTCTTTTTCTTTTCTTTTGCATTTCTTTTGATATATATTTTTTGCATTTTTCTTTTCTTTTCTTTTTTTTTTCTTTTTGTGTTGTTTCTTTGCTCTAACTTTTGCCTGGGTCGCCCTTCCGGGTTTTCGGCCCAGCGAGCCTCTCAAAGGGTAAAAGTGTAGCAAGCCCATGCCAAATGGTTTTGAGATTGAAGCCTCTCTGTATCTAGGAGAACGGCTATTGTGTTGATTTGCAGAAAGGCCCATCACGGCTACTTCTCGAGCTTTGCTTAGTGGGATCTGATCTTCCTGATCGGACTCTGATGCCTCTTGCTCGAGGGCTGCTTTGAACTGGGCCACACAGGCGTCGCATTGATAGCTATCTTTTGAACATTCTGGATGCTGGTCCAAGGTTTGAAAATGGGGGGGTCGAGTCTCGAGGCTGAGAGCGATCCTAAGCTGCGTAATCTCGAGAACGATTCCACACAGGTCTTCGCAAGACTGCACAAAACATTTTGTTTTTTTTTTTGAAAATTTTTTAAGAAGGCGACAATTTGCTCGTCTCAAGACAATGGAACCAACTGGTCAAGCTGTGGTCCTTCTCAGTACTCACGCTGACAAGCATGATTTCATTCATTAAGGGCTTAGCATGCCTCTCTTTCTCTCAATCTGATCAAAGTTTTGCAAATCCCGAGGAATTCCTCCCTCTTTGTTTTTATCACCGCAGTGTTCAAAAAGGTTTTGAAAAACTTAGGTCATTGTGACAATGTTCAAAGCACAAGAAAGTAGACGAAAAGTACTATTATTCCATTCACATCTCTGGCGTGGTTTGTTCGAATAGTAACAGATACGGGACGCGATAGCCACAACTGTTTCAATCAAATTTGTTGGCATAACTGGCTCCTCGACAGAAACAAACTCAAACAACGAAAGCAACAAATTGAAAGACAAAACGGTGTTTGAGGCAACAACCCCGAAATCACCTGGTATACTATACAAAAGGGACTGACTCATTACAACAAGACAGACCTTGTAAGCAAAAGACTGACTCAAAACAATGGGACAGACTCAAGACAAATCAAAAGACTGACTCGACACCCAAGTCAGGTTTTACAAAACTAGCATCGGCAGGTGCTCAAAAATGCGTGCCAAACGCCATATCCAAAAATGTACCAGATATTGCCCGCAGGCAGTTGAATTCCAATTATATACTAGCAGTGTCGGTGTCCTCGGTATCTGTGCCCCCACAATCCAAGAACTCTGTAGTGACTGACTTGGCCGAGGTAGGCGGGAGGATGACCTTGTTATCAATCAAATCCTGTACTTCATGCCGAAGGCGGAAACAATTGTCGGTAGCATGGCCAGACTGTTGATGGTACGCACGGTACTGAGTGGCATCATGGCCTGCTGGAAGGGGTTTGGGGAGTGGCCTATGATCGAGGGGTGTAAGATGCTCCTTTTTGGTCAAGATCAGAAGTGCCCTAGACAAAGGCATGTAAAGAGGATGGAAGACCCTGCGCCCTCGGTGTACTTGAATTTCAGGTATTCTTGCTCGACGTCGGGCGAACGGATCAAAGCGGGCTTGGATTCGATCTTTTCCGGTAGGATTGGGAATGAGGAGCTACTCGCATGACGGCTGTCCCGATTTTACGATCGACTTGGACTACCCTCGGGTAGAGGGGAAAACATCATCCACAATTTTGGTTACAATCGCGGATACTGTTGTTTGCTCATTCCCGGCTTTCAAAGCCGGATCGCCTACTAGCTTGTTCCACGGTCGGCATCCACCTTCACTTTGTCTTTGCCTCGCCTCGGCGATGAGAGGTTTGGGTTGGTCTTGGTACATCATCGCTAGGTGGAGGTCATCTCCGATCGATTGAGCTCGATCACAATCCGCCCCGATGTCGGGGCTCACGGGTTCGAAATTTCCAAAGATACGGTGCAACCGTGGCGAGGTTGACATTTAAATGGCGAGATCCGCCACGACCTCTGGAGATCGCCTATCATCCCCATTAACTCGAATGTAGTGGGCTCATGAGCCCGATAGAATTGAGGGTCCAGATTGGGTGTCGCAGGCGACCTAGGCGGATGCATATCAACAAGAGCTTCATCTTGCGGGTGGTTCCTTGACTGTGCGGCCGTCATGACCACAATCTTACGAGTTCGCATCATGTTCGGTCCCGCCGAGGAGAAGACACTAGTCGCTCGGACTTAACTCTTTGAATCTCTGAATCAAACGGAAAAACAAGCGATTTCAAATTTCAAACAGATCAAACACGGTGTAGTCGAACAATCTGCACTCTACTATCAACACCGTTCCTCAAGTCATCATCCCAAATCAACTGATACCCGCAGATATAGTGATCCACAACAACACCGATACTAGTGCCCTCAGTTCGATACTTGAATCAAACCGATATGCATTCCACAGAGATACATGTAAAAGCATATAGCAAGTAAAAGAGAGCCAAAACACCCCTATGTTGGGGTAGGGTTTCGCCCTATTTTGTCGAGCTAGGGTTTCACTACGCACGCAATGTTTCAAACAACCTATATCGGTAAGCAACTTTGTCCTAGTTTGGAATGGTCACTATGGATTCGATGCACTAGGTCGAATGGTCCAAAAGGGTGCCTGGTAAAACCGGGTTTGTGTTCCCACATCGGCAGAGCCAAGAACCGTCACTTATGGACATGCCTTGACAAGACAAGCCTCCAAGAAACCGCCAGAATAGCAGATGGCCAACACGGTGTCCTAGGCGCACTAATGCACATGCAATGCAAAGAAACACATAAGTGTAGTCAAACAGGATATCACGAGTTCGAGTCAAGCTCTAAAATCCCAAGAGTCGCCAGAAATCAGAGACGTCCGCGGGGACCTCGGCCATGATGGACTCCTTTTGTGTCGGTTCTAAATCTGAACCAAAGAGTCCAAATCCGCAAATCGCTTGAGAAAGCAGATTTTTAAAAGTAGTGCCAAACATGGATTGCTTTGCGATATCTAGTCGCCACCTAAATATTTTTAAAATGGGAAATTTAGAAACCACGACTCGGTCAAGGCCACATGTCCGTCATCACCAAAGTGGTCTTGGCTCGAGCTTGGGTACGACGGGAAGGTCACTATGAGCACCTTTCGCCTCGTCCAAAACCGGCCTCTACTAACCGTGATATCCGTTTTTGAAAACTTTATGCGTTCTTATTCCGGTTATTAACCTAGAATTACTATGTGATGCGCACAACACAAAAGTATAGACTAGATCGCCTAACTTGGAAATAAACATTGCATATCCGTTCGTTTCGAAAAAAACGTGTTGTTTTCTTTTGCTACTCGCAAGTAGGCTAAAATACGGATTTCAACGAGTTGTTCCAACTCAGGCAATCCAACCTCCACCCACAGGCATTCAAACAGTTTATCATGTAAGCACTTAGCCGCATGGTAAGCATACTGTCATGGTAAACATTCACACGCATGCGATATGCTAAAGCCATAAAAAACTTACATCAGACTTACCAAAACAAAGAAACTAGTTAGCAAACATGCATGACCTAGTTCATGTTAAGTGGCTAATGCAACACGGGCAGAAATGCAATCTAGAGTAGGCTCGGCTAACCTTAAATATGGCATGTGAAATGCGATCAAATAGCATGTATTCAATTTGGAATTTGAAAATACAATGCAGCTTGTATGATGTACCGAGCCCGGTGCATGTAAACAAATGCCTGAATGCACACATGCATTGCATAAGGTATGCTAATTTAGACGTGCCCTAATCTACCATAAGCAGGTAAATAAAAGGGTTAGAAAGAAATGGGGGTTGGAAGACATACACCCACTCACGCACACTTATTACATTTTTGCCCTCGCCCGGAGGGACCAAAATAATAATACAGTCCAACGAATAACTAATTAACTACACAAGCTAATTAAATATTACAAATTAACTAAATTAATTAAATAAATTAATTAATCTAATTAAGCAGTAAATGGCCTCGGGATGAGGGTCCGATGCATCTGCGTTTGACTCGCTTTCGGAATCGCCTTTGTCATGCAAGTATGCTCGCTTTTCTTATGCTATCCAACTCGAAAATTACCAAAGTCCTAGGAACACTTTCTTTGGTATCGAGATCATCACCACCGCTGAATTTCCACGGTTTGAAGGATTTGGCCATCGGCCAATTGTTCCATCGGTTGGGATGAGCCGGTCGGCACTAAAAAGTGCTTGCGGCACAAAATGTTTCGCAGATCCCGCAACTCACAAAGAAGAGAGGACAAACTATGCATGGCAATGAAATTCAAAGCATGTATGCACCAAACACATCCCACATCATGCTATGGACACAAGGGGGCATGTGCCTCGATTCGGACCACCAATCGCAAGATTTCCATGCGTGATGGCCTGAGAACCAAGAGTGCAACTTTGATTTCAAATGCATGCAATGCAAAGAAGCATATAAGGGTGCCAAACCTCTATCACACGCACTTCAAGAGGCCTAGCATGCATGTCAATGTGATGCAACCCTAAGCATGTGATCTAGCATGCAATATGGACAATGCAAGCAAGTTGAGCATGCTAAGTATACAACTTAAACAAAGAGGCATGCGAACCAAACAATGGAGTGGACTAAACAAGAATTAGACTACTCCTAATTGGCCTAAAATCTGTGGCCAGAGGGCCTAAAAAGGGGGACCAAACACACATACACACATGCGAGTGTCAAGACCCAAACCCAAGGCACAAACGTACAACCCTCAAGGACACCTAAGGAGGCCAAATATGGACAACTAGCATGCAATTTAGGCTCTGAAATCATGCTACAAAATGATGCCAAATCATACAACAAGGCAAGCTAGACATGCAACGACCAAGCATGCAAATGGTCCAAGGCTTAAGGTAGGCCAAAGACGCATTGAACTACACCTAGCATAACCACACATGGCAACACTTAACCAACCAAAATCAGAGTTTTAACACCTAAAACTAAGCCCAAAATAACACTTAGATGGCATCTAAATGACATGGATCTAAAGGCATGCAATATGACCAACACATGGAGCATACAACATGTGCTTTTAAAGCATTAAAGAAGCAACTAAAGCATGCATACAAGCACACCAAAAAGTCTGAAATAACATGTAAGAGGGTTCCAAACCCTTGAAATCATGGAGGCAAGGCATCCTACACATGCACCTACTTGAAGCATACAAGCTACGATACAAAGGGGATATACAAAGCATGTCAAGATTGACTCAAACGATCATGGACAGAGCTAAACCATGGCAAAATAAGCATACAAGCTTCACAAACTCAAGTCTAAAACATGCTAGAAATAGGGACACGCTTCCTAGACATGTTAAGGCAATAAGAGGCATTACAAGGCAACTATGCTAAGCATGCATAGGAGACCAAAACCAACTTGAAAACATGTTATATCATAGTAATATAAGCATGGAAAACAAGCCAAACATGCTCAATACACACTCAAACATGAAGCTTCTTAAGGAAGCAAAATTTGTCCTTTTTAAGGACATCAAGGAGATGGGGTGGCCCTCTCCTTCTTGAGACTTCAAGGCATGCTATTCACCACTGAAATCAGTGGTGAAGAGATCCTATCACCAAAATCTCGGATCTCTCCAAAATAGCACAAAATGGGGCCTTTTCAAAGCCTAAAGGGGGTCAAACTTCCCCAAACCTCACAACACTCTTAATGAACAATAAAGAGGACTTAAAAACAGAGATTTTATGTGTTAATCACTAAGCACAAAAACTGTTTTAAACTAGGTAAGAATAAGGCGCAAAAATGGGGGAAAAAGGAGTTAGTATCTCACCCTTGTAGACCTCTTCACAAAGGTTGTGGTTGATGCTTCCTTGAGCTCAAAATCAGTGAAGAACTCCAAGAACCAGCCCTTAGAACCTCAGTTGCAAGGAGAAGGTGGAACACTAGGTGTTTTAGTGCAATAGTATGAACTAAAGCACCTAGTGTACTAAACAAGCAAGGAAAGAGAGAGATAGGATAGATACAACTATTCTAACCTAAAACCAGACCTTGGCTCTCTCTAACAATGGTTAAGTCTCTCAAGAAGCCAACCCTTGAGCAAAGGGAAGAGCTTTCCCTCTTATAGGCCAAAAGCTTACAAGCTTAGCCACTAAGCAAGCTCATCCCTCCATACACGTGTATGGAGGGGAAGACAATTGCACACACCTGTCTGAAAATATCTCAGAAAGCAAGTGCACAAAGGTCCGCCGCGTAAAATGTCATTTTGACAAAATTTAGTGCCGACCGCACAAAAGAGTGCCGACCGCACAATAAAGTGCCGATGACAACTCTAGCCACGGTGGCCTCTAGTTCCAGCCGGGTGGTGTGTGGATGCCTCACAAAGCATTCCCCGCCTCCAAACAAAGCACAAGTGTTTGGCGTAAAACCAAGCACAAAACAGTCAAGTTCGGAGGTCTTGAGGCAAGGCGCGCGAGCCGAGAACTCCGGGAACTCCAAACGAACGCAAACATGGATAATCACCGAGCGTTCAAGCGGTGACGTCCAAGTCTTGAGGACGGTCAAAAATGGGGTGTCTACAAAAGTGCGCCGTGTGTGCAATGTACAAATAATGAGAAGTAGAAATGTAAAGGGCAGAAAGTACCTCCCAGGCTCTCCAATAGCCGCCAAGTATGTTCCCCCGTCCGCGGGAAGTCGCGCTCATATAAAGGTAGAGAGTGGCCAGGCTGGCACCGCCCCAATCATACCGGCTAACCTGTGAAAGGTCCACTAGAGCGCTCAGCAGATAAAGCCCAACAGTGTTCCCCCTATCGGTAAACAAAGTGGTGCCGAAGAGGAACATCAGGAATCCACGAGTATACTGTGCCACCTCCTCGGGAGTCTCAGGCTCCATCTCCACCCTCCTGAAGTGGGAAGAGAACTAGGTGTATCGGACTTTACCTGAAGATCTATCCACTGGCCGGCGAGCTCCCAATAAATACGTCCAGGCGGCCTCCCACTCGCCCATGTCCTCATCATATGGGATGGGCCAACCTCCCACATCAAGGCCCGTCAGTATGGCAATCTCAAACGGGGTCATGGTCATGTCCCCGGTGGCAGAGAAATGAAAGGAGTTGGTGGTGTCCCACCATCTCTCTACCAAAGCGCCCATCAGTGTCCTGCTAGCGGGGCAGCGGGAGATCCCAGTGCAGAAGGTCCCGACCCCCGCCACATCAACCAAATCTCGGACAGCCTCCGGGAGCTCGACGTACCACTCTCTCGCCGTGACAGAGCCATATCCCCGCACAGCACGGGAAGTCACCTGCATTCAGAATGAATACAGATTTCAGAACTTCAAAAATGGAACGAACAAGCTGCGTGCAAATGAAATGAATAAGCTGCGTATGAGTTGTGTGCAAATCAAATCAGATACAGACAATGGGCTGTGTGTTCAGAAAATTAGAGTTCGGGCTGCGTGTTCACCTCAACAACGGGCTATGTGTTCAGAAAATTAGAGTTTGGGCTGCGTGTTCTACTCTCGATCAGTGTGTGCTGCGTGTTCACCTTAACAACGGGCTGTGTGTTCAGAAAATTAGAGTTCGGGCTGCGTGTTCTACTCTCAATCAGTGTGTGCTGTGTGTTCACCTCAACAATGGGCTGTGTGTTCAGAAAATTAGAGTTCGGGCTACGTGTTCTACTCTCAATCAGTGTGTGCTGTGTGTTCACCTCAACAATGGGATGTGTGTTCAGAAAATTAGAGTTTGGGCTGCGTGTTCTACTCTCGATCAGCGTGTGCTGCGTGTTTACCTCAACAATGGGCTGCGTGTTCAGAAAATTAGAGTTGGGGCTGTGTGTTCTACTCTCGATCAGTGTGTGCTGCTTGTTCACCTTAACAATGGGCTGTGTGTTCAGAAAATTAGAGTTTGGGTTGCGTGTTCTACTCTCAATCAGTGTGTGCTGTGTGTTCACCTCAACAACGGGCTGTGTGTTTAGAAAATCAGAGTTTGGGCTGCGTGTTCTACTCTCAATCAGTGTGTGCCGTGTGTTCACAATTAATTTATGGGTTGCGTGTTCAGAAATTCAGAGTGATTGAACTAAGTGTTCAAGATGCAAATAGAATATGGTGTCATAGACTAAGCATTCTATACAAGCTGTGTACTCAAACGAGCCGATAAACGTAGTCAAAGCACGAAATGCACTGAAAATGCAGAATACATTGCAAAAAATGTAAAGGCGAAGTAAATTCCTCTCGTGCCTGATAGGAGAGGTGAGACTCCGGCTCTCGCAAAAGCAGATCCCTGGGCGCTCAATCATCAAAATCAGTAAAATGGTAGAAAACAGCCTGCGGAAGGACATGTACCCGAGGGGCGTACCTCTCCGGAATGAACGGTCGAACCCCCGGAGGCAAGGCCATAATATCGTGATCACCCCCGGCACCTGGAGGACCTCCACCATGAGGAAGATGACCGGTCATTTCAAGAAATCTGCAAAAACGAGCAAAAACGAGCAAAATGAGCCAAAATTGGAAAAAGTCAACAAAAGTCAACTCTCGGGAAATGAAAAAGTCAACAAAAGTCAACTCCCGGGAAAATCTTCCAAATATTGAGACAAACTCACCTCAAGTGGCGAAAATGAGAAAAGGAGCTCCGAAATCAAAATTTAATCAGTGAAGAGAACTGAAAGTTTTCGCGAAAACAACTTGCGTGGGGCGTTGGAAAACGCATATAGAGCACAGATCTGAGAGAGAAAATGGTTTGGGAAGGAGGAGAGAACAATTTCGGAGCTGCACTTGTGAGGAAAAGTGCTTTGGATAAGCACATTTAAAGAAAAGAGGGTGAAAGGACCAAATCGCCTTAACTGGCTAGGTGGCCGACCACCTTTACGCAGCCGCCACCCTCTCCGAAAAACATGGCCGGCAGCCTCCCCCTGGGAATAAAACTGGCCGGTGGTGTCCCCCATGTGGCCTCCAAGGTCTCTGCAAATTTTGGTGATGATTGGAGTCCCCGGGACCTGAAAAAGTACAAGAGAAGTGCACTTTCCGTCGCGAAATCGCTCCGCCGGAACTTCAACTTCAACTTTCGATGCGTGTCTCATCATTACTCATCAGAAGCAAGGTGTATTCTTTTTGAATATGTTGTGACCCTTCTGGGGGGTGAATCGGAGGTCGCGATCGAGTCGCCCTCGCCGAAACGCGCATTTCTTTGCTCGTTGTTTTTTGACAAACGTGCATCCTAGTTTACACTTGTCCTGCATTGTTATGCACATCACTTGCATTCTCATGCATATACTTGCATTGTTATGCACGTTTCCTTGGTATTACCATTCCTTCGTTCTTAACTTGCGTTGTCACGCGCGTTTCTTCTCGCATTGCGATGCACTCACCCATGGACATCACGTTTGTCGGCATTTCGATATCACACTGAACATATGTTGCTAACTATGTTGTGCTTGTTAAGTTTCTTCCTTTTTTAGGCACGATATTGTATGTACGACTCATTTGAGGCTGATGCGACCAGACGAGCCGCATAGGTATTGTATCTTCTCCGTGTGAGACGTAGCGAGAATTCAATGATTCTCCGCATTCTTCAACTGCATGAAACGTATTATTTCTTTGCATTCTTGCTTAAAACTGTTCTATCTATTATGAATACTTGCTTCATTACAGCTTGCTGCATTTGCATGATCGTTGAGTTACATCCGGCTTTGTGCATATCGCTTTGCATTTTGCCCCCATACAAGGCTATGCACGTTTCTTGGTTCATCTTGTATGTTTGTCTGAGTCTTCGGCCTTGTCAAAAATGGGTCGTCTCTGGGCTTTGACATTCACTCCCATCACTTATGACTTTCGAGTTCTGTCAAAGAGGGGCAATTGTAGACACCCCATTTTTGACCAACCATAAGACTCAGACGTCACTGATTGAGCGCTTGGTGATGTTGCATATTGTGCTCATTCTGAAGTTGCGAAGTCTTGGCTACGAGCCTCGCCTCCGGACTTCCAGATTCTTTTGTGCCTTGCCTCAGTTTGCGAACCGGGCCCCGTTTTCTCTGTTTTCTCTTCTCGAAGGGAGGGAGAGGTCTTGTAGATCATCTCTCAATGGCCGTAGGCTACGTTTCGTGGTCGTAGGCCATTTTTTCCATTTCGGAGCTCGGTTTCCGGTTTTCGGAACCGTTGGCCGTGTGCCACAGTTCGGGACCACTTAACCACCTCCGTTTGCTCCGGTTTTTGGTACACATCTTATTTACTCCCTTTTGAGGGACACTGTGGCTTGAGAGACCAACTTCGTGGTCAAACGCCACCTCCAAAGGCTTAATGATCAAATTTTGGGCCCTGCTGCATGTTTCGGCCCCCGAACCTTCAATTTGCATCGGTTTGGGTTCATTTTTGGCAGGGACCTTATTTTCATTATTGGGAAGCTTGTAGAAGGGTGGGAGGCCAGCAATTGTTCTGTAAAGCCAGCTTTATTCCTTCATTGCTCTCCGTCACCCGTTTTCCTCACTAGAAAGCTAGTATTGACCACCCCCGGGCCACTTTTTTGGGCCATCAACCACATATTTGTGTTGTACACACCTGGAAGGCCACCAATATGTCATGGCCGGCCAGCAATTGTTCCTGACCCTTTTGAACCCCTCTGAAAAGTTGGGTTTTCTCTCTCATGGTTCACTTTTTCTGGGTTTTGATCACATGGTTGTGTTGTGCACACATGGGAGGCCACCAATATGGATGGCCGGCCAGCTTTCTCTGATTGACCCTTTTGAACCTGGTCGGCCGGCCAGGGGAGGTGGTCGGCCGGCCACCTGAACCCTCTAAACCTGGCCGACGATGCTCCCCTCAGCTGGTTCCTTACAGCTGCACCCTCTTTTTCCACCCAGATCCTGTATCCGAGTGGGGGGTCTTTTGGGGGGGAAATTTGAATTTCATTTTCCCCCCCTTTTCTCCACTCCTTTGCCTATATAACCAGCACCCCCAGCTACATTTTGAGAGGTTACAAAATTTGGTTGAGAGCTCTTGCATACAATCTCCCTCTCTCTCTACTCCAACCCCCCCAAACCCTAAGGTTCTTGCACCAATCCATAGCACCACACCTCCACACTCCATTCCAGCCACTTGGAGGCCATTTCCAGAGGTTAGGAGCACCATTTCTTCAACCAAAAGTTGCTGGAGCTTTGTGCTACAAGGGTAAGCTTCTTTTCCCTCTTTTTTGTTCCTATTTTGCATACAATCTTAGCCTTTGTTGCTTACATTTTTGGGCTCCGACCCAAACTGTAAAAAGTAATATTTTGAGCTCCTTTTCATGTTTTATGAAGGACCTCTTGCTGTTTGAGGTCTCCTACTATCACTTGCCTCTTTAACTCTCTTTTAGGCCTTTTTTGCATAGTATTTTAGGCTTATTTGTGAGCTGTTTTGGACTTTGTCATAAACTGTAAAATATCTTTTTTTGAGCCCTTCTTCAACATTGTTGAAGGGCTCTCCTCTGTTTGAGGCCATAAACTACCACTTGTCTCTTTATTCCTCTTTTAGGCCTTTTCCTTGCATGATCGTTTAGCCTCACTTGTGTTTATTTTTGTGGCTTTATGTAAACTGTAAAGTGACTTTGTTTGAGCCCCTCTTAAACTTTGTTGAAGGAATCCTTGCCATTTGGGGCCAGCTTCTGTCCCTTATCTCTATTCTCTCGTTTAGGGCCATTTTTGCATGATAGATTAGCCCTATTTATGTTCATTTTTGGGACTTGTTATAAACTGGAAAAAGACTTTTTTTGACATCATCTTCATATTTTATTAAGGGAATTTTCTTATTTGAGGTCACGTGCTTCTTTGAATGCTTGATTGTATCCTATTTTAAGCCTTACACCCAAGCTACAATTGCATGCTTTGTTTTGCCTTCTAGCCACTGAAATCCAGTGGATTTTCAGTGGCTGGAACACTATTTTTAGCCTCCAAATCTGAGGGGGGTGACCCCCTCTCTCCTTAACTTGTTTGGTGGTCATTTTGGCCTTCCAAAGAGACCCTATTTTGCATGCTTCTTACTCACATTTCAGGGTCAATTTGGTGAGTTTTAAGACTATCATATTTTATTTTCAAAGTTTATTTGGGGCTGCCACATGTCTATCTTGTATATGCTTAAGAATCCCTTGTATAGCCCTCTAAAGGAGCTTATCATTTGTGCATGTGTTGGCTGCTTTTCAAAGGTTATTTGGGCATATTTTGGTATGTTTTATTCACTGATTTTTGCTGGTTTGATGAGTTCTTACCTTCTTCATACACTTGCCATGTAAACCATGTTTGCCAGTCAAAATTGCATGCTAATTTAAGCCATCTTGCTAGCACTTTTTGGCCACACTCTAAACTGGAAAATTTCATTTTTTGGGACTGCCTTGACTCTGTCTCCATGCTTCATGTTCAAATAATGCATGCTTTGTATAGCTATAAGTCATTCCATGTGCCCAGTTTTGAGTTTCGGGGTTCATCTCATGCATCGGGTGCCATATTGCCATGATTCGGGGCTGTTTAGCATCATGTTTTAGTGCTGAAATTTGCATGTTCGTATGCCATATTCCATGCCTTGTCATACTTTGTTAGAGTGGCATTCGTGCCTTAGGGTCTGTGCTCGGTTTGCGTGCATGTGTGCACGCATCTCGAGTGCCTCATTTTCATCTTATGGCCACTGATGTGAGTGTGGCTGAGGTCCACTCATGTTGGTGTAAGTCCATCATGCATTGCATATGCCATTTCATTTCATAGCATTGCGTATGCTAGGTTGCATGTTAGAGCATCGTGTATGCCATGTTACATCGTGCATCGTGTATGTCATCTCATAGCATTTTGCATGCTAGGTTGTATATTAGTTGCATTCATGTATATCATGCATATTGCATTGTGTTTGGGATAGGAGTTAGCCCGAACACGGGAAACGGGGGATGTTTCGTACTTCGAGTGATGGAACGTGTCTCAATTCCCTGTCGCCGACACTCCGGATTATTCATGATGGAGTCTAGGTCTTGTTATGTTTATACGTGCATTCATTTCATATTAAGTCGTGCAATTCGACTCTTCGGCCATCATGCATCGAGAAGCATGATTGGTGGCACGAGGATCGAGGTAAGCATACATATGTGAAAATACATTGCCATGCCCCTTTCTTGCTCTCTGTTCCAACAAATCAAGAATCAACAGCCTTTCAGAGCTTTGCACAATATTCCGAGCATAAACTGTAAATAGAGGCTAATCTGGGCGTCGCAATAGATTTCTACGCCAAGCAACTCAAACATGCATCATCCATCATCCGGAGCAGAGTCGAGGCAATCCCTAGCTTACATGCTAGTTTACAGTTTTCCTAGGTTAATTTGTTAATTAGTTAGGGTTTTGTACTGTATTCGGACTGTAATTATTTATTTGGGACTGTATATTATTCATTCGGACCCTCTGCGCGAGGGCACAATTGTAATAAGTGTGTGTGCGTGTGATGTATGTCTTCCAACCCCACGTCTTTTTCCCTTTTATTTAACAACTTATGATGGTTAGATTAGGGCTTGTTTCAATTAGCATACAGTATGATACCATGTTTGCATTCATTCATCTGTCTTGCATGCACCGGGCTCGGCGCATCATAATTCACTGCATTGTATTTCAATTCGAAGTTGAATACTTGTTAGCTGTAGCATTCCATATGCCATGTTTAGAATAGCCGAGCCTGCTATAGTTGCATTATTGCATGTGTTGCATTAGGCATTTCTGTATAATTAGGATCATGCATGGATTTCTAATTAGCTTATGTTTTGGCTTGGAGTACTCGGTAAGTTTTACGCTTTAGCATCGTTGCATGCGTGTGAGTGACTGCCATGATAGCATGCTTACCATGAGGCTATTTGCTTATGTGATATAACTGCCTGAATGCCTGTGGGTGAAGGTTGGGTTATTTGGATTGGGACAAATCATCAACTGTGAGTTTTTAAAGCCCACTAGATAGTGGCAAAACCATCTTTTCTAAGCCCACCTAAGAGTGGCAAAATCTGCATTTTAAGCCTACCTGCGGGTAGCAAACCATCTTTCAAAAACAAACATGAAATGTTTTGTTCCAATTCAGGCGATATATTCTATACTTGTATGCTGTGCGCATCACATAGTAAATCTAGGCTAATAACCGGTATAAGAATGCATATTGTTTTCAAAACTAGATATCATGGTTAGTAGAGGCCGATCTTTGATCGGGCGAGCGGGGGTGCTCACGAAGTGACCTTCCCCAATCGTACCCAAGTTCCCGAGCCGAGGCAACTTTGGTGATGACGAACACGTGGCCTTAGGCAAACGAGTCAAGGTTTCCTAAATTTCCCAAAAATAAAATATTTAGGTGGCAACTCTGTATCTGGCAAAGCAGTCCATGTTTGGCACTTCTTTTCTAAAAATCTGTTTTCTCAAAACGATTTGCCGGATTTGGACTATTTGGTTTAGATTACGAACCGTGGCAATTAGAGTCCTGAACTATAGTGAGCCCAAAACGAACAGAACGAGGGACTTCATTCCCTCCCGGGGCGTTTGGGGACGTCTACATGGCCCCTCGAACAAGATCCTGTACCGAGAGGCAGCCCATCCTCCAGCAAACTGGAATCGGAGACCCCCACCCAAAGTTGCCCAGGGCTGCTATAAGATCTGCGGATAACAAATGCATAAGCCGATTAGAAATCGCAAATGTGCAAAATAAATCAAAGATGAAAACATGGAGGCTTTAGAGTTCTGAAGTACCTCGATCGCCTGCATCGTGTCAAAATACTATCGCAGGTAGGGCAAAGTCTCCCGAGCCCTCGGCCGGTACTGGCCCTCAAAAACGAGCGAGTAGGGGGTCATGAGGGGGGCCTCCACCTCGAGTTCTGGGGCTAGCGTCGAGAAGTACGCAAAAACCCATAACTGTGGAAAATAGGGCAAAAGCCATCGTAATACTTATCACGAATCTGAATCAGAATGCCGAAAAGAATCTACAGGAATACGAATCTGCTGCCGTGTGCAATGTACAGATAATGAAAAGCAGAAATGTAAATCAAGAAGGCAGAAAGTACCTCATAGGCTCTCCAATAGCCGCCGACTATGTTCCCCTATCCGCGGGAGGTCGCGCTCATGTAGCAATAAAGGGTAGCCAAGCCGGCGCCACCCCAGTCATACTGACCAATCTGCGAGAGGTCTACCAGGGCACTCAGCAGATATAGCCCAATGGTGTTCCCCCTATCGGCGAACAGAGTGGTCCTGAAGAGGAACATCAAAAATCCTCGGGTGTACTGTGCTATGTCCTCGGGCATCTCGGGCTCCCTCGGTCTGAAATATGAGGAAAACCAGGTATACCGGACCTTGCCTGAGGATCTGTCAATTGGTGGGCGAGCTCCCAACAGATAAATCCAGGCGGCCTCCCACTCGCCCATGTCCTCGTCATAAGGGATCACCCAGCCTCCCACGTCAAGGCCAATCAGTACAGCGAAGTTGAATGGGGTCATAGTCATGTCCCCGGTAGCAGAGAAATGGAAGGAGTTGGTGGTTTCCCACCATCTCTCTACAAGAGCACTCATCAACGTCCTGCTAGCAGGATAGCGAGAAATCCCAATGCAGAAGGGTCCAAACACTGCCTGGTCAACCCAATCCCGAACAGCCTCCGGGAGCTCTGTATACCACTCCTTCACAGCAATGGAGCCGTATCCTCATGTAACGCGGGAAGACACCTGCATTCATAATGAACACATGTATTCAGTTTTAGAATGAAATGTATAAGCTGTGTATTCAGAAGTGAAATGTGTGAGCTGCGTGTTCACAATCAGATATGAGCTGTGTGTTCAGATTTCAACAAGTGTGTGCTGCGTGTTCACAATCAGATATGGGCTGCGTGTTCAACTTTCAATCAGTGGGTGCTACATGTTCACAATCAGATATGGGCTGCATGTTCATCATCAAAATTTGGGCTGCGTGTTCAACTTTCAACAAGTGTGTGCTGCGTGTTCACAATTAGATATGAGCTGTGTGTTCAAATTTCAACAAGTGTGTGCTACGTGTTCACAATCAGATATGAACTGCATGTTCATCGTCAAAGTTTGGGCTGCGTGTTCAACTTTCAACAAGTGTGTGCTGCGTCTTCACAATCAGATATGAGCTGTGTGTTCAGATTTCAACAAGTGTGTGCTGCGTGTTCACAATCAGATATGGGCTGCGTGTTCATCATCAAAGTTTGGGCTGCGTGTTCAACTTTCAATCAGTGTGTGTTGCGTGTTCACAGTCAGATATGGGCTGCGTGTTCATCATGAAAGTTTGAGCTATGTGTTCAACTTTCAATCAGTGTGTGCTGCGTGTTCACAATCAAATATCGGCTGTGTGTTCGTCATCAAAGTTTGGGTTGCGTGTTCAACTTTCAAAACAAGTGTGTGCTGTGTGTTCACAACCAATACATGGACTGCGGGTTTAGAAATTTAGGTGTTTGGGCTATGTGTTCAAAAATACGAACAAAATATTGCGTTATAAACTAAGTGTTCAAAACAAGCTGTGTGCTAGAATGAGCAGATAAGCGTACATAGCATGCAATGCATGGAAAATGCAGAATATAAGGCGAAAAATGTAAAAGTGAGGTACATACCTCTCGTGCCTGATGAGAGAGGTGGAACTCCGGCTCCCGCAATAGCAAATCCACGGGTGCTCTAGCATCAAAGTCGGTGAAATGATAGAAAACTGCCCGAGGAAGGACGTGTGTCGGAGGGTCATACCTCTCGGGAATGAATGGCCGAACCCTCGGAGGTAAAGACATGATGTCTGGCTCACCTCCGGCGCCTGGAGAACCTCCACCATAGGGAAAATGACCCATCATCTCAAGAAATCTGCAAAAAGAAGCAAAAATGAGCGATATGAGCCAAAATTGGAAAAAGTCAACAAAAGTCAACTCCTGAGAAAATCTTCCAAATGTTGAGACAAACTTACCTCAAGTGGTGAAAATGAGAAAAGAAGCACCAAAATCAAAATTTAATCGGTTCAAAGTGAAGAGGACTGAAAGTTTTCGCAAAACAACTTTGCGTGGGGCGTTGGAAAACGCGTATGGAGCACAGATTTGAGAGAGAAAATGCTCTAGGAAGGTAGAGGGACTGATTTTGGCCTTGGAGCTATGAGCAAAAAGTGTTTGGCTTTGTATATTTAAAGAAATGAGCATGAAAGTACCAAAATGCCCCAGATTTGGGTTAGGTGGTCGACCGGCCACCTTTTCTGGTAGGCCGACCACCCCCTTGCTTCACCTCTGGTTGGTGGCCTCCAGTGGACTCCAAACTTGGTCGGTGGTGTTCCCAAGGTGGTCTCCAAGCTCTCTGCAAATTTTGGTAGTGATCGGAGCCCCCGGCACTCGAGGAAGTACAAAGAAAGTGCACTATTCGTCGTGAAATCCCTCCGCGGGAACTTCAACTCCAACTTTCGATGCGTGTTTCATCGTTACTCACCAAGAGCAAGATATATCCTTTTTGAATATGTTGTGACCCTTCCAGGAGGTAAACCAGGAGTCGCGATTGAGTCGCACTCGTCAAAGCTTGCGTTTCTTTGCTCGTTGTTTCATGACAAACACGCATTCAAGTTTACACTTATCCTGTATTGTTGTGCACGTCACTTGCATTCTCATGCATACCGCTTGCATTGTTATGCATGTTTCACGGGTATTGTCATACCCTCACGCTTGATTTCCGTTGTCACACGCATGTCTCTCACATTGCGATGCACTTTCCCATCAGCACCATGTTTGTCTGCATTCGATATAGCATTGAACATGTGTTGCTAACTATGTTGTTCTTGTTAAGTTTCTCTCTTTTGCAGGCGCGATATTGTATGTACGGTTTATTTGAAGCTGGTGCAACTAGTTGAATCACGCAAGTATTGTATCTTCTCCATGTGAGACGTGGCGAGAATCGAATAATTCTCTGCATTCTTAAACTGCATGAAATATAGTTGCTGCTTTGCATTCTTGCTTAAAATTGTTGCGTGTGCGCTTCATTACAGCTTGCTGCTTTGCATGATCATGAGTTACGTCCAGCTTTGTGCATATCATTTTTCATTTTGCCCCCCGCCTGCGAGCATGCCTGCGGGCACATTTCTTTGTTATCTTGTATGTTTGTCTAAGTCTTCGGCCTTGTCAAAAATGGGTCGTCTCTAGGCTTTAACATTCACTCCCGTCACGTATGACTTTCGAGTTCTGTCAAAGAGGGGCAACTGTAGACACCCCATTTTTGACCGACCTTAAGACTCAGACGTCACTGGTTGAGTGCTCGGTGATAGTGCATATTATGCTCATTCTGGAGTTTCAGAGTCTCGGCTGTGAGCCTTGCCTCCGGACTTTCGGGCTCTTTTGTGCTCTGCTTCGGTTTGCGAACCAGGTCCCATTTTCTCTTCCCAAAGGAAGGGAGAGGTCTCGTAGACTATCTTTCAGTGGCCGTAGGCTACGTTTCGTGGTCGTAGGCCTTTTTTCCGTTTGGTGGCCAGTTTCCGATTTTTTGAGCCGTCGGTCGTGTGCCTCGGTTCGAGACCGCCTAACTATCTCCGTTTGCTCCGATTTTTGGCACACACCTTGTTTCCTCTCCCTAGAGGGACGCTGTGGCCCGGGAGACCACCTTCGTGGTCATTCGCTGCCTCCGGTGCCTAACGGCCTATTTTCGAGGCCCCAGACTACGCGTTTTGACCCCCGAACCTTCATTTTGCATCCCTCTTGGTCCATTTTTGGTAGGGACCCTATTTTCATTGCTAGGAAGGTGGTAGTATGGTGGGAGGCCACCTTTTCCCTTGAAAAAACCAGTTTTCTCTTTTTCTTTCTCTTAAAGCCGATTGTTTTGGCAGAAAGCTGATTTTCTCTCTTTTGAGCCACAATTTCTGGCTTTTCATACCACCATTGTGTTGTGCTCATCTGGGAGGCCACCAATATGGGTAGGCCGACCAGTAATTCATCTTGACCCTTTTGAACCTTGCTAAAAAGTTGGTTTTTCTCTCTCTTGGGTCACATTTTTTGGTTTTCACCATACAGCTGTGTTGCACTCATCTGGGAGGCCACCTTTTTGGGGTGGCTGGCTAGCATTTCTTCTTGAACCCTTTGATCCCTGGTCGGCTGACCATGGGGAGTGGCCGGCCGGCCACTTGGACTAGCCGGCCTGCTTCTTGCTTTTTGCCCTCTCTGAATGCATCACAGTTATGCCAGCTGTGAGGCAATTGGACCATCCTCCATACACTTGTATGGAGGATATGTGAGGTCTCTTTGAGATATTTTAGAGCCTCTCCTCTATAAAGGAGAGGCTTGGCTTCATTTGCAAGGGTTCAAAAAATTTGCTTAAGGCATATACCGTCCACCCTCCATAACTCACTATTCCAATCTCCAAACCCTAGTTTTCTTGGACCATTTGCACCACAACCCTTAGCCTACCACCTCCATCATCTATTCCAGCACTTTGGGACTGATTTGAAAGGGTTGAAGGTTCACCAACTTGGTCCAAAAGCTCATGCTTTGCTGCTCTTCAAGGGTAAGTACCTATTTCCCTTAAACTTGCATTTTTTTGCTCCATCGGTTAGCCTTATTTGCAAGCATTTCTGGACTTTGTCATAAACTGAAAAGTGTCATATTTTGAGCTCCTCTTGAAGATTTTATAAGGACACTTTTCTGTTTGAGGTCTCCTACATCCTTGTATGCTTTATCCCTCTTTGAAGGCCTATTTTTCATCATATCTTAGTCCTACTTGTGAGCATTTTTGAGATTTTTCATAAACTAGAAAAAGTTTTCTTTTGAGCTTATAAACATGTTTACTTCAGGTCACTTCTCTTTTTGGGGTCATCTCCCCCCTTCCATGCTTTATTTCTTCATGTTTTGAGCTATGCATGTGAGCATTTGCATTGGCCTTGATTTGCCCTGTAAGCCACTGAAATCCAGCAGATTTTCAGTGGCTTAGATGTGCCTTTAAGCTTCAAAATCATAGAGGGGTGACCCTCTCTCCCCTCATTCTCTTTACTAGCTTTGTTGGCCTTCCAAAGGGGCTCCATTTTACATGTTGTGAAGTCACTTTCCAGGACTTATTTTGTGAGTTATATGGTCTGCATTAGCTCTGTTCAGAGTCCATTTTTCCATATTTTGTGTCCATAATGCATGTGTAGAACAATTTCATTCATGGCCTTTTGAAGGGGCCTTTCATTGTATGCTACCTTGACCCATTTCAGGGCCAATTTGGTGAGTTTTATGACTGTTATAATTGATTTTTAGAGTTGGTTTTGCCATGCTAAGTGTTCTTGTTATAGGTGTAGAATACCCCCTTGCATGGCCTTCCAAAGGAGCCCCTCATTTTTGCATGCATTGACTGAGTTTCAGTGGGTAATTGGGCATATTTTGGCATGAAATGCTTCTATTTTTGGTTGGTTGGGTGAGCCTTCATATGCTTCACATAGTTGTAGAATAACTCATGGTTCACTAGCCTTCTTTGCCTGCTTTATAGGCCATTGATTCTAGCATATTTTGGCCATATCTCGAACTGATATTGTGCTTATTTTGGACTACCCTAGCTCTGTTTTTGGGCCTCGTGGTTGAATGATGTTTGTTTTGCATGCTTGTAGTTCAATACCTATGCTTAACTTTGAGTTTTGAGCTCCATTGCGTGCATGTGCTGAGTTGTGTTCATGTTTTGAGGTCATTTTTCATCATATTGCAGAGCTGGTTTGAATGCCATATTGCCATGTTTTCATCTCTTTAAGTGCACTTGAGAGTTGTGCGTGAATGCCTTGTTTATCGACCAATGAATGAGCTTCATTTTCATGCATGTTGACCCATCATTTTAGGCCAATTTCCCACTGTTTCAAACCTTCCTAGGGTCTTTTTGAAGTTGGTTTTTCCTTTGGTGCATTGCTTTGGGTACCTCTAGTGTAACACACTTCACTAGTTTCGGTACCCGGGCCCCCTAGCTTGCATTATGTGCTATATTTGCATGTTTCGGGACCATATTTCATGCTATTTTAGAGCTGTAATTTATGCTATTCCATGTCATGTTTCATCCTCGCCATGCTTTGGTAGAGTGGCATTTGATGCCTTAGGTTTGATCCTCGATATTCGTGCATGAGTGCATGCATTTCGGTTGTCTCATTTTCATCTAATGGCCACTGATGTAAGTGTGGCTGAGGTGTATGCCATTTCGTTCCATAGCATTGCGTATGCTAGGTTGCAGATTAGAGCATTGTGTATGCCATGTTACATCACGTGCATTGTGTACGCCATTTCATAGTATTGCGTATGCTAGGTTGTATGTTAGTCGCATTGTGTATGCCATCTCATTTGCATCGTGTTTGGGATAGGAGTTAGCCCAAGCATGGGAAACGAGGGACGTTTCGTACTCCGAGTGATGGAACTTGTCTCAATTCCCGGTCGCCGACACTCCGAATTACCCATGATGGAGTTTAGGTCTTGTTGTGTTTTCATGTGCATTCATTTCACATCGAGTCGTGCAATTCGACTCCTCGGCCATCATGCATCGAGATGCGTGATTGGTGGCACGAGGATCGAGGTGTACATACATATGTGAAAATACTTTGCCATGCCCCTTTCTTGCTCTCTCTTGTAGTAAATAAAAAATCAACAGCCTTCTGGAGATTCGCACAGCATTCCGGCATTAATTGCAAACAGAGGCGAATCGGGGCATCGCAATGTATTTCCGCGCCAGGCAACTCAAGCATGCATCATTCATCATTCGGAACAGAGCAGAGGCGGTCCATGGATTTTCATGCTAATCTACTTGCTTCCCTAGTTTAATTTGTTAATTAATTAGGGTTTTGTACTTAGTCAGACTGTGTTATTTATTCGGACTGTATTATTTATTCAAACCCTCTGAGCGAGGGCACAATTGTAATAAGTGTGCATGTGTGTGATGTATGTCTTCCAACCCCACGTCTTTCTCCATTTTATTTACCAGCTTATGATTGTTAGTTTAGGGCACGTTTCAATTAGCATACTTATGCTTGCATGTTTGCATCATTCATCTGTATTGCATGCACCGGGCTCGGCGCATCATACTAACTGCATCGTATTTCAATTCTAAGTTGAATATGTGTTAGCTGTAGCATTTCATATGCCATGTTTAGAATAGTCGAGCCTATTGTAGTTGCATTCCTGCATGTGTTGCATTAGGCATTTCAGAATAGTTAGGATCATGCATAGATTTCTAACATAGCTTTTGTTTTGGCTTGGAGTACTCGGTAAGTGTTTATGCTTTAGCATCCTTGCATGTGTGTGAGTGACTGCCAGGATAGCATGCTTACCATGAGGCTATTTGCTTATGTGATATACCTGCCTAAATGCCTATGGGTGAAGGTTGGATTATCTGAATTAGAATAATGCATTGACTGTGAGTTTTAAGCCCACTTAAGAGTGGCAAATCATCTTGTTTTCTCAGCCCGCCTGAGGGTGGCAAATCCACATTTTAGCCTACTTGCGAGTAGCAAACTGTTTTCAAAACAAACATGAAATGTTTTGTTCCAACTCAGGCAATCCAGTCTATACTTATATGCTGTGTGCATCACATAGTAATTCTAGGCTAATAATCGGAATAAGAACACATAATGTTTTCAAAACATGATATCATGGTTAGTAGAGGCTGATCTTTGATCGGGCGAGCGGGAGTGCTCACGAAGTGACCTTCCCCAATCGTACCCAAGTTCCCGAGCCGAGGCAACTTTGGTGATGACGGACACGTGGCCTTAGGCAACGAGTCAGGGTTTCCTTAAATTCCCCCAAAATAAATATTTAGGTGGCGAATCTGTATCTGGCAAAGAAGTCCATGTTTGGCACTTCTTTCAAAAAATCTATTTTCAAAAATGATTTGCCGGATTCGGACTCTTTGATGATTCATCGGTCTTGCATTGCACTCTACGAGATTAGATACATGACCGTGACATTGAGTCCTGAACTGTAGTGATCCCAAATGAACAAAACGAGATTCCCTCCCGGGACGTTCGGGGACGTCTACAATAACAAACCAAGCCATCAAGACATTAAAGAAAAAACATATAGCCCAATAGCCATATCATTAATATTCATATCATTAGCAAATATAACAATGTAACATATAAACTGATATATACTTGTCCAAAATGTCCATCTACAAAAAAAAAAAAAAAAAAAAAAAAAACATGAGTACTCCAAAAAGAACATAGTCCAAAACTAGGTAGGAGGGGGCTGCTGCAGCTGAAGAAGCGAGAGGATCTGGGAGAGCATGGTACTCTGCTCATCAAGTCGGCTGTCAGGGGCATCAAGGCGGCCGTCCATAAAATCAAGGCGACGAGTAACAGCCTGCTCAAAGTGCTGCAGCTGGCCGCGGAATGAGCGAGGGCGCATCTCGGGTAGATCAGGAGCACCAGCAGTGGCTACCTCAAACTCCTCCTCCTCGGCAATAGGATCAGTATCACCTGCACCAGAACTCCCAACCCCTAACACACTTCCCCTCACATGAGCCTGACTCTGAGAAACAGTGAGCTTGGTAATGGGTTTGATAGGGTGAGCAAACTCATCATCATCAGAAAAAGGAACATCAAGAGAAGTGAGAAAATGGGTAAGGAAACACCCGTAAGGAAGCCCTAAAGACTTTCTACCCTCAAAGACCCCAATCATCTTTGAAACAATCATTTCTGGAAGATCAATAGGAAGACGGTGATGAATACAATACAAAACATAACCTTGGTCCTGAGTAATATGCGAGGAATGGGTGGTGAGATAGATATTAGCACAGACAATGAGATTAAGAAGACGGAACCGAGGAAGCAACTCATTCTGCTGAATGAGTGCCCCGGTAGGCCAAAGCCGGTCAACACCACATAACTCAGAGGCAACCCTATCAAAATCAACACCGGACCGGGTAAGAAACGGAAAATGACAATTACTAACTTCAGGAAGATCAAGAAAAACCCGAAACACATCTCCAGTGATAGTGAGTGACTTGTGCCTAACCCAAGTTTTAAAGGAAGCCGGAAGTTCTTTCTGAATGGAATGAATATTGCAATAGAATTCCCTGACGGGACTCAAATTTTGGGGACCCGAAAAATGCAACACATGATCTCCGCCTAAGGAATCAAATAAGGACCGAATCGAAAGAACCTCAAAGGCATTGGGGAGGACATTGCGCTCTAAGTGGACATTACGAGATGCAAAAGACTCCCTAAATGACTTAGCTTTTTCTTTAGATGGGAATTTTTCAGTGTTGAAGGATGGACGGGAAACAGTGGTCTTACGGCGTTCAGACGACTCAGCCATGACTAGACAACCCAAACAGAGCAATACAGACACAAAGCCCAGACAGACACAGAACACCCATTAAACAACAGCAGAAAACCCCCAAATCCAAACCAAAGACCATAGAAAAACACCATTAGTCCATTAGTCCGAGAAACAGATCATCAATAAGCAATATAAGAAAACCATTAAGTAAAACAGAGCACAAAGGAAACCGGATCTGAAAATAACACATCAATGTATGGAACAATATAGAGAAAACAGAGTACAATCTCATAATGGCAATATATGGATATAGATATGAAATCCCCAATTGTTAAACTCTAACAAAACATTCCAAACTCACAATGGCAATAGATGTAAAGGAAAGGAAATCCCCAATGTACAATGCAAAAAAAAAAAAAACAAATGGGAAACCCAAAAAAAATTAGGCAAAACCATGAATCCTAGATGCAAGATAGACTTGAAACCATGAGGAAAGAACCAAAAAAAAAAAAAAAAAAACCTAGAGTCTAACAGAGCATTCTTACAACCACATCTCAACCCAAGTACCACACGAACCAAAAACATAATGAAATAATCGGAAAAAAAAAAAAAACTTACCAGAAGTGGAGAAAGCAGAGGAAGAGAAGAAAAATGTTCCAGAATCAAGAGAAACACAACAGATGATTGCAGCTAAGCCGACCACGAAAACCCTAGGGGGAGAGAGAGAGAGAGAGAAAGGAAAAACGAAGAGAAGGGGGAAAAAATGAACTGAATAGACACAGATTCAGAATATGAACTGCGATAGGTCGCTCGAGCTAAGACTTTGTCGCTCGAGCGAGGTAGGGGTTTGCTCGAGCCAATAACTTTTTGCTCGAGCCAAAAACACATGCTCTCATGTCTAATGCGGTAGCAGAAGCACGCTCGAGTGAGGAACTCGTTGCTCGAGCCAAGAAGAAAAAAAAAATCAAACCTAAAATTATTATTTAAAAAAAAAAAAAAACAAGATACCCAATATCTAGAAGAGAGACTTGGAACAAAAGTAGATGATCACATTTAGCCACAAAGACTACTAAGATGAAATAATCCACAATTCATGAATTCTGTAAACTTGCAATGTTTAAAAAACAATGACACTGGAAATCATGAGTAAAGCAGATAAAATAAAATCAGTGATCATAAACTACATGTTGTAGACACCCCATTTTTGACCGCCCTTAAGACTTGGGCACTGCTGATGGTTTACTTGTTGGAGAAAGGTGTGCAGTGCACAGGTTCAGTTTCTTCGGCAAAGAGAGAGGCAAATCTCAACTTCATACCCCGTTGTGGACCAAAATTATTTTTGATGGTTTTTATACCTTAAAACCCTCTCTTTCAAAACATTTTTGAAATAAAATTCCCACGATGTTCCGACGCTCGCATTTCGGTAAATGTTGCGCTTTTCGGTAAACCGAGCAAGGACAAAGGGGAGATGAATGAAAGAGAGGTGAAATCTTTGAAAAATCTTTCAAAACACCTTACTTAAGGGTTTCAAGTTGAAGAAAAGAGGAGAAGAGGGGAGAAAACTGGTTTGGGAGTGGTTCAGCATAAATCCGGGAAGGAGAAAAGTCTGCGCGGCTTCCCCGAAACGGGTGTAACTCTTTGTACAAGAGGAATTAAAATATGGGGCCACCACCATTGGAAACCTCACTTTCGGGGCTTCATTTTTCACTCAAGAATCTCCTAAGTCTAAATCCGGGGGGAGGAGATATGGTTGGTTGAAGTCCGGTTGGACCGAATCTGCGCGGCTTTACGAAAAAGGGCATAACTTTTTGCATAGGAGGAATTTTAATACAAGGTTTGCGCCATTGGAAAGCTAACTTCCGAGGCTTCAATTTGCATACCCACCGGCACTTTTTTGACCACGGGATCATCTATCGGCACTATAAAGTGCCGACCGGCCAGAAAAGAGTGCTGGTCAGCACAAAAGAGTGCCGACCGGCCAAAAGTGCCCAGAAATCAGTTTTTTTGACAGATATTTATCATCCAGCTATTGTTTACTGCTCCAGATATTTCCAAGTGAGATATTTCGACCAAAAGCTCCTTTTTGATATATATAGAGCCATATATCTCACATTTTGAAGGTTAGAACAAAAAAGCAAGTCTTGGAGCTTCTCACTCTAAAAGACTCCTCTCTCTCTAGAAATTTCAGACCTAAATCTCTGCCCCTCTCTCTATATTCCACTCTCTTGCCCATTTTGTGCATAGAAGTGCTTGAAAGTGAAGAAATCCTTCTAGTTTGCCTAGGCATCCTTCATCAAAGTTAACCACCATTGGGCTGAGGTCCTTTAAGGATCATTTTTAGCTTCAAAAGCTGGTTTTAGCTCAGATTTTGGGCTGGTTTTGCAGCTGTGCATCAAGGGTAACATCTCTCTCCCTTTTAGCTTGTTTTGCATACTAGCTTTGCCATAAGTTTTCAAATACTTTGGGGCTGTTTTTGGGGTGTTGTTGAACTACAAAAACCACTGATTTTCCTCCATTTTTCAGTCCTAAAAGTCTTGGCTTGTGCCTTGGTTGGCTAGGGGGTTGTCCTCTCTTTTGCTCCTTGGCTTATAAGGCCTTGTGAGCTAACTTTCAAGCCTTCCAAACAACACCCTTTTGGCCTTAAAACCACTGAATTCCAGTGGAATTTCAGTGGTATAAAACTTGTTTTGAGGCTTAAAATAGGAGGGTTGTCCCCTCCTCTTCTCTTGTTTGCTTGTATGGATGGCCCTCCAATAAAGCATGTGTTTCTATTTCTTGGAGGCCTCGTTTAGGCTCATTTTTGTGACTTTCCAGACCTGCCATAAATCTGTTTTGGGCTGTCTTGGTCACCTCTTGCATGCTTATTATACTTGTAGTGTAAATCCCCTTTCCTAGTACTGTTAGGCTTGTGAAGTAGCATCTTTTGTGGCTTGTTTTAGCTTAAGTCAAGCATGTTTTAGGCCCTATTTTGCCATGTTTCAGATCTGTTTTGGGGTGGATAGGGCCCTTGTTGCTTATTTCTTGCACTTGTAGTGCAATCTTGCTTGCTAGCCTAACATGCTTCATGTTTTAGCCCATCTTCCTAACATGTGCTAGCTTAACTTTGGCCTACAATAGTTCATATTTTGCTGTGATTAAGCTCTGTTTTGAGGTGTTAATGTAGCTTGTACATTGCTTTGCATGGTTGTGGTTTAAATGCTTAGAATGGCCTAAAGGAGAGCATGTTTTGCAAGCTTGTTTTGGTGCATGACCAGCATGTTTTTAGCTCATATTTGACATATAGAAACTCTGTTTTGGGCTGGATAAAACTCTCATGCATTGCATTACATAGTTGTAGTTCATGTACTTCAAGAGCCCATTGTTTGGGCACATCATTTGAGCTTGTTTTGGTGCATGTTTCATGGCATTTCCAGCAGGGTTAGGGCATGTAGAAACACTGTTTTAAGGCTGCATATTTCTGTTTTGGGTTGATTTTGTCGTTTAAGGCTTGCCTCATGTGGTTATGGTATAATGCTCTTGCATGCCTAGTTGATTAGTCCATTGGAGCATGAGTGCTTGAACCATTTGCATGTTGTAGTAATGTCTTGCACACAATTTCATAACATATTTCATGCCATTCATGCCACTTCCTTACATGTTTCATTTTCATTGCTTAGAAAGTAGCCTTGAGCCTCTTGTCGGTTTGAGCATGAAGTTGAGACGTTCATGCTTAATGGCTTTAATCCTCTTGAGGGTTTCTACTAGCCAACGGCATGGGGTCTCCTTCATGCTCAAGACACTTGACGCTTAGGCCCTCTTTCCTATTTAGAGGACTCTCACTTGGACTTAATCAATTAAAGGATGAATTGGTAATGCTAAAATGAGTAAATAAAATTGACCGAGTAAAATGGCAAGATAAGCATGACATGTGTTTGCATTGCATGTGTCAAGTGTTCGATCGGACGTAATATCGAACACAAGGCGGATTAGTCCATTTCATACTCAAAGTGATGAAATGAGCTAATCCCTTTGTCTCCAAGACCTTTGATCCATACATGATAAGGTTTTGGTATCATTTTTGTGTTGCATGCATATTTACATTGAAATAGCAATCTTGGTTCCTTAGGCTATCATGCATCAAATGCATAATTGATAGCCCTAGAACCAAGAGCCATGCCTCCTTGAGTCCCTAAATATGATAGGAGGTATTGGACATGCTGACATATGCCCAAAAACCATGCCTTGCATTGCTGTCTGCTGCTGCTGTCAAAATCTATCCTCTGTAGGAACTTTGTGCCGACCGGCAGTGTATAGTGCCGACCGGCACTGTATTTGTGCCGATAAACACCACAAGCAGCCGATGGTCAAATGAAGCATCCGGTTATCTATCCCCTCAGCCGGTGGTGTTCAGCAGTATGCAAGGAAGGGGTTCTAGGACTTTGGGAATTTTTGGAAAGACAGAGCAGTAAAAACAGAGGCAGCAGTGCTAGGGTGTGGCTTTCCCGGGCAAGCAGGACCGAGCATGCATCATCCACGCGCATCCCGAGGCAGGGCTGTGGCCCCACTTTTTATTCTGTAGTTAGTTATTCAATAGTTAGAAATTCTGTAATAATTTATTTATTCATTTATTTGTTGGACTGTATTATTATTTTGGTCCCTCCGAGTGAGGGCGCAATTGTAATAAGTGCGGGTGAGTGTGTGTATGTCTTCCAACCCCCACTTCTTTCTTCCCTTTTATTTACCTGCTTATGGTAGATTAGGGCATGTCTAAAATTAGCATACCTTATGCAATGCATGTGTGCATCCACGCATTTGTTGACATGCATCGGGCTCGGTACATCATACAAACTGCATCGTACTTTCAATTCCAAATTGAATACGTGATAGTTGTTGCATTTCACGTGCCATGCTTAGGATAGCCGAGCCTGTCTAAATAACATTCCGTATGTGATGCATTAGTCACTTAACATAAACTAGGTCATGCATGTTTTGCTAACTGGTTTCTTGTTTTGGCACGGAGTACAATGTAAGTTTCATGCGTTAGCATGTCACATGCGTGTGAATGTTAACATGACAGTATGTCTACCATGTGGCTAAGTGCTTATGTGATAAACTGTTTGAATGCCTGTGGGTGGAGGTTGGATTGCCTAAGTTGGAACAACTCGTTGAAATCCGTATTTTAGCCTACTTGCGAGTAGCAAAATCTAACACGTTTTTCGAGACAAAACGGATATGCAATGTTTATTTCCAAGTTAGGAAATCTAGTCTATACTTTTGTGTTGTGCGCATCACATAGTAATTCTAGGCTAAATAATTGGAATAAGAACGCATAAAGTTTTCAAAAACGGATATCACGGTTAGTAGAGGCCGATCTTCGGACCGGGCGAAAGGGGGTGCTCATAGCTGACCTTCCCCGATCGTACCCAAGCTCCCGAGCCAAGACCACTTTGGTGATGACGGACATGTGGCCTTCGGCACCGAGTCGTGGTTTCTAAATTTCCCAATTTAAAAATATTTAG
Source organism: Camellia lanceoleosa (assembly GCA_025200525.1). Classification (NCBI taxonomy): domain Eukaryota; kingdom Viridiplantae; phylum Streptophyta; class Magnoliopsida; order Ericales; family Theaceae; genus Camellia; species Camellia lanceoleosa. The sequence continues at coordinate 28,206,611 of CM045760.1, forward strand.
GTGGCGACTCATGTGTCCAAAGCGATCCATGTTTGGCACTACTTTTTAAAAATCTGTTTTCTCAAACGATTTGCCGGATTTGGACTCTTTGGTTCAGATTTAGAACCATGACACAAAGGAGTCCGAATCAGAAGCGAGGTCCCCAGCGGACGTGCTCTGATTCTGGCGACTCTTTGAGATTTGAGAGCTTGACTCGATCTCGTGATATCCAGTTTTGATTTCACTTATGTCTTTCTTTGCATAGCATGAGCATTGGTGCGCCTAGGACACCGTGTTAGCCATCTGCTATTCCTGAGCGGTTTGCTGGAGCCTTGTCATGTCATGGCATGACCATAAGGCTGACCGGTTGCGGCTATGCCAAGATAGAACACAAACCCCGGTTTTACCGGGGCACCCTTTTTGACCATTCGACCTAGTGCATATTCGGATCCATAGTGACCATTCCATACTAGGACAGGTTGCTTACCCGATGTTAGGTTGTTTGAAACCACTGCGTGCGTAGTAAGACCCTAGCTCCTGACAAAATAGGACAGGGAAACCCTACCCCAACATAGGGGTGTATTGGTTCTCATTTACTTGATATGTGCTTTTAGAGTGTATCTCTACAGGGAATGCATATACCAGTTTGCAAATCTGGGTATCCGGCCTGCGGGCACCAGTATCAATATTTTGAGAATCAGTTATATCTGCGGGTATCAGATTCAGATTTGGGGCAATAATTTCGGGGAACAGTGATCAGTAATAGAATACAGTCGTTCAGCTTTGCTCGTATCCGTTCCAGTGAAATTGAGCTAAGATGCTGTCGGTTTTCTCTTTTGCTAGGTAGTCCTGGAATCATAGCTTCAGAAGGCTCCACTATCCCCCGGGTACATTGAATTTGTGCTGATAGACTTTGTCAGGTCAGAGACTCAGTTTAAGTGTCGGGGCCAAAAGGCTAGTCGAGCACCGACCACAAGATAATGCGGCTACGGATCAGTGATCTTTGAGCAGACGGGTTGAGATCTCCGAGCCTACTGCAGATACAGATATACCAATTGCTCAGTTAGACCAGGACAATATGTCAAGTCTGGAAGAGATGGTGCGCCAACTCCAGGATAGTATGAAAGCCATGCAGCAAAGACTTTGTCCGTCGGCGTAATCCACCAACAACAGTGTGGTCATAGCCCAACAGAAGACAATTGCGAGCTAAGCGACAAACGGGCGTCGCTTCACAACAAGTTCCTCCACTACCGGGGTTGAGACACCTAGGGAAACGCCAGATGTCCAGCGGTCACGGACATTCCAGCAGGCTAGCTCCGCCCGGTTCTACCCCAACTATCCAAGACACCCATCAACCTACGGACCCTCTCTTTGATTTCAAGGCGGACCCCACAAAGATTGAAAGTTAGCAAGCTTGAAATTGTTCAAAAAGTCTCGGGGCCCTCTATTCTCGATATAGAGGATGGTTATACCGACTTCGGTGGTGACATTACGGATCGGTTCAAGATGCCGCGATATCGATCGCTTTGGCGGCTCTAGAGACCCAATGGTACACCTCCACATTGTTTTCGATATCCACGAGACTAATGGGTTTGACCACGGCCGAAATTGTCACTATTCAGTAGGACCACATGCGGATAGCCTAATCGGCATGCAAATTGGAGAACTCTGTGAAGCGAAATTGGGAAGAGATGGTGAGGCTTTCAAGAATCAATACTCCTACAACACCTGATTGAGGTCACAACCCGTGATCTTGAAGTCACCCGCCAAGAGCCAAAAAAGGGTTTTTCAGAATTTGTGGCGAGATGGAGAGCAAAGGGCTCGATGATGGCCGCAAGGCCTTCCGACAAAGACCAGATAAGGATGGTTGTCGCAACCTCCAACCCAGATTGATGCAAAAATGATTGTTCTCCTTCCCTACCTTTTTCAGATCTACATGAGATGGGGTTCAAATCGAGGATGCCATCCGACAAGGGATCTTTGCGAAGATAATGAGCCTTTGAAGAGGAATGTCGCTCGCGGTTCAATGCTACTACGATGGTAGCATAGTCGAAAATGCTCGAAGTAGGCACTATCACCACTTCCTCAATGGCCAAAAACCAACCACTTCAACTCGGCCTCAAGCAGAAAATTCCATCCTCTTTACATGAGTCTCTCTCAAGCTTTGAAAAGGCTGAGAAGAAGGGCACCTAGAACTCCTAGAACCCCAACCCCTTCCAAACCCTCTTCCACCAAGATATGACCCAGCTAAATACTGCGCCTATCATCAGCAGCACGGTCATGATACGAACCGTTGCATCCGCCTCCGTCATAAGATTCAAGATCTTATTGTCGAAAAAAAGACCTTAGCCCCACCAAAAGGACCTCAGGTTAGTACTGACTCGTCACCCCTACATCTCAACCTCATCCATATATTGGCCGTCCCTTACGACCCCAGCATGTACATCACCCCGGCCCATCTACCCAAGCCTGAGGTGTTTATCCCGGCAAGCATGGACTTATGCATGATGGGTGCGTCTGAACCCCAATCATCTCAAACCCATGAACCCACTACTTCGGTGATGAGGATGATCGAAGATCTTGAGAACTGGCGGAATCGGCCTTTGGGGTTTTGGCCCCATCATCAACCACATCACGTACCAGGGAGTTCATGTCTAAAGGCTCCCCAACCTTGGGACGGGTTGCATTGGAAGAAGGCCAATCCCTTGGCAAAGTGGAGGCCAGTGATAAGAACAAGGCAGGGGAAAGCATGAGTCCCCATGAACATCTTCAGTTGGCTGCTGAGGCTTTGAAAGCCGAGGGGCTAAACAAACAGCAAGTACTCACAGTTGTTGCAAAAATTGTGGACAACACTTTCGCCACTCAGAATGAGAACAGTTTGAATCAAGGGGCAAGCCGGGAGAAGCGCCTTTGTACCAGGAATGTTCCTTTCGGCCCTAATCCCGTTCTCGGAAGAGATCAGCAAACCCAGTCAGCGCCTGTTAATCCCTCTGCCAGTGCATCGGCAAAAAAGCCACAAACGGACAAATACCCACCTCGGGGCCAGAGAGTGTTCGCCCCACTGTACATGTCTCTATCAGCGGCCTTGAGGGTCTTGATTAGAAAGGGGCACCTGAAACCCCTGGAGCTACGGCCATTGCCAAATAAACTTCCTCCCTCTCATAATCCGGCCAAGTATTGTGCCTTCCATCAACAAGTCGGCCATGTCACTGACAGTTGTTATCGTCTTCGCCATGAAATACAAGATCTGATTGACAATAAGGTCATCGTCGCACCAGACCCTGCAAAGTCTATCGGCACTGGATCGGTGAACTTGGGGGATAATGTGATGTGATCGGGAGATGAACCACCTGCGGGCGGCATTCAGTTTACTTCAGATGAGGTGGACGGCATGCCTTTGTTTGAGCAATGTACAAATCTTTATTAATTTTGCTTTTCGACTTGGGTATTAGGTCGATCTTGTCTTTTGGATTGAGTTAGTCCTTTCATCTTGAGTCGGTTAGTACATCTTGTTGTATCGAGTCAGTCCTGTTTTGTTAAAGTCGGGTGATTCCGGGGGTGTTACCTCGAGCATCACCATTTTGTTTTGTGTTTGTCTTTTCAGTTTCTTTTGAGTCTGTTTCTGCCTTGAAGCCAGTTACACCAGAAGATCTGAATGAAACAACAATGATTTTTACGCTCTCGTGTTTGCTTCTGCCGTGTGCCAGTTGTACCAGAAATTCCAAGTGAGATGGCAGTATTTGACTAAAAGCTATGTCTTTTCTGTGCCTTGAATTCATTGCATCGACTTAAGTTTTTCAAAACTTTTTGAACACTGCGGTGAAAACAAAGAGGGAGGAACTCCTCGGGATTTGCAAAAATTTGATCAAATTGAGAGAAAGAGAGGCGTGCTAAGCCCTTAATGAATGAAATCATGCTTGTTAGTGTGAGTACTGAGAAGGACCCTAGCTTTGATCCAGATTGGTCCTATACTGTCTTCAGCGCGAGCGATTTGTCGCTTTCTTAAAAACTTTCAAAAATGTTTTGCGCGGTCCTGCGAAGACATGTGTGGAATCACTCTTGAGATTGTGCAGCTTAGGATCGCTCTCAGCCTCGAGACTCGACCCCTCATTTTCGAACCTTGGACTCAAACTCAGAATGTTCAACGTGAGGCGTGTGTGGCTAGATCAGAAGCACCCCTCGAACTAGGGGCAAAAAATATCCGATGTTCTCGAAGAGCCAAAGGTGGATCCTTCTGCAAATCAGTGACACCCATTCTCCTGGATTCAGATGACTTCAGGATCTCAAAACCATTTGGCATGGACAAAGCTACACTTTTACCCTTTGAGAGGCTCGCTCGGCCGAAAACCCAGAAGGGCGGCCCAGGAAAAAGTTAGAGCAAAGAAAAGAATGAAGAAAAAGAAAAAGAGAAAAAATGCAAAGAAACAAAAAATTCAAAAAAAAAAAAAAAAGAAAAGAAAAATGCAAAAAAGAAGAAGAAAAATGAATGAAAAGAAATGAAAATGAAAAGAAAGAAAAACAAAGCTCGCAAGGTTGAAAACCTGCAATAGGCGCCTTGGCAAAAGTTAGAGCATAAAAAGGAGAGGTTAAATACCCGAGTGTACCTTAACCCCGGAACTACGTAAGGCTTGATTCCCATCTTTGGGATACGTAGGCAACTTCATTCTGAAGTCCAGCCCTAAAACACTTCAAATTCAGTTGTGTCCATGTGATGGTTTTGATCATCTTTGCCTCCTCTGTATCCAAGAGTCTAGTTGTGTTCGTCGCTCTGAGGACTGACTACAAGTACACTGCGATGCTATCCAAACAAGGGGCAACTTTCCGTTGCCATTCAAAACGTCGCGGTGTCACTTCAAACAAGGGGCAACTTTCCGTTGCCATGCAGTGTCCTTCAGACAAGGGGCAATTTTCCATTGCTTATGGATCCGAGGTTGCGCATCTCAAGAGTAGGTTCTGTGCTTGCTGAGCATTGGCCGTTTGCAAAAAATAGTTTTTGAGAATTTTTACTGAGGTTGACTAATTCTCTCAAAAATTATTCCATCTTTTCCAAAAACTGGACCATTCTCTTGGACCCAAAAAAGGAAAATTTTCAGTGCTCATAGCCTGACTTGCATGATTTTAAATCAAAAAGTTGAATAAGCATGTTAATCTAACTTTCATGTTGGTCAAAATTGTTTTAAAACCAAAAAAAATGGTCAAAATGATGAACTAGGGGCACAGTTGAGTCAGGTGTTCTGTCTTTTCCCCATCATCAACATACTTGCCAAGAAGGGCACTCCACCTGCCAGAAGAGGGCACAACTGAAGTCAACAACAAAGGGCTGAAAGCTCTCTCACCCTCCAAACAGCGAGGTATCAAGCTATGTGCGAAGCATGAACTGGAATGGGGCAAGATATTCCACTCCATCATCTGGACAGATCTAACCATGTCCAAACTCCCCAACCGATGTCGTAGATTCATTTGTACACCCAATTATGCGACCCTCTCGTGGGAGAAACTCCTTGTTGTGCGAAGAAAAAGAATCTAGCAGAATGCTAGGGGCAAGAGCCCGCAACTTCTTGTCTATCTACCAACCACTCTGGGGAGGGATGAAAAATGAGAGATTGAAGAATAGAGAGATGTGCGATGAGAGAAAAAGTGAGAAAAGGGATTTTGTGAGAAAAACCGAGCTTGAGGGCCGAGTGATGTGAGAATCGCAAATGAGAAAAAGGTGGGAAATAATACCCGGTGAAACAGGCTCCCTGTGCGCATTTGAGTCTTTCGTTGTGTTTTGTTTGTCTCGAGTCTCGTTTTGAGTCGTTTCGAGTGTCAATAGATGTGCTTAGGCTATTTACCTTTGTTTTCTTTTGTTGAGTCGTGGTGTGCTGTGTTCAGTCGTAGGCTCAATACCCAGTCGAAAACTTATTTCCACTCTCAATTCAAAAAAAATCATTTTGTGCTCAGAGTGCTGTGCCATTCCCCACATTTGTGCAAAACAAAATTTTGTTCTTTCAAAAAATCGCAGGGTTCAACCCGGGTCAAGTGTGGACTGTAAAACAAGGACCTATCTGAAGCTATGTAGGTTTCGGATTGCAAAGCAAAAGAAAAGAGGGAAAATCGAAGCTTTTGAGTGTGTTTCACCTTGACAAAAATTCCGTGATTGTACTCCGGATGTACCACTACAGGGCCCTGCCAATGCTCTGAAGTATGAGTGTGCCCCTACCTCAAGCGCAAGATCAACTCTGCTTCAAAGTTATGCACCCTCCCACTCGCACTGTTATGCACTCTTCCACTGGTATTGTCATGCACACCTTACTTGCATTTATTTGCATCTTGAGTTGTCTTCTATTGTTTATCCTTTTACGCTAGCGGCGTTTGGGATTATTGTCCTCCAGACTTTCTCGAATTGCGCCGAACGCACTGATAGTTTGTTGGACCTCCTCTCACGATTTGGCGTGGTTTGAGTGTCTGTTCCTTCTGTGATTCGGCGTGTTTGGAATTTATCGAGGTTGCGTTATAAACGCTTTGGATGCGATTTGTTGGACCTCCTCTCACGATTTGGCGTGGTTTGAGTGTCCCGTTCCTTACGCGATTTCGGCGTGTTTGGAATTTATCCCAAGTGCGTTGTAAACGCCTGGCGGTTTGTTGGACCTCCTCTCACGATTTCGGCGTGGTTTGAGTGTCTGTTCCTTCTGGATTCGGCGTGTTTGGAATTTATCCCGAGTTGCGTTGTAGAGCGCCTTTGGGTGGTTTGTTAGACCTCCTCTCACGATTTGGCGTGGTTTGAGTGTCCGTTCCTTCTGCGATTCGGCGTGTTTGGAATTTATCCCAAGTTGCGTTGTAGACGCCTTTGGCGGTTTGTTGGACCTCCTCTCACGATTTGGCGTGGTTTGAGTGTCTGTTCCTTCTGCGATTTCGGCGTGTTTGGAATTTATCCCAAGTTGCGTTGTGAAGCGCCTTTGGGCGATTGTTGGACCTCCTCTCACGATTTGGCGTGGTTTGAGTGTCCCCTTCCTCACACGATTCGGCGTGTTTGGAATTTACTTTAGGTTGCGTGGAGCAGCGCTCGATTGATTTTCTTTGTTCTTCCTCCACTCCACGAGTCGGCATGGTTGGAGTGTGTTCACCCTTTGCATCTTTACTAGCATAGCATTTCATTACGCTACCTTGCGACCTTACTGTACTTGTTAGTACATTGCATTGTTTTATATACAAACCCGCTGGCCGTGTAGCGTATAAGTCCAATTATCAAAATTTTCCTGCATATCCTTTGCATCACCTTTGAACTATTTGGTTTAATTCCTTGCAAAGGGATACGTGGCGACTTCTTGAGCACAACCATTTATCTATCTATGTTTTGTTTGTTTGTCCAAGTCTTGGCTTTGTCAAAAATGGGTTAATCTCTGGCTTTGACATTCACTCCGTCATTGTTATGACTTTCGAGTTCTGTCAAGAGGGGCAGCTAGACACCCCATTTTTGACCGCCCTTAAGACTTGGGCACTCTTGATGGTTTACTTGTTGGAGAAAGGTGTGCGATTACGAGTTCGATTTCTTCGGCAGAGAGGCAAATCTCAACTTCATACCCGTTGTGGACCAAAATTATTTTTGATGGTTTTATACCTTAAAACCCTCTCTTTCAAAACATTTTGAAATAAAATTCCCCGATGTTAGGCGGCTCGCATTTCGGTAAATGTTGCGCTTTTCGGTAAACCGAGCAAGGACAAAGGGGAGATGAATGAAAGAGAGGTGAAATCTTTGAAAAATCTTTCAAAACACCTTACTTAAGGGTTTGAAGTTGAAGAAAAGAGGAGAAGAGGGGAGAAAACTGGTTTGGGAGTGGTTCAGCATAAATCCGGGAAGGAGAAAAGTCTGCGCGGCTTCCCCGAAACGGGTGTAACTCTTTGTACAAGAGGAATTAAAATATGGGGCCACCACCATTGGAAACCTTACTTTCGGGGCTTCATTTTGCACTCAAGAATCTCCTAAGTCTAAATCCGGGGGGAGGAGATATGGTTGGTTGAAGTCCGGTTGGACCGAATCTGCGCGGCTTTACGAAAAAGGGCATAACTTTTTGCACAGGAGGAATTTTAATGCAAGGTTTGCGCCATTGGAAAGCTAACTTCCGAGGCTTCAATTTGCATACCCACCGGCACTTTTTTGACCACGGGATCATCTATCGGCACTATAAAGTGCCGACCGGCCAGAAAAGAGTGCTGGTCGGCACAAAAGAGTGCCGACCGGCCAAAAGTGCCCAGAAATCAGTTTTTTTGACAGATATTTATCATCCAGCTGTTGTTTACTGCTCCAGATATTTCCAAGTGAGATATTTCGACCAAAAGCTCCTTTTTGATATATATAGAGCCATATATCTCACATTTTGAAGGTTAGAACAAAAAAAGCAAGTCTTGGAGCTTCTCACTCTAAAAGACTCCTCTCTCTCTAGAAATTTCAGACCTAAATCTCTGCCTCTCTCTCTATATTCCACTCTCTTGCCCATTTTGTGCATAGAAGTGCTTGAAAGTGAAGAAATCCTTCTAGTTTGCCTAGGCATCCTTCATCAAAGTTAACCACCATTGGGCTGAGGTCCTTTAAGGATCATTTTTAGCTTCAAAAGCTGGTTTTAGCTCAGATTTTGGGCTGGTTTTGCTGTGCATCAAGGGTAACATCTCTCTCCCTTTTAGCTTGTTTTGCATACTAGCTTTGCCATAAGTTTTCAAATACTTTGGGGCTGTTTTTGGGGTGTTGTTGAACTACAAAAACCACTGATTTTCCTCCATTTTTCAGTCCTAAAAGTCTTGGCTTGTGCCTTGGTTGGCTAGGGGGTTGTCCTCTCTTTTGCTCCTTGGCTTATAAGGCCTTGTGAGCTAACTTTCAAGCCTTCCAAACAACACCCTTTTGGCCTTAAAACCACTGAATTCCAGTGGAATTTCAGTGGTATAAAACTTGTTTTGAGGCTCAAAATAGGAGGGGGTTGTCCCCTCTCCTCTTCTCTTGTTTGCTTGTATGGATGGCCCTCCAAAAGAGCATGTGTTTCTATTTCTTGGAGGCCTCGTTTAGGCTCATTTTTGTGACTTTCCAGACCTGCCATAAATCTGTTTTGGGCTGTCTTGGTCACCTCTTGCATGCTTATTATACTTGTAGTGTAAATCCCTTTCCTAGCTTTGTTAGGCTTGTGAAGTAGCAGCTTTTGTGGCTTGTTTTAGCTTAAGTCAAGCATGTTGTAGGCCCTATTTTGCCATGTTTCAGATCTGTTTTGGGGTGGATAGGGCCCTTGTTGCTTATTTCTTGCACTTGTAGTGCAATCTTGCTTGCTAGCCTAACATGCTTCATGTTTTAGCCCATCTTCCTAACATGTGCTAGCTTAACTTTGGCCTACAATAGTTCATATTTTGCTGTGATTAAGCTCTGTTTTGAGGTGTTAATGTAGCTTGTACATTGCTTTGCATGGTTGTGGTTTAAATGCTTAGAATGGCCTAAAGGAGAGCATGTTTTGCAAGCTTGTTTTGGTGCATGACCAGCATGGTTTTTAGCTCATATTTGACATATAGAAACTCTGTTTTGGGCTGGATAAAACTCTCATGCATTGCATTACATAGTTGTAGTTCATGTACTTCAAGAGCCCATTGTTTGGGCACATCATTTGAGCTTGTTTTGGTGCATGTTTCATGGCATTTCCAGTAGGGTTAGGGCATGTAGAAACACATTTTTAAGGCTGCATATTTCTTTTGGGTTGATTTTGTCGTTTAAGGCTTGCCTCATGTGGTTATGGTATAATGCTCTTGCATGCCTAGTTGATTAGTCCATTGGAGCATGAGTGCTTGAACCATTTGCATGTTGTAGTAATGTCTTGCACACAATTTCATAACATATTTCATGCCATTCATGCCACTTCCTTACATGTTTCATTTTCATTGCTTAGAAAGTAGCCTTGAGCCTCTTGTCGGTTTGAGCATGAAGTTGAGACGTTCATGCTTAATGGCTTTAATCCTCTTGAGGGTTTCTACTAATAGCGGCATGGGGTCTCCTTCATGCTCAAGACACTTGACGCTTAGGCCCTCTTTCCTATTTAGAGGACTCTCACTTGGACTTAATCAATTAAAGGATGAATTGGTAATGCTAAAATGAGTAAATAAAATTGACCAAGTAAAATGGCAAGATAAGCATGACATGTGTTTGCATTGCATGTGTCAAGTGTTCGATCGGACGTAATATCGAACACAAAGGCGGATTAGTCCATTTCATACTCAAAGTGATGAAATGAGCTAATCCCCTTGTCTCAAGACCTTTGATCCATACATGATAAGGTTTTGGTATCATTTTTTGTGTTCCATGCATATTTACTTTGATATAGCAATCTTGGTTACTATGGCTATGATGCATCTAATGCATAATTGATAGCCCTAGAACCAAGAGCCATGCCTCCTTGAGTCCCTAAATATGATAGGACGGATTGGACATGCTGACATAAGGCCAAAAACCAAGCCTTGCATTGCTGTCTGCTGCTGCTGTCAAAATCTATCCTCTGTAGGAACTTTGTGCCGACCGGGCGTGTATAGTGCCGGGCCAACCTTTTATTTGTGCCGATAAACACCACAAGCAGCCGATGGTCAAATGAAGCATCCGGTTATCTATCCCCTCAGCCGGTGGTGTTCAGCAGTATGCAAGGAAGGGGTTCTAGGACTTTGGGAATTTTTGGAAAGACAGAGCAGTAAAAGCAGGCGGCAGTGCTAGGGTGTGGCTTTCACGCAAGCGAGACCGAGCATGCATCATCCACGCATCCCGAGGGCGGTGTGGGCCCCACTTTTATTCGTAGTTAGTTATTCAATAGTTAGAAATGCGTAATAATTTATTTATTCATTTATTTGTTGGATCATTATTATTTTGGTCCCTCAGTGAGGGCGCAATTGTAATAAGTGCGGGTGAGTGTGTGTATGTCTTCCAACCCCCACTTCTTTCTTCCCTTTTATTTACCTGCTTATGGTAGATTAGGGCATGTCTAAAATTAGCATACCTTATGCAATGCATGTGTGCATCCACGCATTTGTTGACATGCATCGGGCTCGGTACATCATACAAACTGCATCGTACTTTCAATTCCAAATTGAATACGTGATAGTTGTTGCATTTCACGTGCCATGCTTAGGATAGCCGAGCCTGTCTAAATAACATTCCGTATGTGATGCATTAGTCACTTAACATAAACTAGGTCATGCATGTTTTGCTAACTGGTTTCTTGTTTTGGCACGGAGTACAATGTAAGTTTCATGCGTTAGCATGTCACATGCGTGTGAATGTTAACATGACAGTATGTCTACCATGTGGCTAAGTGCTTATGTGATAAACTGTTTGAATGCCTGTGGGTGGAGGTTGGATTGCCTAAGTTGGAACAACTCGTTGAAATCCGTATTTTAGCCTACTTGCGAGTAGCAAAATCTAACACGTTTTTCGAGACAAAACGGATATGCAATGTTTATTTCCAAGTTAGGAAATCTAGTCTATACTTTTGTGTTGTGCATCACATAGTAATTCTAGGCTAAATAATTGGAATAAGAGCATATAAAGTTTTCAAAAACGGATATCACGGTTAGTAGAGGCCGATCTTGGACGGGCGAAGGGTGCTCATATGACCTTCCCGATCGTACCCAAGCTCGAGCCAAGACCACTTTGGTGATGACGGACATGTGGCCTTGACCCGAGTCGTGGTTTCTAAATTTCCCAATTTAAAAAATATTTAGGTGGCGACTCATGTGTCCGCAAAGCAGATCCATGTTTGGCACTACTTTTCAAAAATCTGTTTTCTCAAACGATTTGCGGTTGGACTCTTTGGTTGATTTAGAACCGCGACACAAAGGAGTCCGAATCAGAGGCGAGGTCCCCATGGACATGTTACAGTTTCTGGCGACTCTGTTGGGGATTTTAGAGAGCTTGACTCGAACTCGTGATATCCAGTTTTGATTTCACTTATGTGTTTCTTTGCATTGCATGTGCATTGGTGCGCCTAGGACACCGTGTTGGCCATCTGCTATTCTGGCGGTTTCTTGGGAGGCTTGTCTTGTCAAGGCATGACCATAAGGTGACGGTTGCAAGGCTCTGCCAAGATATGGAACACAAACCCGGTTTCTGGGGCACCCTTTTTGACCATTCGACCTAGTGCATATTCGGATCCATAGTGACCATTCCATACTAGGACAGGTTGCTTACCCGATGTTAGGTTGTTTGAAACCACTGCGTGCGTAGTAAGACCCTAGCTCCTGACAAAATAGGACAGGGAAACCCTACCCCAACATAGGGGTGTATTGGTTCTCATTTACTTGATATGTGCTTTTAGAGTGTATCTCTCTGAGAATGCATATACCGGTTGCAAATCGGGTATCCGACTGGGCACCGATATCAATATTTTGAGAATCGATTATATCTGCGGTATCAGTTGATTTGGGGCAATAATTTGGGAACAATGATCGATAATAGAATGCGATCGTTCGACTTTGCTCGTATCCGTTCAGTGAAATTGAGCTAAGATCTTTGTCGGTTTTCTCTTTTGCTAGGTAGTCTGGAATCATAGCGAAGGCTCCACTATCCCGGGTACATTGAATTTGTCTTGATAGACTTTGTCGGTCGAGACTTCGCTTTAAGGGTAATCGGGGCCAAAAGGCTAGTCGAGCACCGACCACGATACTTGACTACGGATCGTTGATCTTTGAGCGGTCGGGTTGAGATCTCGAGCCTACCTGCGGTCTGAGATATACCAATTGCTCGATTAGACCAGGACAATATGTCAAGTCCGGAAGAGATGGTGCGCCAACTCAGGATAGTATGAAAGCCATGCGGCAAGACGTCGTCGGCGAAAGCGTAATCCACCAAGCAACGGTGTGGTCATAGCCCAACAGCAGAGACAATTGCGAGCTAAAGACAAACCGGGCGTCGCTTCACAACAAGTTCCTCCACTACCGGGTTGAGACACCTAGAAAGCGCCAGGATGTCCAGCGGTCACGGACATTCCAGCGGGGCTAGCTCCGCCTCGGTTCTACCCCAACTATCCAAGACACCCATCAACCTACGAGACCCTCTCTTTGATTTCAAAGCGGACCCCACAAAGATTGAAAGTTAGCAACCTTGAAATTGTTCAAAAAGTCTCGGGGCCCACTCTATTCTCGATATAGAGGATGGTTATACCGACTTCGGTGGTGACATTCGGATCGGTTCAAGATGCCGATATCGATCGCTTTGGCGGCTCGGAGACCCAATGGTACACCTCCACTGCTTTTTACGATATCCCGAGACCAATGGGTTTGACCACGACCGAAATTGTCACTATTCAAAGGACCTATGCAGGATAGCCGCAATCTGGCATGCAAAATTGGAGAACTCTGTGAAACAGAATTGGGAAGAGATGGCTGAGGCTTTCAGTAATCAATACTCCTACAACACACAGATTGAGGTCACAACCCGTGATCTTGAAGTCACCCGCCAAGAGCCAAAAGAGGGTTTTTCGTAATTTGTGGCGAGATGGAGCAAAGGCCTCGATGATGGTACGCAAGGCCTTCCGACAAAGACCAAATAAGGATGGTTGTGCGCAACCTCCAACCCAGATTGATGCAAAAAATGATTGTTCTCCCCTTCCCTACCTTTTCAGATCTACATGAGATGGGGGTTCAAATCGAGGATGCCATCCGACAAGGGATCTTTGCAGAAGATAATGAGCCTTTGAAGAGGAATGTCGCTCGCAGTTCCAATGCTACTACTGATGGTAGCACAGCTGCGAAATGCTCAGAAGTAGGCACTATCACCACTTCCCTCAATGGCCAAAAACCAACCACTTCAACTCGGCCTCAAGCCCGAAAATTCCATCCTCTTTACATGAGTCTCTCTCAAGCTTTGAAAAAGCTGCGAGAAGAAGGGCACCTAGAACTCCTAGAACCCCAACCCCTTCCAAACCCTCTTCCACCAAGATATGACCCAGCTAAATACTGCGCCTATCATCAGCAGCACGGTCATGATACGAACCGTTGCATCCGCCTCCGTCATAAGATTCAAGATCTTATTGACGAAAAGACCTAGCTCCACCAAAAGGACCTCGGTTAATCTTGACTTCGTCACCCTACATCTCAACCTCATCCATATATTGGCCGTCCCTTACGACCCCAGCATGTACATCACCCCGGCCCATCTACCCAAGCCTGAGGTGTTTATCCCGGCAAGCATGGACTTATGCATGATGGGTGCGTCTGAACCCCAATCATCTCAAACCCATGAACCCACTACTTCTGAGCTGATGAGGATGATCGAAGATCTTCAGAGAACTGTGGCAGAATCGGCCTTTGGGGTTTTGGCCCCATCATCAACCACATCACGTGCAGAGTTCATGTCTAAAGGCTCCCCAACCTTGGGACGGGTTGCATTGGAAGAAGGCCAATCCCTTGGCAAAGTGGAGGCCAGTGATAAGAACAAGGCAGGGGAAAGCATGAGTCCCCATGAACATCTTCAGTTGGCTGCTGAGGCTTTGAAAGCCGAGGGGCTAAACAAACAGCAAGTACTCACGGTTGTTGCAAAAATTGGACAACACTTTCGCCACTCGAATGAGAACGGTTTGAATCAAGGGCAAGCGGGAGAAGCGCCTTTGTACGGGAATGTTCCTTTCGGCCCTAATCCCGTTCTCGGAAGAGATCAAACCCGGTCGGCGCTGTTAATCCCTCTGCGGTGCATCGGCCAAAAAAAGCCACAAAGCGGACAAATACCCACCTCGGGGCGAGAGTGTTCGCCCCTTGTACATGTCTCTATCGCCTCGAGGGTCTTGATTAGAAAGGCACTGAAACCCACGAGCTACGGCCATTGCCAAATAAACTTCCTCCCTCTCATAATCCGGCCAAGTATTGTGCCTTCCATCAACAAGTCGGCCATGTCAGCGGTTGTTATCGTCTTCGCCATGAAATACAAGATCGATTGACAATAAGGTCATCGTCGCACTGCACTCGCAAAGTCTATCGGCCTTTGGATCGGTGAACTTGGGGATAATGTGATGTGATCAGAGATGAACCACTGCGGCAAAGATTGATTTACTTCGCCAGATATGAGGTGGGCGGCATGCCTTTGTTTTGAGCAATGTACAAATGCTGTTAATTTTGCTTTCTGACTTGGGTATTAGGTCAGTCTTGTCTTTTTGGATTGAGTTAGTCCTTTCATACTGAGTCAGTTGGGTCTGTCTTGTTGTATCGAGTCAGTCCTGTTTTGTTAAAGTCGGGTGATTCCGGGGGTGTTACCTCGAGCATCACCATTTTGTTTTGTGTTTGTCTTTTGCTTTCTTTTGAGTGCATTTACGCCTTGAAGCCGTTACAGAAGATCTGAATGAAACAACAATGATTTTTACGCCCTCGTGTTTGCTTCTGCCGTGTGCCAGTTGTACCAGAAATTCCAAGTGAGATGGCAGTATTTGACTAAAAGCTATGTCTTTTTACATGCCTTGAATTCATTGCATCGACTTAAGTTTTTCAAAACTTTTTGAACACTGCGGTGAAAACAAAGAGGGGGGAACTCCTCGGGATTTGCAAAAATTTGATCAAATTGAGAGAAAGAGAGGCGTGCTAAGCCCTTAATGAATGAAATCATGCTTGTTAGTGTGAGTCCGAGAAGGACCCTAGCTTTGATCCAGATTGGTCCTATCTTGTCTTGGTATGACGATTTGTCGCTTTCTTAAAACTTTCAAAAATGTTTCTTGCGGTCCTGCGAAGACATGTGTGGAATCACTCTTGAGATTGTGCAGCTTAGGATCGCTCTCAGCCTCGAGACTCGACCCCTCATTTTCGAACCTTGGACTCAAACTCAGAATGTTCAACGTGAGGCGTGTGTGGCTAGATCAGAAGCACCCCTCGAACTAGGGGCAAAAAATATCCGATGTGCTCGAAGAGCCAAAGGTGGATCCTTCTGCAAATCAGTGACACCCATTCTCCTGGATTCAGATGACTTCAGGATCTCAAAACCATTTGGCATGGACAAAGCTACACTTTTACCCTTTGAGAGGCTCGCTGGGCCAAAAACCCGGAAGGGCGGCCCAGGCAAAAGTTAGAGCAAAGAAAAGAATGAAGAAAAAGAAAAAGAAAAAATTCAAAGATACAAAAATGTAAAAAGAAAAGAAAAGAAAAATGCAAAAAATAAGAAGAAAAATGAATGAAAAGAAATGAAAATGAAAAGAAAGAAAAACAAAGCTCGCAAGGTTGAAAACCTGCAATAGGCGCCTTGGCAAAAGTTAGAGCATAAAAAGGAGAGGTTAAATACCCGAGTGTACCTTAACCCCGGAACTACGTAAGGCTTGATTCCCATCTTTGGGATACGTAGGCAACTTCATTCTGAAGTCCAGCCCTAAAACACTTCAAATTCAGTTGTGTCCATGTGATGGTTTTGATCATCTGTGCCTCCTCTGTATCCAAGAGTCTAGTTGTGTTCGTCGCTCTGAGGACTGACTACAAGTACACTGCGATGCTATCCAAACAAGGGGCAACTTTCCGTTGCCATTCAAAACGTCGCGGTGTCACTTCAAACAAGGGGCAACTTTCCGTTGCCATACAGTGTCCTTCAGACAAGGGGCAATTTTCCATTGCTTATGGATCCGAGGTTGCGCATCTCAAGAGTAGGTTACAGGCTTGCCGAGCATTGGCCGTTTGCAAAAAATAGTTTTGAGAATTTTCTTGAGGTTGACTAATTCTCTCAAAATTATTCCATCTTTTCCAAAAATCTGGACCATTCTCTTGGACCCAAAAAGGAAAATTTTCGTGCTCATAGCCCCGACTTGCATGATTTTAAATCAAAAGTTGAATAAGCATGTTAATCTAACTTTCATGTTGGTCAAAATTGTTTTAAAACCAAAAAAATGGTCAAAATGATGAACTAGGGGCACGCAGTTGAGTCGGTGTTACATCTTTTCCCCATCATCAACATACTTGCCAAGAAAGGCACTCCACCTGCCAGAAGAGGGCACAACTGAAGTCAACAACAAAGGGCTGAAAGCTCTCTCACCCTCCAAACAGCGAGGTATCAAGCCATGTGCGAAGCATGAACTGGAATGGGGCAAGATATTCCACTCCATCATCTGGACAGATCTAACCATGTCCAAACTCCCCAACCGATGTCAGCCTGTACACCCAATTGTAGCGCGACCCCTCTGTGGGAGAAACTCACTGTTGTGTGCGGAAGAAAAAGAATCTAGCAGAATGCTAGGGGCAAGAGCCCGCAACTTCTTGTCTATCTACCAACCACTCTGGGGAGGGATGAAAAATGAGAGATTGAAGAATAGAGAGATGTGCGATGAGAGAAAAAGTGTGAAAAGGGATTTTGTGAGAAAAACCGAGCTTGAGGGCCGAGTGATGTGAGAATCGCAAATGAGAAAAAGGTGGGAAATAATACCCGGTGAAACAGGCTCCCTGTGCGCATTTGAGTCTTTCGTTGTGTTTTGTTTGTCTCGAGTCTCGTTTTGAGTCGTTTCGAGTGTCAATAGATGTGCTTAGGCTATTTACCTTTGTTTTCTTTTGTTGAGTCGTGGTGTGCTGTGTTCAGTCGTAGGCTCAATACCCAGTCGAAAACTTATTTCCACTCTCAATTCAAAAATAAAATCATTTTGTGCTCAGAGTGCTGTGCCATTCCCCACATTTGTGCAAAACAAAATTTTGTTCTTTCAAAAAATCGCAGGGTTCAACCCGGGTCAAGTGTGGACTGTAAAACAAGGACCTATCTGAAGCTATGTAGGTTTCGGATTGCAAAGCAAAAGAAAAGAGGGAAAATCGAAGCACCTGAGTGTGTTTCACCTTCAGCAAATTCCGTGATTGTACTCCGGATGTACCTCTTCAGGGCCGTGCCAATGCTCTGAAGTATGAGTGTGCCCCTACCTCAAGCGCAAGATCAAGTCTGCTTCAAAGTTATGCACCCTCCCACTCGCACTGTTATGCACTCTTCCACTGGTATTGTCATGCACACCTTACTTGCATTTATTTGCATCTTGAGTTGTCTTCTATTGTTTATCCTTTTACGCTAAGCAGCGTTTGGGATTGTTGTCCTCCAGGACTTTCTCAGGTTGCGCCGGGCACGCACCTGATAGTTTGTTGGACCTCCTCTCACGATTTCAGCGTGGTTTGAGTGTCCTGTTCCTTACGCGATTTCAGCGTGTTTGGAATTTATCCCAGGTTGCGTTATAGACGCGCTGGATGCGGTTTGTTGGACCTCCTCTCACGATTTCAGCGTGGTTTGAGTGTCCCGTTCCTTACGCGATTTCAGCGTGTTTGGAATTTATCCCAAGTGCGTTGTAGACGCACTGGGCGGTTTGTTGGACCTCCTCTCACGATTTCAGCGTGGTTTGAGTGTCCTGTTCCTTACGCGATTTCAGCGTGTTTGGAATTTATCCTGAGTTGCGTTGTAGACGCACTGGGTGGTTTGTTAGACCTCCTCTCACGATTTCGGCGTGGTTTGAGTGTCCCGTTCACGCGATTTCAGCGTGTTTGAATTTATCCCAAGTTGCGTTGTAGACGACTGGCGGTTTGTTGGACCTCCTCTCACGATTTCGTGGTTTGAGTGTCTGTTCCTTACGCGATTTCAGCGTGTTTGGAATTTATCCCAAGTTGCGCTTGTAGACGCCTTTGGGGTTTGTTGGACCTCCTCTCACGATTTCGGCGTGGTTTGAGTGTCCTCTCACACGATTTCAGCGTGTTTGGAATTTACTTTAGGTTGCGAACGCGCTCTGATTGATTTTCTTTGTTCTTCCTCCACTCACGAGTCCAAAGATGGTTGGAGTGTGTTCACCCTTTGCATCTTTACTAGCATAGCATTTCATTCAAGACTACCTTATGACCTTACTGTACTTGTTAGTACATTGCATTGTTTTATATACAAACCGCTTCGTGTAGCGTATAAGTCCAATTATCAAAATTTTCTCAGATATCCTTTGCATCCCCGCCTCGAACTACGCCGGGTTTAATTCCTTGCAAAGGGATACGAGGCGACTTCGGCACAACCATTTATCTATCTATGTTTTGTTTGTTTGTCCAAGTCTTGGCTTTGTCAAAAATGGGTCGTCTGGCTTTGACATTCACTCCCGTCATTGTTATGACTTTCGAAGTTCACAAAGAGGGGCAATCAGAGACACCCCATTTTGACCGCCTTAAGACTTGGGCACTACGATGGTTTACTTGTTGGAGAAAGGTGTGCAAAGGCATGTCGATTTCTTCGGCAAGAGAGAGGCAAATCTCAACTTCATACCCGTTGTGGACCAAAATTATTTTGATGGTTTTATACCTTAAAACCCTCTCTTTCAAAACATTTTGAAATAAAATTCCCACGATGTTCCGACGCAGATTTCGGTAATGTTGCGCTTTGCAAAACCGAGCAAGGACAAAGGGGAGATGAATGAAAGAGAGGTGAAATCTTTGAAAAATCTTTCAAAACACCTTACTTAAGGGTTTGAAGTTGAAGAAAAGAGGAGAAGAGGGAGAAAACGGTTTGGGAGTGGTTCAAAGATAAATCCGAAGGAGAAAAGTTCTGCTTCCCAAACGGGTGTAACTCTTTGTCCAAGAGGAATTAAAATATGGGGCCACCACCATTGGAAACCTTACTTTCGGGGCTTCATTTTGCACTCAAGAATCTCCTAAGTCTAAATCCGGGGGGAGGAGATATGGTTGGTTGAAGTCCGGTTGGACTGAATCTGCGCGCTTTACGAAAAAGGGCATAACTTTTTGCACAGGAGGAATTTTAATGCAAGGTTTGCGCCATTGGAAAGCTAACTTCCGAGGCTTCAATTTGCATACCCACCGGCACTTTTTGACCACGGATCATCTATCGGCACTATAAAGTGCCGACCGGCCAAAAGAGGTTTGGTCGGCACAAAAGAGTGCCGACCGCCAAAAGTGCCAATCAGTTTTTTGATGAGATATTTATCATCCAGCTGTTGTTTATCGCTCCAGATATTTCAAGTGAGATATTTAGACCAATAGCTCCTTTTTGGTATATATAGTGCCATATATATCACATTTTGACGGTTAGAACCAAAAAGCAAGGCTTGGAGCTTCTCACTCTAAAAGACTTCTCTCTCCCTAGAAATTTCAGACCTAAATCTCTCTCTCTATATTCCACTCTCTTGCCCATTTTGTGCATAGAAGTGCTTGAAAGTGAAGAAATCCTTCTAGTTTGCCTAGGCATCCTTCATCAAAGTTAACCACCATTGGGCTGAGGTCCTTTAAGGATCATTTTTAGCTTCAAAAGCTGGTTTTAGCTCAGATTTTGGGCTGGTTTTGCAGCTGTGCATCAAGGGTAACATCTCTCTCCCTTTTAGCTTGTTTTGCATACTAGCTTTGCCATAAGTTTTCAAATACTTTGGGGCTGTTTTTGGGGTGTTGTTGAACTACAAAAACCACTGATTTTCCTCCATTTTTCAGTCCTAAAAGTCTTGGCTTGTGCCTTGGTTGGCTAGGGGGTTGTCCTCTCTTTTGCTCCTTGGCTTATAAGGCCTTGTGAGCTAACTTTCAAGCCTTCCAAACAACACCCTTTTGGCCTTAAAACCACTGAATTCCAGTGGAATTTCAGTGGTATAAAACTTGTTTTGAGGCTCAAAATAGGAGGGGGTTGTCCCCCCTCCTCTTCTCTTGTTTGCTTGTATGGATGGCCCTCCAAAAGAGCATGTGTTTCTATTTCTTGGAGGCCTCGTTTAGGCTCATTTTTGTGACTTTCCAGACCTGCCATAAATCTGTTTTGGGCTGTCTTGGTCACCTCTTGCATGCTTATTATACTTGTAGTGTAAATCCCCTTTCCTAGTACTGTTAGGCTTGTGAAGTAGCATCTTTTGTGGCTTGTTTTAGCTTAAGTCAAGCATGTTTTAGGCCCTATTTTGCCATGTTTCAGATCTGTTTTGGGGTGGATAGGGCCCTTGTTGCTTATTTCTTGCACTTGTAGTGCAATCTTGCTTGCTAGCCTAACATGCTTCATGTTTTAGCCCATCTTCCTAACATGTGCTAGCTTAACTTTGGCCTACAATAGTTCATATTTTGCTGTGATTAAGCTCTGTTTTGAGGTGTTAATGTAGCTTGTACATTGCTTTGCATGGTTGTGGTTTAAATGCTTAGAATGGCCTAAAGGAGAGCATGTTTTGCAAGCTTGTTTTGGTGCATGACCAGCATGTTTTTAGCTCATATTTGACATATAGAAACTCTGTTTTGGGCTGGATAAAACTCTCATGCATTGCATTATATAGTTGTAGTTCATGTACTTCAAGAGCCCATTGTTTGGGCACATCATTTGAGCTTGTTTTGGTGCATGTTTCATGGCATTTCCAGTAGGGTTAGGGCATGTAGAAACACTGTTTTAAGGCTGCATATTTCTGTTTTGGGTTGATTTTGTCGTTTAAGGCTTGCCTCATGTGGTTATGGTATAATGCTCTTGCATGCCTAGTTGATTAGTCCATTGGAGCATGAGTGCTTGAACCATTTGCATGTTGTAGTAATGTCTTGCACACAATTTCATAACATACTTCATGCCATTCATGCCACTTCCTTACATGTTTCATTTTCATTGCTTAGAAAGTAGCCTTGAGCCTCTTGTCGGTTTGAGCATGAAGTTGAGACGTTCATGCTTAATGGCTTTAATCCTCTTGAGGGTTTCTACTAGCCAACGGCATGGGGTCTCCTTCATGCTCAAGACACTTGAGGCTTAGGCCCTCTTTCCTATTTAGAGGACTCTCACTTGGACTTAATCAATTAAAGGATGAATTGGTAATGCTAAAATGAGTAAATAAAATTGACCGAGTAAAATGGCAAGATAAGCATGACATGTGTTTGCATTGCATGTGTCAAGTGTTCGATCGGACGTAATATCGAACACAAGGCGGATTAGTCCATTTCATACTCAAAGTGATGAAATGAGCTAATCCCCTTTGTCTCCAAGACCTTTGATCCATACATGATAAGGTTTTGGTATCATTTTTGTGTTGCATGCATATTTACATTGAAATAGCAATCTTGGTTCCTTAGGCTATCATGCATCAAATGCATAATTGATAGCCCTAGAACCAAGAGCCATGCCTCCTTGAGTCCCTAAATATGATAGGAGGTATTGGACATGCTGACATATGCCCAAAAACCATGCCTTGCATTGCTGTCTGCTGCTGCTGTCAAAATCTATCCTCTGTAGGAACTTTGTGCCGACCGGCAGTGTATAGTGCCGACCGGCACTGTATTTGTGCCGATAAACACCACAAGCAGCCGATGGTCAAATGAAGCATCCGGTGATCTATCCCCTCAGCCGGTGGTGTTCAGCAGTATGCAAGGAAGGGGTTCTAGGACTTTGGGAATTTTTGGAAAGACAGAGCAGTAAAAACAGAGGCAGCAGTGCTAGGGTGTGGCTTTTCCGGGCAAGCAGGACCGAGCATGCATCATCCACGCCAATCTCGAAAGGTGGTGTGGCCCCACTTTTTATTCTGTAGTTAGTTATTCAATAGTTAGAAATTCTGTAATAATTTATTTATTCATTTATTTGTTGGACTGTATTATTATTTTGGTCCCTCCGAGAGAGGGCGCAATTGTAATAAGTGCGGGTGAGTGTGTGTATGTCTTCCAACCCCCACTTCTTTCTTCCCTTTTATTTACCTGCTTATGGTAGATTAGGGCATGTCTAAAATTAGCATACCTTATGCAATGCATGTGTGCATCCACGCATTTGTTGACATGCATCGGGCTCGGTACATCATACAAACTGCATCGTACTTTCAATTCCAAATTGAATACGTGATAGTTGTTGCATTTCACGTGCCATGCTTAGGATAGCCGAGCTGCCTAAATAACATTCCGTATGTGATGCATTAGTCACTTAACATAAACTAGGTCATGCATGTTTTGCTAACTGGTTTCTTGTTCTGGCACTGAGTACAATGTAAGTTTCATGCGTTAGCATGTCACATGCGTGTGAATGTTAACATGACAGTATGTCTACCATGTGGCTAAGTGCTTATGTGATAAACCTTGAATGGTGGGTGGAGGTTGGATTGCCTAAGTTGGAACAACTCGTTGAAATGTATTTTAGCCTACTTATAGTAGCAAAATCTAACACGTTTTTCGAGACAAAACGGATATGCAATGTTTATTTCCAAGTTAGGAAATCTAGTCTATACTTTTGTGTTGTGCGCATCACATAGTAATTCTAGGCTAAATAATTGGAATAAGAACGCATAAAGTTTTCAAAAACGGATATCACGGTTAGTAGAGGCCGATCTTCGGACCGGGCGAAAGGGGGTGCTCATAGCTGACCTTCCCCGATCGTACCCAAGCTCCCGAGCCAAGACCACTTTGGTGATGACGGACATGTGGCCTTCGGCACCGAGTCAGGGTTTCCTAAATTTCCCAATTTAAAAAATATT
Organism: Camellia lanceoleosa; assembly: GCA_025200525.1. Lineage (NCBI taxonomy): Eukaryota > Viridiplantae > Streptophyta > Magnoliopsida > Ericales > Theaceae > Camellia > Camellia lanceoleosa. The sequence goes on from CM045760.1 coordinate 28,229,947, forward strand.
TAGGTGGCGACTCTGTAATCTGGCAAAGCAGTCCATGTTTGGCACTACTTTTCAAAAATCTGTTTTCTCAAACGATTTGCCGGATTTGGACTCTTTGGTTCAGATTTAGAACCGCGACACAAAGGGAGTCCGAACTGTAACGCGAGGTCCCCCCGCGGACGTGCTACACATGTGAATGGACAACTCAAAATCCAACATGAGAGCTCACAAAATAAAGTGTGTGTGTGCATCCCATGAGAGTCCACTGAGCTAGGGTTAATCCTAGTAGTGATCAGATGGCTGGACCTCCGGCAAGAGTAACTGAACATCACAGAGAAAAGTCAAACCACTAGGAATCACGGGGTATTTGTTGAGTAAGTGCGAAGGCTCCCTCTCAATCAATGAGTCCCTTTTTTTCTTTTTCTTTTTTAAAAAAAATTTCTTTCTTGTGGCACTCACTGGTGGCATTCATGCTCAAGAGTGTGGAAACCAAACCAAAGAAGAATGAAATCATAAAGGCTGGCTTGGTTGGTGCCTCTGAGGTAGCCTTTTCCTAATGCCCGGACTTCAAGGAACTGAGGAAGAAACCATGGAAGTGAAAATAGATGGTAGATGGTTAAGAAACTCAACATCACCTATGATATATTAGTATCAGTCAATTCCACTGTAAGAGTACAAGAAACACTGTTAGTTGTCCATAGAGAACTTTGATCACTTATGCGGAAACCCCTGCAGCAATGTACTCAGCCTCGGCAGTGGAAAGAGAGATTGCATTTTGATTTTTACTATGCCAGGAAACCAGATTATTCCCAAGGTAAAAACACCCCCTGGATGTACTTTTCTTATCATCAGCACACCCTGCCCAGTCGGCATCAGAAAAACTAGTGATTTCAGCTGTAGTATCAGTGGAAAACCAAACCCCATATCCCAAAGTCCCATTAACATATTTGTTGATGCGTTTGACCGCAAGAAGGTGAGACTCTTTAGGAGTGGCTTGGTAACGGGCACAAACACCGACACTGAAAGAAATATCAGGACAACTGGCTGTCAGATACAAAAGACTCCCTATCATACTCCTGTAAAGGGTAGGATCAACATCAATACCAGAGGAATCTTTCGAGAGGTGAAGATTGGTGCTCATGGGAGTACGTGCATGTTTGGCAAACTCAAGACCAAACTTGGACACAAGATTTTTGGCATACTTAGACTGAGAAACAAACATACCCGAAGGAGACTGTTTAATTTGAAGACCCAAGAAATACGAAAACTCCCCCATCATGCTCATCTCAAACTCATGTGTCATGCAATCCGAAAAATATTTCACATGATGTTCAGCAGTAGATCCAAACACAATATCATCAACATATATCTGAGCAACAAGAATATGAGACTTAGTATGTTTCACAAATAAGGTCTTATCCACACTACCCCTTTGAAAATCATTATCAAGAAAAAAGGTAGTAAGTCTATCATACCAAGCCCGAGGGGCTTGTTTCAGCCCATTCAAAGCCTTGTCTAACTTGTAGACATGATTAGGACATTTAGGGTCCTCAAACCCTTTTGGTTGCTCAACATATGCCTCTTCTTTCAAGTACCCATTCAGAAAAGCACTTTTCACATCCATTTAAAACAATTTAAAGCCAAGAAAACAAGCAACACCAAGCAAAATACGAATAGATTCGAGACGTGCAACTGGGGCAAACGTCTCATCATAGTCAACACCCTCTACTTGTGTGTAGCCTTGAGCAACCAACCTAGCTTTATTCCTAACAACAGTACCATTCTCATCAGATTTATTTTTAAAGATCCACTTGGTACCTATCACATTCATGTCTCTAGGTCTGGGAACTAGAGTCCAAACTTTGTTTCGTTCAAATTGACCTAATTCTTCATGCATAGCATTGACCCAACTATCATCTAGCAAGGCCTCTTTAAAATTCTTAGTTTCAATTAATGAAACATAATACATATATGATACCTCATCCCGAATATGTCTTCGGGTTTTCATACGATCCGAAACACTTCCAATCACCTATTGAGCTGGATGATTCAGTTTCACCCTTGTTGATGGTTTAAGCTCAGGACTTGCGGTGACAGAAGCAACAGGCGTGATGTCCCTTTGAGCACTCTTTGGACTTGAACTTACTTGTGAGGATGGTGCTGTATCAATTTCTTGTGATTGGACCGCAGCTTCTCCTTGATTTTGTGGTTCAGTATCCAAGATTGGAGACTCACCATTGTCATCCTCATTTGTTGCTGGAGTAGGTGCACCTGTGTCATCTATAACCACATTGATAGATTCCATTAAAGATGAAGTTCGCAGGTTATAGACTCGAAAAGCCCTACTGTTGGTTGAATACCCTACAAAAATACCTTCATCACTTCGGGAGTCAAATTTGCCCTAGGGCTCCCTATCTCTGAAGATGTAACATTTACTCCCAAAAGTTTTGAAGTATTTTACATTAGGTTTCAATCCCTTCCACAATTCATATGGAGTTTGTAAAGTGTCGGGCCTTAAATACACGCGATTTATGACATAAACCGCAATATTTAGTGCTTCAGCCAAAACTTTGGAAGAAGTTGCTTACTAAGGAGCATGACCCTAGCCATTTCTTGAACAACTCTGTTCTTCCTCTCAACCACTCCATTTTGTTGTGGAGTAATAGGTGCAGAAAATTCATGCTTAATTCCATGCATATCACAAAAATCTGAAAACGAACTATTTTCAAATTCACGACCATGATCAGTTCGGATTCTTATGATACGCCCAATGGAAACACCCTGTTCATTTTGGATTTTAAGGACTAAAGCCTGGAAAGCATCAAACGTATCAGATTTTTTCCTTAAAAAATTTACCCAAGAAAACCGAGTAAAATCATCAACAGTTAGAAAAATGTATCTTTTACCTCCAGTGCTTTCAGTGCGAGTAGGACCCATTAAATCCATGTGAACCAATTCAAGAGGACGTTTGGTTGTAAAGCTGTTCACCTTTTTATGGGGGGCACGGGTTTGCTTTCCAAGTTGACATGGTCCACACACATGGCTCAAATTCTTACCTAGTTTAGGTACTCCTCTCACAAGCTCTTTGTTGGCTATCTTAGTTAGGTCTTTGAAATTCATGCGACCTAATCTTTGATGCCACAAATCAATGTTACTTATGATGGCAGAGTGACAAGTGGGATCATCAGTAATAACAATCCCATAGCAATTATCAGATGTGCGAACCCCATGTATGACAGTATTTCCCTTGTTATCCAAAATTTTACATTTATTGTTTGAAAACAATACTTCACGATGGGAATCACACATTTGACTAATGCTTAAAAGATTTGCTTTAAGACCATCAACAAGTAGAGCATTATCCAGTTTGGGAAGACCAACAACACTTATAGAACCCTTACCAATGACTCTAGAAGTGCCGCCATCTCCAAAGGTAACAATTCCTCCTTCATATTTTTCTAGAGAGGTGAAGTAGGATTTGTCACTGGACATGTGATGAGAGCAGCCACTATCAAGATACAGTGAAGCGCCTTGGGCCTCACCCTCTGATTCGGACTCATACGTATTACGGTTCTTAATCTGAACCAAAGAGTCCAAATCTGGCAAATCGTTTTTTTGAGAAACAGATTTTTGAAAAGAAGTGCCAAACATGGACTGCTTTGCCAGATACAGAGTCGCCACCTAAATATTTTAAAATGGAAAATTTAGGAAACCCTGACTCGGTGCCGAAGGCCACGTGTCCGTCATCACCAAAGTGGTCTTGGCTCGGGAGCTTGGGTACGATCGGGGAAGGTCAGCTATGAGCACCCCCTTTCGCCCGGTCCGAAGACCGGCCTCTACTAAGCGTGATATCCGTTTTTGAAAACATTATGTGTTCTTATTCCAATTATTAACCTAGAATTACTATGTTATGCGCGCAGCAAACAAGTATAGACTAGATCGCTTAATTTGGAAATAAACATTGCATATCCGTTTGTTTTGAAATTGTTTCGGGATTTGCTACTCGCAAGTAGGCTAAAACATGGATTTCAACGAGTTTTTCCAACTCAAACAATCCAACCTCCACCCACAGGCATTCAAACAGTTTATCTCATATAAGCATTTAGCTGCATGGTAAGCCTATTATCATGTCAACATTCACACGCATGCGATATGCTAAAGCATAAATACTTACATTGTACTCCGTGCCAAAACAATAAACTAGTTAGCAAAAATGCGTGTCCTAGTTCATGTTAGAGTGACTAATGCATCGCATGCGAAGATGCAATTTAGAGTAGGCTCGGCTAACCCTAAAATGGCATGCGAAATGCGATCATTCGATGCACATATTCAAGTTAGATTTGAAATACAATGCAGTTTGTATGATGTACCGAGCCCGATGCATGTCAACAAATGCATGGATGCACGCATGCATTGCACGAGGTATGCTAAAATAAATGTGTCCTAATACTAACCATTAAAAGCAGGTAAGTAAAAGGGAGAAAGAAGTGGGGGGGGGGGGGTTGGAAGACATGCACACACTCACCCACACTTATTACAGATATGCCCTCGCTCGGAGGGACCAAAAGAATAATATAGATAATTAACTACGCAAGCTAATTAAATATTACAAATTAATTAAATTAGCAAATTAATTAATCTAAGAAAAACAGTAAACGCCTCGGGAGGAGAGCCAAATGCAATTGCGCCGCCATGCCTAGTCATTGCTCGCTTCGCTGCTTTCGCCTCTTTTCAAATCGCCAAAGTCTCAGAACTGCTTCCTTAGATACTGGGGATCACCACCGGCTGAACAGAATAGTCACCGGCTACTATGTGTGGCCATCGGCACAGAATTTATCCATCGGCTGATAATTGAATGCCGGTCGGCACTAAACACTGCCGGTCGGCACAAAATGCCTGCAGAACCTGCAACTCACAGCAGCAGAGGGCAAAACTGGCATGGCAATGTAATTCCAACAATGTGTGCACCAAACATACACCTTATCATGTTTGTGACTCAAAGGGGCATGTGCCTCGATTCTCGAGCCACCTATCACGCATTCCCATGCATGATGGCCTAAAGAATCAAGTGTGCAACTTGAATTTCAAATGAAATGCAAACCAATCAAACAAAATGAGGCCCAATTCCCATCACCAAGTCAAGGAACAAGGCATGCATGCCTATGTGTGCAATCCTAAGCATGTCAACTAGGGATGCAATATGAGCATGGCAAGACACTTATGCGAGCATACAAGCAAACATCAAGAAATGCAAATCAAGCAAATGAAGGTTTTAAACATGACCTAGGCAACTCTAAATAGGCCTAAAATCAGTAGCCATAATACCCAAAAATGAAAGCCAACACACACACACACATGCATATGTTACGACTTAACACCTAGGCACAAAGTAAGCAACCCTCAAGCGTACTTGAAAGGAGATATTATGGACACTTAGCATGCATCATAAGCTTTAAAAATCATGCTATAAAATAATGCCAAATCACGTTAAACAAGACAAGCAAATGCATGCAAAAGGGGGGGGGGGGCAAGTATTCAAAGCAAGTCAAAGGAGTATTGAACTACACTTGACGAAACTAAACATGGCAAGACTTAAGCAACTAAAAACAGATTTTTACCACACAAAATCAAGCCCAAAGGACCACTTAGATGGCATCTATATGGTTTAAATTGAAAGGGCATGCACACATGCACTCTCAAGGAACATACAACATGAGCTCTTGAAACATTAAAGAGGCATGCAATGCGAACATATGAGCATGTTGAATGGACTGAAATAACATGGCAAATGGTCTCAAACCATTGAAATGATGCAAACAAGGCATGCTACACATTCATGCTCAAGGCTAGCAAGCCTAAAATGCAAAGAGGCTATACTAAGCATGCCAAGACCAACCCAAACACTTATGGACAGACCTAAAACATGTCAAGATAAGCACAAAATCTTCATGAATCTAAGCCTAAAGCATGCTCAAATTAGGGCTAATAACCTAAGGCATGTTAAGGCAATACAAGGCATTACATGGCAACTATACTAAGCATGCATAAGGGACCAAAACCAACTTAATACAAAGTTAAAACATGGCAATATAAGTATAAAATACAGCCATGGCATGCTCAACACACACTTGAAACATAGGCTCCCTTAAGAGGCCAAAACTTGTCCTTTTCAAGGACATCAAGGAGAGGGGGTGGCCCTCTCCTTCTTGGGACTTCAAAGCATCATCTACACCACTGAAATCCCTCAAGATTTTAGTGGTGAAGAGATCCAAACACCAAAATCCCGGAGCTCAACAAAATAGCACCAAAATGAGGCCTCTCAAGGCCTAAGGGTAGTCAAACACACCCAAACCACAAAACACCCTTAGTAAACTATCAAGAGGACTAAAAAAAAGAACTTTTTTGTATTAAACACCAAGCACAAAAACAGTTCAAAGATAGGTAAAAATGGAATGCAAGAATGGGGTAAATAAAGCAAGTTTCTCACCCTTGTTGACCTTCTTCACCAAAGATGATGTTGTTGCTTCCTTAAGCTCTAATCCAGCCAAAAACTCCAAGAACAACCTCTTGGAACCTCAGTAGCCAAGGGAAGGTGAAACACTAGGTGTTGATGTGCAATAGTGAGACACAAACACCTAGTGTACAAACAAGAGAGCAAAAGAGAGATAGAATAGATATAGAATTCAAACCCTAAAACCAGAACTTCTCTGAGGTCTTTTCTCTCTAAAAATATCTAACTCTTCTAACCCTTGAGCCAAGAGAAGAGAGCCTTCTCTTATAGACAACAAAGCTTACAAGCTAAGTCAATCAAAGGCTCATCCCTCCATACACGTGTATGGAGGGGAAACAAATGCAAGACAACTTCCTTAAAATATCTCATAAAGCAACTGAACAGTAGTCGGCAGGGCAAAATTGTCATTTTGACAAAATTGACTGCCGACCGGCACAATATAGTGCTGATGGCAACACCAAACAGCCGGTGGCCTCTAGCCACTGCCGGTGGTGTGTGGGGATGCCTCACAAGGCATTCCCTGCCCCTCCAAGGCAAAGCACAAGTGTTTGGTGCAAAACCAGACACAAAACGGTCAAGTTCGGAGGTCCTGAGGCAAGGCGCGTAGCCGAGAACTCCGGGAACTCCAAACGAACACAAACATGGATAATCACCGAGTGTTCAAGTGGTGACGTCCAAGTCTTGAGGACGGTCAAAAATGGGGTGTCTACAGTTGCCCCTCTTTGACAGAACTCGAAAGTCATAACAATGACATGAGTGAATGTCAAAGCCCAGAGACGACCCATTTTTGACAAGGCCGAAGACTTGGACAAACATACAAAGCGCAAATGGTTGAACTCGCAAGCTGCATACGTATCCCTTTGGGAATCAAACCAGCGTAGTTCACGCATAGGCATACAAGCCGCAGATAAGGTATGCGCCCGTAGGCGGGGGCAAGATGCAACTGACGATGCAAAAGGCCAAGCATAACTTATGATCATGCAAAGAAAGCTGTAATGAAGCACACATGCGACAGTTATAAGCTAGCATGCACCAAACTACACCACGATGCAGAAAGGATGTAAGAGAATTATGCAATTCTCAAAACGTCTCACGCGGAGGATACAATACCTGTGCGACTCGTCCGGTTGCACCGGCCTCAAATGAGTCGTACATACAATATCGTGCCTGCAAAGAAAGTAAACTTAACAGGTACAATATTGTTAGCAACATGCATGACAATGCAATGATGAATGCAAAATGATATGCATTATATACTAAACTACGTATAAACAATGCAAATGATATGCAATGCAATTGAAACAATGCAAACTAAATGCAGAGCCATCGAATCATGACTCAATCAGGAGCGGTTCGAAACCACACAAATGTCAAATAGATTGATGGAAGTAACGAGTCCGTCTACCATAGAACGATGTCTGAACTATGAGTGATGTAGACGGACACAAGAACAAGTATTGGGTGAAATGACATAAGTGGGGGGACAACCCGCTGAGGAAAGAATAATGATCCTAATGCTGGATGCAATAATTACACTACAATGTAATATGCGATTATGGCGCGCGGGCCAAACGGTATCTCGCTTAGGAAAGGCATGCACACATACAAGCCATGTCTAACACAGAAAAGGTGCCGCCACCCTCAAACCAAGTTCATCAAGGAATAGGCGCGTACACATGCAGAACTGTGCTTCAACGTGAAAAGTATGAGCCCATACCAGACCAAGCTCAACAAGGAAAGGCGCGGGCCATAGATGGAAGTGATGCAGTGGATGCATGCAAGCTACAATGCAATATATACAATATGCAATGGAATGGATATTTACAAAGGATGCATGACATATGCACTATATTACAACGAAATGCATGACATATGCATGGTTTTTTTTTTTGTTTGTTTTTGAATTGTTTTTTTTTTTGAAATGCAATATCTACAATGATGCATGACATATGCATGTGTTTACAATGCGAATGCGTGATATATGCAATATCTACAATGATGCATGACATATGCATGTTGCGACGGCTATGAGCGCAACTTTCCCTATCTTACCAAGAGGGCGATATACTAGGTTGGTTCAGTATCCAGAATTGAGGCGTAAACATACCGCCTCAACCTATGGGGCTTCCATACAGATTTCAAACCGAGGGTACACCCCCTGGGTATTTAAACTAGACTTTAGTCTCGGAAATCCCAAACCTTTACGTTCTAGGCATAAGCAATTCGAACTCTAGACTTCATCGTCCCAGTTGGTCTTCTAGGAACTCACCGCAAACACAGGCAGGTGGCTTTACCAGACTACCGAAAGTCGTTCGGGCACGACAAACACCAAAGGAATTGCACCTCCAGAGGATTTAAGGTCTCCTAGACCGGGATGCAAAATGTATGCATGACAATGCATGTTTGTTTTGTTTTTCTTGTTTTTGAAATGCGAACGATGCATGATTTTTTTTTTTGAAATGCGCGCCAACGCGCGACTTAGAATGCACAATGCATGAATTTGAAATGCGCGGCAACGCACGGCTTTACGAATGCATGACAATGCATGAATTGTGTGTGCTGAAGCAACGAAGGTCTTGCACCTTCCGAGGATTTAAGGTCTCCTAGACCGTGCGTGTTTAAGGTCTCACCAGACCCGTGCGGGGCAATGCATGAATTGAAATGCGGTGCACAAGACAGTGCGATGTATAAGATTGTGTGATGGAATGCATGCAAAATGCAACGAGATGTGCACCTTAATGCACCGAAGGTCTTGCACCTCCTGAGGATTTAAGGTCTCCTAGACCGTGCAAATGCGGTAATTGTTTTGCACCCTCCAAGGATTTAAGGTCTCCTAGACCGTGCGTGTTTAAGGTCTCGCCAGACCCAAAACGCAACAATTATACAACACTTAAGTGAATGCGATGCAAGCGAGTAAACTTGAACCAAACTACATCTCATGCAGCAAGGATTAAGAGAATTAAGCAATTCTCACGGCGCTTACGCGGAGAAGGCTAAAAGCGACTACCGAGAACACTTGGAGTCTCAAACACAACGTCTCTCTGCGCATCGTACACTGGAGAGGAAAGAGCAACACTTCTCAACGTAGTACACGCGAGAGAAGAAAGAGAAAAAAAGCAAAAAGAAACCTCTCAGCGTAGTACATGCGAGAGAGGAAAGACAAAAGAAAAGAAACCTCTCAACGTACGAGGAGGGAAAGAAAGGCCTCAAATAGTACACGCGAGAGGAAAGACAAAAGGAAACCTCTCGGTAGTAGTACACGCGAGAGAGGAAAGACATAAGCAAAAGAAACCTCAACAGGTAGTACACGCGAGAGGAAGAAAAGGCCTCAACAGAGTACACGCGAGAGAGAAAAGACAAAAGACCTCTCAACGTAGTACACGCGAGAGAGGAAAGGCAAAAGACGTGACGAGTGAGACCACGCGAGTCACAAAAGGAATGCAAGATATTGCAAATGAGGCACGCATGCAAATGCAAATGGGGCAAATGAGACAAATGAGACACGCGTGCCTTGTAAGAATGGAAAATGAAGTGCAATGAGGTGCGCGTGTGTAACACGTCCGCGGGGGACCTCGCTACAGTTCGGACTCCCTTTTGTGTTACGGTTCTTAATCTAAACCAAAGAGTCCAACTCTGGCAAATCGTTTTGAGAAAAACAGATTTTTTTGAAAAGTAGTGCCAAACATGGACTGCTTTGCCAGATACAGAGTCGCCACCTAAATATTTTAAAATGGGAAATTTAGGAAACCCTGACTCAGTGCCGAAGGCCACGTGTCCGTCATAACCAAAGTGTCTTGGCTCGGGAGCTTGGGTACGATTGGGGAAGGTCAGCTATGAGCACCCCCTTTCGCCCGGTCCGAAGACCGGCCTCTACTAACCGTGATATCCAATTTTGAAAACGTTATGCGTTCTTATACCGGTTATTAGCCTAGATTTACTACGTTATCCGCACAACAAACAAGTATAGACCAAATCGCCTAAGTTGGAACAAAACACTACATGTTTGTTTTAAAAATGGTTTGCTACTCGCAAGTAGGCTAAAATGCAGATTTTGCCACCCTTGGTGGTCTTTTAGAAAAAGATGGTTTTGCCACTATCTAGTGGGCTTAAAACTCACAGTTTTAATGCATTGTCCCAATTTAGGTAATTCAACCTCCATCCACAGGCATTCAAGCAGTTATATCACATAAGCAGTTAGCCTCATGGTAATCATGTTATTATGGCAACATTCACACACATGCGATATGCTAAAGCATAAAAGCTCACCTAGTACTCCAAGCCAAAACAGAAACTAGTTAGTAATCATATGCATGATCCTAGTTCATGTTAAGTGGCTAATGCAACACATGGAAAGTGCAATTAGACAAGCTCGGTTATCCTGAACATGGCATGTGAAATGCACGAGTAACACGTATTCAAGTTAGATTTGAAATACAATGCAGTTTGTATGATGTACCGAGCCTGGTGCATGGCGACAAATGTATGGGTGCACGCATGCATTGCATAAGGTATGCTAAATTAAACGTGCCCTAATCTACCATCATAAGCGGGTAAATAAAAGGGAAGAAAGAAGTGGGGGTTGGAAGACATACACACACTCACCCACACTTATTACAAATTTGCCCTCGCTCGGAGGGACCGAATAATAATACAGACCGAATAAATAATTAACTACTCTAGCTAATTAAATATTACAAAACTCTATTTAATTAATTAACAAATTCACTAAGCTACGGAAAGACAATAAACCGCCTCGGGAAGAGAGTCCAATGCAGCACGTGCTCGGGTCCTGCTCGGAATCACACTGCCATGCTTAGATTGCCTCTGTTTTCCCTGCTTTACATCTCAGAAGACTGCCACAGTCTTAGGAATACTTCCTTAGGTACTGGAGATCACTACCGGCTGCACACAACCTCCACCGGCAGTGGATTGAGCTCATCGGCACTGAATTGATCCATCGGCTGCAATTTGACTGCCGGTCGGCACTGAATGCCTGCAGAACCTGCAACTCATAGCAGCAAAGGGCAAATACTGGCATGGCAATGCAATTCAAAGCATATATGCACTAAACACACTCCTTATCATACTAATGACCCAAGGAAGATGTGCCTCGATTCTCGGACCACCAATCACGCATTTCTATGCATGGTGGCCTAAAGGATCAAGTGTGCAGCTTGAATTTCAAATGCATGCAAACCAATCAAACAAAGTGAGGCCCAATTCCCATCACCAAGTCAAGGAACAAGGCATGCATGCCTATGTGTGCAATCCTAAGCATGTCAACTAGGGATGCAACATGAGCATATAGACAAACAATGCAAGCATACAAGCAACCATGAGGTAGCATACAAGCAAGTGAATAATGGTCTTACCCATGACCTAGGCAACTCCAAGTAGGCCTAAAATCAGTAGCCATATGCTAAGACATGAAGGCCAAACACACATAGACATGCACATGTTAAAGCACCAACACTTAAGCATAATAAAGCAACTCTTAAACACATTTAAGAGGCGCAAATATGGACCATTAGCATGCAATTTAGGCTCTGAAATTACGCTATAAAATGATGCCAAATCATGTTTAAACAAGACAAGCAAAACATGCGCACATAGGTTCAACACTTCAAAGCAAGCCAATGAGGCATTGAACTACACTTATGCAAAACAAATATGGCATGCGTTGAACAACCCAAAATAGATTTTTAGCATGTAAAACTAAGCCCAAAGGACCACTTAGATGGCATCTAAATGGCTCAACTAGGAAGGCATGCACAAATGCTAAGATGTGAGGCATAAGGCACAAGCTTCCAAAGCATCAAAGAGGCATGCAAGGCGATCAAACAAGCATGCTAAATGGACTGAAATGACATGCCAAATGGTTCCAAACCATTGAAAATAAAGCAAGCAAGGCATGCTACACACTTGTACCCTTAAGGCCAACAAGCCAAACATAAAGGGGACCCAAGATACAAGCCATGGTTGACCAAAATAGGCATGGACAGACCTAAAGCATGGCAAAATAAGGATACAAGCTTCATGGATCTAAGCCTAAAGCATGCTCAAACTAGGGCTAACAACCTAGAGCAAGTTAAGGCAATACAAGGCATTACAAAGCATCTATGCAAAACATGCAAGGAGTACTAAAACCAACACATATCAATGTCATATTAGGGCATAATAAACATAAAATGCAGCCAAGACATGCTCTTCAAACATTCAAAACTATGCTCCCTTAAGAGACCAAAACTTGCCATTTTTAAGGACATCAAGGAGAGGGGGTGGCCCTCTCCTCCTTAGGACTTCAAGGCATCATCTTCACCACTGAAATCCCTCAAGATATCAGTGGTCAAGAGACCCCAACACCAAAATCCCGGATCTTAACAAAATAACACAAAAATGAGACCTTTTCAGGGCCTAAGGGTGGTCAAACCCTCCCAAAGCACCAAGCACTCTTAATAGACAATAAAGAGGACTAAAACACAGAACTTTTATGTGTTGATCACCAAGCACAAAAATAGTTCTAAACTAGGTAAAAACAAGGTGCAAGAAAGGGGTAAAAATGACTAGTTTCTTACCCTTGAAGCTTTTCTTCACAAAGGTTGATGTTGTTGCTTCCTTGAGCTCAAATCCAACCAAAAATATCAAGAACCAGCCTTTAGAACCTCAGTAACCAAAGGAAGGTGAAACACTAGGTGTTGATGAGCAATAGTAAGTCACAAACACCTAGTGCACAAATAAGAGAGCAAAAGAGAGATAGAATAGATATAGAATGCAAACCCTAAAACCAAAGCTTCTTCTCTGTCTTTTCTCTCTAAAATGTCTAACCCTTTCAACCCTTGAGCCAAGAGAAGAGAGTCTTCTCTTATAGACAACAAAGCTTACAAGCTAAGTCAATCAAAGGCTCATCCCTCCATACACGTGTATGGAGGGGAAACAACTGCTACAAAGCTGTCTGAAAATATCTCCAAAAATAGCTGTAAAGTGATCGGCAGGGCAAAATGGTCATTTTGCCAAAAAGAATGCCGACCGGCACAATATAGTGCCGATGGAAACACCAAACAGCCGGTGGCCTCTAGCCACCGCCGGTGGTGTGTGGGGATGTCTCACAAGGCATCCTCTGCCTTCCAAGGCAAAACACAAGTGTTTGGTGCAAAACCAGACACAAAACGGTCAAGTTCGGAGGTCCTGAGGCAAGACGCGTAGCCGAGAACTCCGGGAACTCCAAACGAACACGAACATGGATGATCACCGAGTGTTCAAGCGGTGACGTCCAAGTCTTGAGGGCGGTTAGAAATGGGGTGTTTACAGCGTGCCTCGAAGGATGGAAAACAATGCAAGTGTGACACGCATGCCACACGAAATGTAAATCAAGGCATGACGTGCGAGGCAATGTATGTATTGAGGTACATGACAACGCGTGAAAACGCTTGTAATAAAATGAATGATAATGCATGACGGCGCAATGCAACGCACCGATCAGTGTGATGAATGTATGCAAAGCACACGGGGCAACTTTTGAATCTTGTAAAAGACAAAAGAATACAAAAGGATACAATCTTTGCTTGAATCTGAGTGCTATGCATAGAAGACGCGGTCCAAGGTCAAAACGGAGGCCGGTTGAGCATCGAGGATTCACTTTCTTGCACTTTCTTGAGCTATGAAGGCCAGAAACTACCCATAGGGCCTAAACAAGGCTGTGGGAACATCACCGGCTGGACTAGGTGGCCACCGGCTGGCAACCGGCTGCAGAAAAGTTCCACCGGCACAAAATAGTGCCGACCGGACAAAAGTTGCTGAATCGGGGCAGTTTTGACATTTCACCTCAGGTCTTTTAAAAAATAGGGTTTCTAACCCTATTTCTTTACTTCTCCACCGCCGAAAACTATCCCTCTCCCTCTCTCTAGAGCTTTTTCTCTCCTCATTTTCTTGTTGTTTTATGCTCCAAGTCTGCTTGTCATTCTGGATTCGCGATTTTCTTCGCGTTTCGGACATTTTCCACCGATTGAAATTCCGTTTCGGAGCATCCTTTGCTATTTCCACTTTTTCGGGACTTGTTCCCCTCGACTTCCTCTTCATTTCCATGCCTTTCCATCTTCTGACCTTTCCGGCCATTTTCGGCCCGCTCGGGGTTGACTTTTTCGGTTGACTTTTCACATTCCGGCTTTTCCGGCCATTTTCTCACTACCATTGCCATGGCTAACGATGTTCCACACGTTGGGACTCCCCAGGATCACGAGATGGATCCCGGTCGAAGCCTCCTGCTGAGCGAAGGCCCTTCGACCGTGACATACCGCGATTCATGTGTTACCACCGGATGGACTCGCCATTTTTGCGCTTTTGACCGAAAGACCGGACCCGGAGCTCCTCCTACGCGAGCCGACCTCTCACCTATCCTTCGGCGCTTCCGAGGTAACACTCTTCTCTGTTTTACCTTCTGCAATGTAGAACTGTTAACTGTCAAAGTTGTTTTCGTTCTTTAACTGCTTGGTTCTAATATACTGTTCACTGTAGTCGATTGCAATCATGCTTACAATTGATATCTGTTTAAGACGGACACATGTACACACACTACACTAGCCTCAATCACCCAAACACACGGCACACACCGCATTTCACTACAAACTCACCAACATCCAGCATCTGCTTGAATCTGAAAATATGCACGCATGCCACATTTGCACGAAACCGCTCAGACACATTGACGCATCACATGTTGTAGTTCACTGTAAGCACACCGACACCCGGTATCTGTTTGAATCTGAAAATATGGACGCATGCCAAATTTGCACTGATTTTGACTGTTTCTTCAAAATTGTACATTTCATATTGCTTTGCTATTATTTGTTTGAAAATAGGGAGATTCCCATACCATCCGCGGGTATGGGAACATCGCGGCTCGAGATTGGTACGCGGAGCTTCCCGAGGCGGTTCACCACATTGTGGACGAGGCAGGCTTTGGTTCCTTCTGCAGGGGTCTGACCCGGCTTACTGCTTGCAGGTCTCTTCTAGCTGCCCTGGCAGAGAGGTGGTGGGACACCACTGATTCATTCCACTTGTCGGAGACCGGGGACATGACGATGACCCCTTTTGACTTCTCGGTGCTCACCGGCATCGGGGTAGGGGGTGATCCGATCCCCTTTGACATAGACATGGATGAGTGGACCGCACCAGTCTACTTATTTGGCGCTGCCCGCCTCAAGGCGCGTCCGGCCGTCCAGACTCTGGTTCGAGGTGCGCTGTTCAAATTCGTTGATGCGCCGATGACCCAGAGGTCAGATAGATATGCACGCTGCTTCGATTTTTTCGTTCGACGACTCTTTCGCCGATCGGGCGAACACAAGGTTCTTCGCTTTCAACAGACCGGTGCATGTCTGGGACATCTTGCGTTATCAGGTGGTGCCGCTCACCACAGACGGCTATATGAGCTCCGATCCATGGCGTGACGCTGTTTCGGGGCTACCGGGCATGCTTGGGAGGTACATTTTTTGTCTTTGCTTACATTTTCGCTTACATTTTCAGTACACCGCATTACACATCAAGTCTATTTCACACGGATAGCATATCATACACACGGCACACACATATCTATTAATCGACCGACACCGCCACACTGTACACTCGCCAATACACCGCACAACACACGGCTCGCGTTATTTCGCTTTATTCTCAGATTCTCGCTTCGATAATCATACTGACATCTGTCTTGCAGTTGTGGGTCTATGCCTACTTTCCCAGGCTGGCTCCTGTGCCGGAGAGGGAGACTCCTCTGGTTGTTCCACTCTCACGCCGCTTTGACGGGAGATATGCCCGGAGGCCGTGGGAGACTTTCAGCTTCTTCCGCCGTTACTTCGACACCATCAACCCTGCCGAGGTATGTTTTACTTGCAGTTCATTTAGGCTTCATCTTTCCACTGCATATTTGCAATATCAGTAGGTAACACACTGCATTTTAATTTCAGATCACTTGGCGGCCGTGGGCTGCACTGCCTGCGGTGATGAGGGATCGGTTTGTCGGCGCCGATGATACCTCACGTTACCGGATTCTGCTCGAGGGCCCGGTCTGTCGGGCTTGGTACCTGGGCAAGCGTTTCTTGCGCCAGACCATGGGCTTACCTGAGCAGATAGTCCCGGTGCACCCTCCTGAGCACATGCGGGATACGGAGAGGTTCACTGCTGAGCAGATGGCGGACTACACCCTCGGCTGGGAGGCAGACGGCTTCAGAGGTGCGGGCAATTACTCAGAGTACGTCCGGACCTTCATCATGCGGCCCCTGAGCGGTGGCCATCGAGCTGAGAGAGAGAGACCTGCGGTGCCAGCGGCCGGAGCAAGAGTAGGAGGAGGAGCGCCGAGGAGGGTTCGAGTCCGCGGTAGGGGCGGAGTTTCGAGAGGACGGGAGGCCAGTTGGCCCACTCTGCCTTCTTCGCTGACTTTCCGAGGGTTGGATGGGGCGACCTATCAGATCCCCTTCGCCCCTCCACCGGCTGATCACGAGTTTGTCGGTGTCCCCGACTTGCCTCCGGTATGTATTACTGCATTTCTGTACAGTTATTTCATTTCAGTTTATTTGATATTCCACAGAATATTGATGCATCTGATTCCCTTGCAGGCGTCTTCTGGATACACCCGAAGCCATCGGAGATGAATGCCTCCATGACGGGATGTTGCAATGACCTTCGAGTTCCTAGCCTTCTACGGCCTTCCCAGATGTTCTCCGTCGTAGCTTTAAACCATACACAAAGCGCCGATAACTGATGCATAACACAACATCGATACCGAAAGCCTCACGGCACTTAATACACTATACTCATACAATCGTGATTCTCAGATCGATAAACCGCTCACGGCATTCACAAATCAGACTCATATCACGATTCTCAGACCGATAAACTGCTCACGGCATTCATACACTGTACTTTCTACATTGATAAACTGCTTCACGGCATTCATACACTATACTTTCTGCATTGATAAACTGCTTCATGTATACTGATGCATTTGCCTTTCGTACCTTTCAGCCTCCCTTCCCGATTCCTCCAGCGGGTGTATGCCCAGCTTAGGGTGTTCGACCGACCTCCCATTTCTACCGAGATGGCGGAGATTCCCGTGCACTGCAGGAGGGCGATTTTATGCCGAGCAACATGGCTCAGCCTAGACGACGAGTCTGAGGAGGAGGCGGAGTCATCCGAGGAGGGGGCCGGGGGCAGCTCGGGCTCGAGCTCAGACAGTGACACTTTTGGTGATGCTCCTGGACTTCTGCCCAGGAAGAGGACGAGGACAGATCCCCTGACGCGAGGCCATTGATGATTCTGATGACCCAGACTTTTGCTGTTTCTTTTATTTCTTTTCTTGTACTTTTCTCTTTTGTTAGTAGATAGAGTACTTTTGTACTGCCGCAGGCAGGTTTTTGTTTTCCTCAAACTTTGTACTTGAAGAGATTATATGAAACAAACCTTTTGTCTAAAAAGAGTGTTATATCTGTACATATCTGCATCTTTCATACTTTGCACTGCATTGCATCATATTGCACCTCAAATGCAAATGATATTGATTTGTTGTTTGCAATTTGAGCACTCGCACTGTACTGATCAGATAACCAACCAACTAACAGCAAAACAACTCATACAAACCACTGCTTAAACTGAATAGACAGCCCATACTCTACTGGGGATCGATCTGTATACAACCCATAACACAGCACTCGGTTCATTCTGCACACAGCAAACCCTAAACAAACAGCCCAATCTGACAAGATGGACCACAACGACTGAAGCCGGCTGAAATTAAAACACACTCTAATGTCCCAAATTTCCTTTTCTTCCCTTGCCTCGCGTAGATGTAGAGAATGGCACAGCATTCTGAGCACAAACAACGATTTTTGAAATAGGGAAGGGTTTTCAACCAGGGTATCGAGCCTACCACAAAACACAGCGAGATAGACTCAAACAAAGAAACAAAAGGCACACAACCTAAAAGAACGAGACACGCTCGGAAAAGACTCAAAGCCGAAGTCGAGACCGACAAACCAAAAGACACGACACGCGGACATGCTTATGAAAAATAAAAGATCTCAGATCCCGAGGAGCCAGTTCTTCCGGGCATATTTCCCACCCTTTCTGATTTGTGATTCTCACATCACTCGGCCCTCAGGCTCATTTCTTTTTTTTTCTCTCGAAACCCTTTCCTCACTTTTCTCTCAACTTACACCTCTCTGTTCTTTATTCTCTCATTTTTCATCCCTCCCCGGGGCGATTGACAGATGAATAGGAAGTCGCAGGTTCACGCCCGATACAGCTGGTTCACGGCTACTTCTTCTGGTAGATAGGGTGCCTTTCTGGCGAGTGCATTGATAACAAGGGGGGGAGGCGGAACACCCGACTCAACTATGCCCCTAGTTCGTCATTTTAACCATTTTCTACATTTTCTAAAACAGTTTTGATCAAAAATGAGAATTGGATTAACACACTTATTCGATTTTTGATTTGAAATCATGCAAGTCAAGCTGTGAGCACTGAAAATTCTCCTTTTTGGGCCCAAACATGGTCCAATTTTGAAAATGAAACAGTTTTCGAGAAAATAAGCCAACCTCAGTGAAAATTTTCAAAAACTATTTTTGCAAACAGTCAATGCTCAAACGAGCACGGGACTTACCCTCGAGGTGCGCAACCTCGGATCGGAGGCAATGGAAAATTGCCCCTGGCTTAAAGGGGGATAAGGCAACGGAAAGTTGCCCCTGGTTTGGACGACAACTCGGGGCAACTTGTGGCAATGGATGGCAACAGAAAGTTGTCCCTTGTTTGGATGATGCCGCGGCATGTTGTAAGCCAGTCCTTGTTGACGACGATCAGACCCTCGGGCGCGGAGGAGTCGAAAATGGTTTGAATCAATATATGGACACAGTCACCTGGAAGGTGTTGGTGGTTTGGACTTCAAGGGGAAGTTGGTCACGTAATTCCAGGTTGCTGCAATCGAGACATTGGATTCGGAGGAGGCAAAAGTGATCAAAACCATGACATGGACTGAGATGCTATGGAAGCATTGGGGGCTGGACTTCAAGATGAAGTTGCCTACGTATCCCAAACATGGGAATGAAGCCTTACGTAGTTCGGGTTAAGGTACACTCGGGTATTTTAACCTTCACTGTTTAGGCTCTAACTTTTGCCAAGGCGCCTGTTGCAGGTTTTCAACCTTGCGAGCTTCTTTTCATTCTCTTTTTCTTTTCTTTTTCTTTTGCATTTTCCTCTTTATTTCTTTTGCTATATTTTTTTCTTTTCTCTTTTTTCTTTTTTTTGCTTCTTTTTGTATTTTCTTTTTTTCTTTTCTTTTTCTTTGCTCTAATTTTTGCCTGGGTCGCCCTTCCGGGTTTTCGGCCCAGCGAGCCTCACAAAGGGTAAAAGGTGTAGCAAGCCCATGCCAAATGGTTTTGAGATTGAAGCCTCTCCGTATCTAGGAGAGCGACTGTTGTGTTGATTTACAGGAAAAGTCCATCATGGTTGCTTCTCGAGCTTTGCTTAGTGGGATCTGATGTCTCTGATCTGACTTTGATGCCTCTTGCTCGAGGGCTACTTCAAATTGGGCCACACAGGCATTTCATGGCATTGAACGTTTTGAACGGATTCTAGGTTTGAACAGATAAATCAAATCTCGAGACTGAGAGCGATCTTGGGCTGCACAATCTCAAGAGCGGTTCCAACACCGGCCTTCGCAAGACCATGCAAAACATTTTGTTTTTGAAAGTTTTTAAGAAAGCGACAAATCATTCGCGTTGAAGATAGTGTGGAACTAGTCTGGATCGGACCAGGATCCTTCTCAGTACTCACGCCGACAAGCATGATTTCATTCATTAAAAGCTTAGCAAGCCTCTCTTTCTCTCAAGATGATCAAAATTTTGCACAACCCGAGGAATTACTTCCTCTTCGTTTTCATCACCACGCAGTTCAAAAGGGTTTTGAAAAACTTCGGTCATCACGACGATGTTTAAGGCAAAAGAGAGTAGGCGAAATGCACTGTTGTTCCATTATCATTCTCTGGCACGGCTGACTCGAACAGCAACAAATACGGAACGTGATAGTCACAGCCGTTTCATTCAGATTTGTTGGCATAACTGGTTCCTCGGCAGAAACAAACTCAAAAAAAAAAAGCAAAAACAACTATTTATAAGACAAAATGGTGTTTGAGGCAACAACCCCGAAATCACCTGGTATTCTATACAAGAGGGACTGACTCATTACAATTAGACAGACCCTTAAGCAAAAGGACTGACTCAAGACAATGAGACAGACTCAAAAAAAAAAAACAAAAGACTGACTCGACACCCAAGTCAGAATTTACAAAACCAACATTCACGGATGCCCAAAAATGCGTGCCAAACGCCACATCCAAAAATGTGCCAGGTACTGCCCACAGGCGGTTCACCTTTTGCTTACATACTCGCGGTATCTGTATCCTCAAAATCCAACAACTGGGTGGTAACGGACTTTGCTGAGGTAGGGGGGAGGATAACTTCGTTATCAATCAAATCTTGCACCTCGTGCCGGAGGCGGAAACAATTGTCGGTAGCATGGCCAGTCTGCTGGTGGTACGCACAGTACAAAGCAGCATCATGTGTGGCCGGGAGATTCTTCGGGAGAGGCCGAGGCTCCAGGGGCTTAAGATGTCCCCTCTCAGCAAGGATTTGAAGTGCCTTGGACAATGGCATGTAGAGAGCATGGAAGACCTAGCCCTGCTTCGGAGCAGTTCGAGCACTATTGCTAGACGCACTAGCAAATGGATCGGCGAGTGCGGCCTTGGGTTTCTGATCCTTTCCGGATGCAAGACTGGGAGGGGGAAGAACTGTTTTGGCATGACGGGGCCTATCCCGATTTTCTGATTGACTAGAATTGCCCTCAGGCGGAGTGGGGAAAGCATCCTCCACAGCTTTTGACATAACTGCGGATATCTGTTGCTTGTTCATTCCCCTGGCTTTCAAAGCCTCTACTGCCCACAGGAGTTGTTCGATGGGGTTGGCATCTGCCTTCATCTTGCCTTTGTCTTTGGCCTCAGCCTGATCTAGAGCTTCGTTTGATGCGTCATTGCCATAGCTGGAGGCCATCTCCGGTTGGCTGAGTTCGATGACAATTCGGCCCAACAGCAGGGGCTCTTGGGGTACAAGGCTTCCGGCGTACGATGCAACTGGCGGTGAAGCTGACATTCCATAGGCGAGATCTGCCACAAACCTTTGGAGATCACCTATCATTCCCATTAGTTCAAAAGTAGTAGGCTCGCGAGCCTGGTATAGTTGAGGGGTCCAAATTGGATGTGCGGCAGGCGACCTAGGTGGATGCGGCACGTCAACAGTAGTTTCATCCTGTGGGGTATTTTCCTGACTCAACGTGGCCGTCATGACCACAATCTCTTCTGAGTTCTGCGTCATGTTTAGTCCTGCCTCAGCAAGGAGAAGACACTAGCTGTTCTGGATCGACCCTCTGAATCTCTGAACTGAAACGGAAAACAAGCAGTATTTCAACGAGTTTTTCCAACTCAAACAATCCAACCTCCACCCACAGGCATTCAAACAGTTTATCTCATATAAGCATTTAGCCGCATGGTAAGCCTATTATCATGTCAACATTCACACGCATGCGATATGCTAAAGCATAAATACTTACATTGTACTCCGTGCCAAAACAATAAACTAGTTAGCAAAAATGCGTGTCCTAGTTCATGTTAGAGTGACTAATGCATCGCATGCGAAGATGCAATTTAGAGTAGGCTCGGCAAACCCTAAAATGGCATGTGAAATGCGATCATTCGATGCACGTATTCAAGTTAAATTTGAAATACAATGCAGTTTGTATGATGTACCGAGCCCGATGCATGTCAACAAATGCATGGATGCACGCATGCATTGCACGAGGTATGCTAAAATAAATGTGTCCTAATACTAACCATTAAAACCAGGTAAGTAAAAGGGAGAAAGAAGTGGGGGGGGGGGTTGGAAGACATGCACACACTCACCCACACTTATTACAGATATGCCCTCGCTCGGAGGAACCGAAAGAATAATACAGATAATTAACTATGCAAGCTAATTAAATATTACAAATTAATTAAATTAGCAAATTAATTAAATTAGCAAATTAATTAATCTAAGAAAGCCAACGATGCAACTTTCGGAATTCTTGTTGCCATGCCTAGCCTGCCTCTGTTTTCCCTATTTTGCCTTTCTGAAAACTGCCAAAGTCTCAAAACTGCTTCCTTAGATACTGGAGATCACCACCGGCTGAACAGAATAGTCACCGGCTACTATGTGTGGCCATCGGCATAGAATTTATCCATCGGCTGATAATTGAATGCCGGTCGGCACAAAATGCCTGCAGAACCTGCAACTCACAGCAGTAGAGGGCAAAACTGGCATGGCAATGTAATTCCAACAATGTGTGCACCAAACATACACCTTATCATGTTTGTGACTCAAAGGGGCATGTGCCTCGATTCTCGGGCCACCAATCACGCATTCCCATGCATGATGGCCTAAAGAATCAAGTGTGCAACTTGAATTTCAAATGAAATGCAAACCAATCAAACAAAATGAGGCCCAATTCCCATCACCAAGTCAAGGAACAAGGCATGCATGTCTATGTGTGCAATCCTAAGCATGTCAACTAGGGATGCAATATGAGCATGGCAAGACACTTATGCGAGCATACAAGCAAACATGTGGCAATGCAAACCAAGCAAATGAAGGTTTTAAACATGACCTAGGCAACTCTAAATAGGCCTAAAATCAGTAGCCATAATACCCAAAAATGAAAGCCAACACACACACACACACATGCATATGTTAAGACTTAACACCTAGGCACAAAGTAGGCAACCCTCTAGCGCACTTGAAAGGGGATATTATGGACACTTAGCATGCATCATAAGCTTTGAAAATCATGCTATAAAATAATGCCAAATCATGTTAAACAAGACAAGCAAATGCATGCATGCAAAAGGGGGGGGGGGGCAAGTATTCAAAGCAAGTCAAAGGAGTATTGAACTACACTTGACGAAACTAAACATGGCAAGACTTAAGCAACTAAAAATAGATTTTTTGCACACAAAATCAAGCCCAAAGGACCACTTAGATGGCATCTATATGGTTTAAATTGAAAGGGCATGCACACATGCACTCTCAAGGAACATACAACATGAGCTCTTGAAACATTAAAGAGGCATGCAATGCGAACATATGAGCATGTTGAATGGACTGAAATAACATGGCAAATGGTCTCAAACCATTGAAATGATGCAAACAAGGCATGCTACACATTCATGCTCAAGGCTAGCAAGCCTAAAATGCAAAGAGGCTATACTAAGCATGCCAAGACCAACCCAAACACTTATGGACAGACCTAAAACATGTCAAGATCAGCACAAAATCTTCATGAATCTAAGCCTAAAGCATGCTCAAATTAGGGCTAATAACCTAAGGCATGTTAAGGCAATACAAGGCATTACATGGCAACTATGCTAAGCATGCATAAGGGACCAAAACCAACTTAATACAAAGTTAAAACATGGAAATATAAGTATAAAATACAGCCATGGCATGCTCAACACACACTTGAAACATAGGCTCCCTTAAGAGGCCAAAACTTGTCCTTTTCAAGGACATCAAGGAGAGGGGGTGGCCCTCTCCTTCTTGGGACTTCAAGGCATCATCTACACCACTGAAATCCCTCAAGATTTCAGTGGTGAAGAGATCCAAACACCAAAATCCCGGAGCTCAACAAAATAGCACCAAAATGAGGCCTCTCAAGGCCTAAGGGTGGTCAAACACACCCAAACCACAAAACACCCTTAGTAAACTATCAAGAGGACTAAAAAATAGAACTTTTTTGTATTAAACACCAAGCACAAAAACAATTCAAAGATAGGTAAAAATGGAATGCAAGAATGGGGTAAATAAAGCAAGTTTCTCACCCTTGTTGACCTTCTTCACCAAAGATGATGTTGTTGCTTCCTTAAGCTCTAATCCAGCCAAAAACTCCAAGAACAACCTCTTGGAACCTCCGTAGCCAAGGGAAGGTGAAACACTAGGTGTTGATGTGCAATAGTGAGACACAAACACCTAGTGTACAAACAAGAGAGCAAAAGAGAGATAGAATAGATATAGAATTCAAACCCTAAAACCAGAACTTCTCTGAGGTCTTTTCTCTCTAAAAATATCTAACTCTTCTAACCCTTGAGCCAAGAGAAGAGAGCCTTCTCTTATAGACAACAAAGCTTACAAGCTAAGTCAATCAAAGGCTCATCCTCCATACCGTGTATGGAGAAACAAGGCAATTTGCCTTAAAATATCTCATAAAAGCTAAAGTGGTCGGGGGGCAAAATTGTCATTTTGACAAAATTATTGCCGGCAAAACAAAGTGCCGACCGGCACAATATAGTGCCGATGGCAACACCAAACAGCCGGTGGCCTCTAGCCACTGCCGGTGGTGTGTGGGGATGCCTCACAAGACATTCCCTGCCCCTCTAAGGCAAAGCACAAGTGTTTGGTGCAAAACCAGATACAAAACGGTCAAGTTCGGAGGTCCTGAGGCAAGGCGCGTAGCCGAGAACTCCGGGAACTCCAAATGAACACAAACATGGATAATCACCGAGTGTTCAAGCGGTGACGTCCAAGTCTTGAGGACGGTCAAAAATGGGGTGTCTACAATACCACATGTGTGAGTCACGTGCTTTTAAGGCAGTGTGAACAACTAAACAACTCAAATCATCTTTCCTTACCCAAATCCTTTTGGTCTTGGTCAATGTCTTGGCGTTGTGAACACCCTCATGAATCTTGGTATTCTGCCTAGACATGTAAGGTTATCTCCTAACCCAAAAAGTATTCGAATTTCTACCCTTTTGAGACACCTTACCAAACAGTTCATAGCAATAAGGACGAATGTGGCCATACCTACCACAATGATGACAAATAAAAACAGGTTTTACCTCCTTTTTGTTGATCTTACCCACTTTCGGTAGATGAAGAGAGGAATCATCCTAGTCTACCTTCAACTTTCCTTTTGCTTGAGTCTTCAGGTTATGTGAGGCAGAGGCCTGTCCCTTGTGAGCTGTTGCACCATAGCCTAGCCCACTTTTGTCACAACCCATTTGTTGAGACCCCAGGATGTCTTCTAGAGATTTGGAACCTTTGTTCCACATGGAGATTGTTGCTCTAGCAATACGAAGTTCTTCATCTTTCTAACAGACTATCTCTTCCAATTTAGCTTGTGACATCTCAAGACTTTCAAGCTTTTCTTCATATGTGGAATACACCTTCAGAAGTTCATTCCTCTCAGTTTCACAGGATAGTAGTTTTCCACATAAGTCTTGCCTGTCACTCGAGATCTTGATGATATTCTGCTTTGCTGCTACAAGTTCTCCTTTCAGCCTGACATTCTCACTCTCACATGTTTTGAGCTTGAGAGAGAGTTTGTCGTTGATTTTGGACAAATTCAGAGATTCCTCGTACAACTTTTCGTAAGCTTGTTGTAGTTCTTCTCCATTGACCTCATCATTGTCTTCAGATGTTTCATCATCCTCTTTTTGCTCTTCATTCTGCTTGACTTCATCCAATCTAGCATGACAGGGAAGTTGCTGGATGGTGGGGAAGGTGAATCTCCTTGTAGACACCCCATTTTTTTTACCGTTCTCAAGACTTGGACGTCACCGTTGGAACACTCGGTGATTATCCATGTTTGTGTTTGTTTGGAGTTCCCGGAGTTCTCGGCTACGCGCCCTGCCTCAGGACCTCCGAACTTGACCGTTTTGTGTCCGGTTTTGCACCAAACACTTGTGCTTTGCCTTGGAGGGGCAGGGAATGCTTTGTAAGGCATCCCCACATACCACCGGCTGTGGCTAGAGGCCACCGGCTGGCTTGTGTTGCCACCGGCACTATTTTGTGCCAGTCGGCACTATTTTGTGCCGGTCGGCACTCTTTTTGGCAAAATTACCATTTTGCCCTGCCGACCACTGTACAGCTGCTTTATGAGATATTTTCTTACAGCTGTATGCATTTTGTTTCCCCTCCATACACGTGTATGGAGGGATGAGCCCTTTGGTTGGCTTAGCTTGGAAGCTTTGCTTGCCTATAAGAGAGAGGCTTCTTCTCTTGGCTCAAGGTTAGAATTTTGGAGGGCAAAACCAGAGCTTATACATATATTTCTCTGATATACGTCCATAGATACATATATCTCCATCTCTCTCCTCTTGTGTGTGTGTTTTTGGACCAAAAAGTGTGATTTCACCTTACTTTTACACCATTACACACACTACTACACCTTAATCCGAGATTGGGAGGCTTGGGGGGTTGTCTTGTGTGATCTTGGACTGGTTTTGATCACTAAAAGAGGGCTGGACCTTTTGTTCTTCAAAGGATCTTCAAGGGTAAGAACATCACTTTAGATTCCCCATTCTTGCAACTAGTTTCTACCCCTCTTGTCTTGTGTTTTGAGCTTTGTGTTTAACATAAAAAAAACCTTGTTTTTACTTGCTCAAGAACATTCATTAAGGTCACTTTTGTATTTGAGTGAAGCCTCACTCTTTTAGGCCTTGTTTTGGTCCTTTTGTGCCTTTATTTCGAGCATTGTCTAACTTCAGTGTTTTTGGTCTTCTCACCACTGAAAACCAGTGGATTTTCAGTGGTGAGGGAGGTGTTTTCATGTCTCAAATAGGGGAGGGATACCCCTCTCCCCTTTGTCCCTCTTTGGCCTCCATTTTTGGCTCATGAGGTAGCATGTGTGCATGCTTGCATTTAGCTTCATTTCAGAACTTTCTTGGGTGTTTTAGGTCATGTTTGATCTCTGTCTAAGGTCGGATTTGTGGCCTCTAGCATGCCTCTCATACTTGCTTTGAAATGCTCTCTTATGCCTAAAAGCATGCCATGCATGTAGGCCATGTTCTTTGCATGTTTTAGCTTGATTCCATGAGGGTATTAGCATCATATTACCATGTATAAGGGCTGTGAGCCACTGATTTTACCATGTATAGCGTGCTTGACATGGTCGTTTTTGTATTTTGGGCTTTTAAGCCTCATGCATTTTGGCCCCTAGTATGTTCTACATTGATCACCCTCATGATTTGGCATCATTTGTGACCTTATTTCAGCCCATAAATCATGTTTGTATGTATGCATATGTAGCTTATTTCATGCTTTAAGGGTGTGCTCTTGTATGCCTAGGGATTGGCATTGTGTATGCTTGCATACTTGGTGCATTTTGGGGCTGCCATGTGAGGGGATTCGGGTGTCATTTTGCATTCTAATGCTCTGTTTTTGGTGGCCTAATCTATGTCATGAGTGGCTTCGGTAATGATGGAAAGATACTCTCTTTGATGCCTTAAGTTTAGGCTCATTAATTTGCATAATTTGTATAACATTTTGGTCACCATTTTGGGCATGTTTTGCCACTGTTTTGGGGAGGCTTGAGGGCTGCCCCATTGTGGCTAAGTCCCTCGTTGCATGTTTGTTATATACTTGTTGCATGTTTGCCCCATTAGATGTTATAGCATGGTGGTCTTGTGCTTGATTGGTCCATATTGGCATGATGATAGCATCTTGTATACTCTAGCATTTTGCATGACTAATGTGTTAGTGGTGTGATACTTAGTGTGCTAGCATCCTAATTTCCATAATGCATGTTTGCATGTTTGCATGTTTACGTGAGTTGCATTTCATTACTCGGTTTGGGGTGTCAAACCAAGTGTGGGAAATGAGGGGTGTTTGTACTCCAAGTGACAAAACACACCTCAATTCCCATGTCACTAAGGCCCTTGACTTTGGCATGATAGGGACTTAGTTATCATTGTTGTGTTGCATGCATTTTTTTTTACATTAAAATGCAACCTTGGTATCTTAGGCTATCATGCACCAAGGTGCACAATTGTCAGCCCTAGAACCAAGTGCCATGTTTCCTTGAGTCCCATTCATGATAGGAAGCATTGGCCATGCATAAATATGCTCAAAAATCCAATACCATGCCTTTCTTTTTCTTTATTCTTGTCATCGCATCTTCAGGAATTTTGTGCCGGCCGGCAGAAAAGTGCCGGCCAAACCTTGTATTGATGGCCGATAGACTATTTCGCAGCCGGTGGCCGCCACAAGCAGCCGGTGGTAGTTTCCTCCAGCCGGTGGCACTCAGCAAAACATAAGGAAGGTTTCCTGGGGCTTTGGAAAATTTTGGAAGAAGCAGGGTAATAAAAAACAGAGGCAGCAGTGGTGCGGTGTGGGTTTTCCGGGCAAGTCGGATTCGAACATGCATCATTCGGGCGTCCCGAGGCAGGGCTGAGGCCCCCTTTCTTTTATTTATTTGATTTAATTTTAGTAATTAGAATTTTTTAATAATTTATTCATTTATTCTTTGGACTGTATTATTCTTTTGGTCCCTCCGAGTGAGGGCGCATTTGTAATAAGTGTGTGTGAGTGGGTGTATGTCTTCCAACCCCCATTTCTTTCGACCCTTTTATTTACCTGCTTATGATGGTAGATTAGGGCACATCTAAATTAGCATACCTCATGCAATGCATGCGTGCATTCATGCATTTGTTTACATGCATCGGGCTCGGCACATCATGCAAACTGCATCGTACTTTCAATTCCAAATTGAATACGTGATAGTTGTTGCATCTCATGTGCCATGTTTAGGATTAGTCGAGCCTGTTTAGATTACACCCCTGTATGCGACGCATTAGCCATTTAACATGAACAAGGACATGCATGTTTGCTAACTAGTTTCTTGTTTTGGCACGGAGTACGATGTAAGTATTTCACGCTTTAGCATACCACATGCGTGTGAATGTTTCCATGACAATATGCTTACCATGCGACTAAATGCTTATGTGATATTACTGTTTGAATGCCAGTGGGTGGAGGTTGGATTGCCTGAGTTGGAACAACTCATTGAAATCCGTATTTTAGCCTACTTGCGAGTAGCAAAAGAAAACAACACGTCTTCCGAGACAAAACGGATATGCAATGTTTATTTCCAAGTTAGGCGATCTAGTCTATACTTTTGTGTTGTGCACATCACATAGTAATTCTAGGTTAATAACCGGAATAAGAACGCATAAAGTTTTCAAAAACGGATATCACGGTTAGTAGAGGCCGGTCTTGGACCGGCGAAAAGGGTGCTCATAGTGACCTTCCCGATCGTACCCAAGCTCGAGCCAAGACCACTTTCTTGATAGCGGACATGTGGCCTTGACCGAAGTCGTGGTTTCCTAAATTTCCCATTTTAAAATATTTAGGTGGCAACTCATGTCAGCAAAGCGATCCATGTTTGGCACTACTTTTTCAAAAATCTGTTTTCTCAAACGATTTGCGGATTTGGACTCTTTGGTTGATTTAGAACCATGACACAAAATCGAGTCCGAATCAGAAGGAAACTCGCGGGCGTGGTTCTGATTCTGGCGACTCTGGGGAATTTAGAGAGTTTGACTCGACGCGTGATATCTGTTTTGACTACGCTTATGTGTTTCTTTGCATTGCATGTGCATTGGTGCGCCTAGGACCGATGTTTGCTATCTGCCATTCTGAACGGTTTCTTGGGAGGCTTGTCTTGTCAAGACATGACCATAAGGTGACGGTTATGGGCTCTGACGACATGGGAACACAAACCCCAGTTTCTTGGGGCACCCTTTTCGACCATTCGACCTAGTGCATATTCGGATCCATAGTGACCATTCCAAACTAGGACAAGGTTGCTTACCCGATGTTAGGTTGTTTGAAACCGCCGCGTGAGTGAAACTCTAGCTCGACAAAATAGGACAGGAAACCCTACCCCAACATAGGGGTGTATTGGCTCTCATTTATACGCTATGTGCTTTTAGAGTGTATCTCACAGAACACACATGTCGGTTTGCAAGATTGGGTATCGTGCCTAAGGGCACGATAGCAGTATTTTGGGGAATCGATTACTGTAGGTACAAGGTTGAACTTGGGGCAATGATTGAAAGCGATGATCGAGATTTGAGGAACAGTGTATCGAGTTCGTGTTATCCAACCGTGTGTTATTTATTTTGTGTTGTTATCTTTGTCCGATTTTACATTTATTTATCGCTTTATTTATCTTTTGTTAGGTAGTTGGGCACAATTGCTACCGACCGATAGATATCCCCAAGCACCTGGGTTAGAGGTCGTCGACTCCTTCGATCGAGGATCGATGAGCGGACAACCGTGTACTACTCACTACCCGGTTACTAAGCGGAGGTCGAGAAGGCGAAGGACATCAAGATAAAGATCGAGAGGGCTTTGTCTACCCCACTGTGTTCAATAGGGATCGGGATTACGTGTCACCGGCAGAGAATATATACCAAGAATCCAACCAGCGGGATAGTATGGCTAGTTTGGAGGAGATGGTGCGCCACCTTCAAGAGAGCATGAAAGCAATGCAGCAGGATGCCGTCTGTCAGGCAGATTTCGCCAGGCAACAGGCCATAGTTGTGAGGGAACAGGCAGAGACAATTGCCAGACTGGAACAGCAAACCGGAGCATCTGCTTCGCATCAAGCTCCTTCCCCACCAGGGGTTCCTAATGTCGGGGAGACAACCAATGTTCAGACTGATACAGAGCTGCCCACAGGACCACCTTCGACTCCAACCCTACCTCAAACCTAACCTCAGCTATCAAAAACGCCCACCAATCTACTGGACTCTCCCTTTGAATTCGAGACTGATCCCACCGCACTCAAGTTGAGCAAGCTTGAAAAGTTGTTCAAAAGATCCCAAGGGGTCAAGACTATCCCCGACATTGAAGATGGTTACACTGACCTTGTGTGTGACGCCGCCATGATTCAAAATGCCTCATATTGATCGATTTGATGGGTCTGGGGACCCCATGGTACACTTAAGACTGTTTTCAGACGTTCTAAGGCCAATGGGCCTCAGTAGGCTCCAGAAGTTGTCTTTATTTGGCCGGACCTTGTCAGGTGTGGCATCCTTATGGTATGCCAAGCTAGAAGATGACGTCAAGAGAAATTGGGACGAAATGACTGAGGCCTTCATCGCGCAGTACTCATATAACACACAGATTGAGATCACGACCCGTGATCTCGAGACAACTAGGCAAGAGCCTAAGGAGAGTTTCTCAGAGTTTGTAACCAGATGGAGGGCCAAGGCTTCGATGATGACCTTGAGGCCTACGGACAAAGACCAGATTCGGATGATTGTGCGCAATCTACAGCCGAAGTTAATGCAAAAGATGATAGTAGTCCCCTTTCCTACTTTTTCTGACCTACATGAAATGGGGGTGCAGATTGAAGATGCCTTGAAGTAAGGCTAGATTGATAATGATCGGGAGCAACCCCGAAGGACCTTCAACCGCAACACTAATGCAGGCCCGAGTGGCGCATCTGCTACGAGAGCCTCCGAAGTGAGCATGGTCACCACTAACCCCCCACAAAGAAATACGACAGCCTCGCCATTTTCCGGTGCGTCTGGAAGCAACCCGCAAACTAGTAAATACCCACCCAGAAACACCAGAACTTTCGTTCCACTCTATATGCCCCTATCCAAAGCTCTGGGGGTTTTGATCAAGAAAGGGCACCTGAAGCCCCTGGAGCCGCGGCCCCTACCAGAAAAACTTCCCCCTACCCATAATCCAACCAAGTATTGTGCATTTCACCAACAGCACGGTCACGACACCGATCAGTGCTTCCGGTTACGTCATGAGATTCAAGATCTCATTGATAATGAGGTGATTCTGCCTCCTGAGAAACCCAATGTTACTACAAATCCCCTCCCCACATATAACCAAGTTCCACCACCTAAAAGACTTAATTTCATCCATACTGGGGCTGTGTCTTACGACCCTAGTATCTATATCACACCCACCCACTTGCCTAAACCAGAGGTGTTCCTCCCTGATTGCACCGACTTGTGCATGATGGACATCTCCGTAACCCAACCTAAGCCAGCGGTGGCGACCGCCGAGAATAGGAGAGAGGAGACCCCGAAGGAAAAAAGAGTTGTTGAATCAGAGTCTGCGGAATCTGGGAGTTACGTTGGGAAGACATACAGTCCGAGTGACTACATTTCGTCGATAGGCCAGGATAGGCCCAGGATAGAACTGCCAACATGGGGAGAATTGTGCATGATCCAAGGGGATAGTCTGGGACAGGGAACAGATGATGTAACAGCTGCGGAGGTGGACCTGGCCAATCTCCAATTTTACAGTGACCAATACCCAGAAGACGCAGTAGTTGCGTGGTTCGATTATGAGGATTCAGTAGAAGCTATCGGGTGGTTGGACGAGCAGCCCGATGTGGTAGAAGAATTTCAGGCAGGAATGAGAATATCAGCGACGGCTGGAAGGGTCGAAGAGCAGAATACATCGCCGGAGGGCGCCGGTGTCAAGAATTTTGCCCGAGATTGGAGCATTTTGAGTATGGAGATGATTGAACAATCAATTGTGTCAGAACAAGCAAGTTTTGAGGACTCCGAGAGAATCAGAAAGGCAAAGGCCCATGAAGGAGTGGAAATTGCTGTGTGCACAAGAACCGAGAATGTAGTGGGCATGTGGATGAAAGGCGCTGCGAGCACAAGAACAGTCATACCAGAGCCGGACAGGTGTCTGTCGGCCGCTGATGGAATGTGGTGGGAAGATGAGGACCTATGTCTTGCCCACACAGATGAAGATTGGGGGAATGACCAACCCGATAACACTTGGTACCTTGGAGAGGTCGACCACATGACAAGGAGTGGGCGATATTTCAAACCTCCACACTTGGATCAACCGGAGGCCTCAGGGAAGGACAAAGAGGCTGAGAAGCAAAAGGAGAAGCAGCTCGAAGAGGAAGCCGTACTCAAATAGCTGAAAAAGATACAAGCAGACATCTCTATCTGGGGACTGCTCATGGCCTCACGAGTGAACAGGCAGGCCATTTTGACAGCCATGGATAAGGCCAAACTCTCCATAGAGACTACACCAGAGCAGCTAGTTGGACTGGTCTTCCCGGGAGGAGGTTCCCCGACGTTGACCTTTTCGGCTAAAGAACTTCTGCCTGAGGGCGCAAATCACAATAAACCCCTCTACATCTCCGTGGAATGTAGAGATAAGTGGATACCGGTGGTACTTGTCGACACTGGGTCTGCCATCAACGTCTGCCCAGCAAGGACGGCGTATGCAATTGGCTTGAAAACTGCAGATTTCACACCAACAGCCCAAGTCATCCAGGCGTACGACAACACAAGTAGAGAAGTAATGGGAACAGTTAAAGTTCAGACAAAGGTTAGGCCGGGATGACATGAGATAGAATTCCACGTCCTAGAAGTTCCCGCGACTTTTAATTTGCTTTTGGGGCGGTCGTGGCTGCATCAGGGGAAGGCAGTGTCATCCACTTTGCATCAAATGGTGAAATACCCCTACGGGAAGGGAGTAGCCATCGTCTTCGAGAATTCATCAATCCACCCACCACCCGAGGTATCCACGCCTGTTCTGGAAATCGAGCATGGCATGGAGGACGTATTCATATCAGGTTTTACCTTGGCTGAGGCTCAGGTCGTACAGAATGTCATGGCCGCTAATGAAGGGATATATGTTAGTGCCCAAGCAGTGTACCTCATGAACAAACTCCAATACATCCCTGGGATAGGATTAGGGAAGAGCGGCCGTAAGGGCATTGCAACGTTGGCCGAAGTGCCGCATAACCCTCACGCCTTCGGCTTGGGTTACCTGCCCACCAAGGAAGATTGGGTAAGAAAAGGAAAAGAGGTGGCTGGAAGAGCCAAAGTAAAACAGATGGGGAAACCTTTTGAATTGATGCATCGGCCCATCTGGGGTACCTGAGCAGACGTTCGTCCGGGGGAAGACTTCCCATTTGTGGTTTTCCTGAGCCATGGTGAATAAAGAAAAAGCATCGGATTTGAAATTTTCTTCGACTTGCGCTTATCTGGGGATGATGTTCTTTGAAGAGCGAGCGACCCGACAGTTGAGGCTGAACATAGCAAGGAATTGGAGTCTGCAGACACAGAGTTTGAAATGGGGGTAGCACTGGCATGTCTACTTTCAGATCCTTTGATCAACTAGTTGTGCTTGGGGGATGACTCCTCGGTGTCCATGATCGGAGATGAAACGGCTGCGAGCCTACCATCAGCTATTTTGGATGCATCCATCGCACCCTCCTCACTGGCAAGACGAGGAGGATTTTTGTCAAGCGACCGGTCGGGGTAGTGAGCCGGACTCTGATTCCACCGAGTCTTGTGAGTCGGAATCAGGATCCAACTTGTCTGAGTCTGAGTTCGGTATTCCTGGGGGTGATAACCCGGATGCCACAGTCCTGTCCAGGTCGTCTTTTTCTTTCGCTTTTGAGTCTGTTGTAACAGAAGAATTGGACGGTTCGGAAGTATATAATGAAAACGAGGTGACTGTGGTTTCCGAGTACTTTTCTGTGCCTTTGGTTTATTGCTTAAATCAGGACTTTCAAAATTTTGATGAAAACGACGAGGACGAAATTCCTCCGGTTTTGCAACAATTAATTGAACAAGAGCAGGAGAGGTTTGTTAAACCCTTAATGGATGAAATCACTACCATGAACGTTGGTACTGAGAAGGACCCGCAGCTGGTCCTGATCGGGTCCACGTTGTCTTCGGAGGAACGCGAGCGCTTAGTCGCTTTATTAAAAGATTTCTAAGATGTTTTCGCGTGGTCCTACGAAGACATGCCTGGAATCGATCCTGAGATTGTACAGCACCGGATCCCTCTTGACCCTGAGGCGGGCACATCAAACGAAACTCGGAAGGATCCGCCTGACCGCCATTAAAATCAAGGAAGAGGTCACCAAGAAATTGACGGGCTTCCTGCTTGGTATCCGAATACGACTTGGTGGCCAACATTGTTCCATCAGAAGAAGGATGGCGTAATCGGGTATGTGTGGACTTGAGGATTTGAACAGCGGTCAGAAGGATGACTTTCCTTGCCGCATCGACGAGTTGGTAGATTTCACAGCGGGGCATGCTTTGCTTTTGTTCATGGATGGCTTTTCAGGCTATAATCAGATAGTAATGGCACCCGAAGACCGGGAGAAGACTGC
Source organism: Camellia lanceoleosa (assembly GCA_025200525.1). Taxonomy (NCBI): domain Eukaryota; kingdom Viridiplantae; phylum Streptophyta; class Magnoliopsida; order Ericales; family Theaceae; genus Camellia; species Camellia lanceoleosa. The sequence goes on from CM045760.1 coordinate 28,265,471, forward strand.
TTTTACCACCCCGTGGGGTACATATTATTCTGAGTAATGCCGCTTTGAAATTTGAAGAATCTTTGGGGCTACATATCAACGGGCTGCAACTACAATATTACATGACATGATCCATAAAGAGGTCGAGGTGTATATGGACGACATGATTGTCAAGTCCAAAGAAAGAGAGGGCCACTACACCGCCTTACAAAAGTTTTTCCAAAGGATCAGGGAATTTCGATTGCGGTTGAATCCTCAGAAGTGTACATTTGGTGTTACAGCGGGGAAAATGCTGGGATTTTTGATTACACAAAGGGGCATCGAGGTCGACCCTTCCAAAATCAAGGCCATCTTAGAAATGCCCCCACCAATGACTGAGAAGGAGGTGCGAGGCTTTCTGGGTAAAGTGCAATTCATAAGACGGTTTATCTCTAAACTAACCTTAACTTGTGAACCACTTTTTGGTCTTCTGAAGAAAGGAAAGAAGTTCCATTGGGACGGCCGATGCCAAGCTGCATTTGAACAGATTAAAGAGTATCTACAGAATCCGCCCGTGTTGTCACCACCAAAGTCGGGGAAGCCGTTGATATTGTATCTGTCAGTGACTGAGACTACAATGGGCTGTATGCTCGCACAAGAGTCGGAAGATAAAGTGGAAAGGGCCATTTACTATCTGAGTAAGAAGATGCTCGATTACGAGACCCGCTACACTCCGCTGGAGAAGGCATGTCTGGCCTTGGTATGGGCTACTAGGAAGCTGCGGCACTACCTATTAGCTCATTCTGTAATGTTGGTTTCACGACTTGATCCCATCAAATATCTTTTCGAGAAACCAGCACTTACGGGTAGGCTAGCTTGTTGGCTGCTGTTGCTCTCCGAATTCGACCTCAAGTATGTGACGCGTAAGTCCGTAAAAGGGAGAGCAGTGGCAGAGTTCCTTGCCGACCACCCGGTTGAAGGGGACGAAGCGGTTGAGTACCTATTCCCAGATGAAGATATTCTGCACATCGAAGATGAAACTTGGACGATGTACTTTGACGGAGCGTCAAATCAATACGGGTATGGGATAGGGGTGTTGCTGATAGCGCCTGACGACTCTCGTATCCCTTTAGCATTTAAGCTCCGGTTCAAAGTCTCGAACAATGAGGCAGAGTATGAAGCATGTATTGCCGGTCTAGAAGCTGCCCTAGAACTAGGGGCAAGGCGATTGGACGTCATTGGGGATTCGAACCTAGTTGTATCTCAAGCTAAAGGAGACTGGAAAGTAAAAGAGGAAAAGATGATAATTTACCACCAGACCTTGGATTTGTCAATTCCTCGGTTTAAAAAGCTAAATTTCACTCACCTAGTGAGAGAGAACAACAGGTTTGCAGATTCGCTAGCAACTATATCTTCCATGATAGACATCCCATCGGGGTGGGATCGTCCGATCATTATTGACCAGAAATTTGCACCCGCCTACGAGTCAATCTCTGCCATAGATGAAGTGCAGGATAACAACCCTTGGTATCACGATATATGGAACTTCTTAGAGAATGAGATGTACCCACCAAGGGCAAATGCCAAAGACAAGAGGGCAATCAGAAGAATGGCTATTCAGTTTATCATCTGCGGGGTAAGTTGTACAAAAGAGGTCATCTGGGAATGCACAAGTTGTGCGTGGAAGCTGAAGAGTCGAAGCGCCTGATGGAGGCCATCCATGGAGGAGAATGTGGGGCACATATGAATGGGGTGATGCTGGCACGAAAGATCCTCAGACAAGGCTACTACTGGTCTACCATGGAGGAAGATTGCATCGGCTTTGTTCGGCGATGCCACAAATGCCAGATCCATGCAAATCGCATGAATATCCCGCTGTCAAAGTTGTACAACATGGCGTCGCCGTGGCCATTTTTAGTATGGGGAATTGATGTGATTGGGGCAGTTACTCCAAAGGGGTCGAATGGGCATGAGTTTATCTTGGTTGCAATAGATTACTTTACGAAGTAGGTCGAGGCCCAGTCCTATGCGGTGTTGAAGGCTTCGCATGTCGCGAAGTTTATCAGAAACAACATTATCTGCCGTTATGGAGTCCCGAATGAAATCATTTCGGACAATGGTTCTCACTTCAAGAAGGAGGTGATTGATTTGTTGGAGAAGTATAATGTGGCTTTTCATAAGTCATCCACGTATCGGCCGCAGACCAACGGAGCAGTTGAGGCCGCCAACAAAAACGTCAAACACATACTGCGGAAGATGGTAGAGACCTATCGGGATTGGCCAGATAAGTTGCCGTTCGCTCTGTGGGGCTACCGAACTTCAATTAGAACTTCTACCGGGGCGACTCCGTATTCCTTGGTATACGGGATGGAGGCCGTTCTACCTATAGAGATTGAGGTCCCGTCTCTACGAGTATTGACTGAGTGTCAGATCGAGCCGAGATTAGCGTGAAGCGGTCGAGGAACTCATGCTCTTTGACGAAAGGAGATTAAAAGCACTGTACCATGTCCAAGGATATCAGCGCAGAATTGCCCGGGCTTTTAATAAGAAAGTTAAGTCTAGGAATTTGAAGGAAGGAGATTTGGTGCTCAAAGACAATCGAGCTCCCATCCACGACCCAAGGGGCAAGTTCAAACCTAATTGGACGGGTCCCTATATCATCAAATCTATCTGGTCAGGTGGAGCCGTGGTTCTGATGGACCTAGATGGCCTAGAGTTCTCCCAACCGATCAACATGGACAAGTTGAAGAAATATTAACCCTGAGAGGCTTGCTAGGCCGAAAACCCGGAAGGGCGACCTGGGCAAAATTTAGAGCACAAAAAAATAGAAAATATAAAAATTGAGCTCGCAAAGTTGAAAACCCGCAAAGGGCGGCTTTGGCAAAAGTTAGAGCGCAAAAGGAGAGTGAAAATACTCGAGTGAACCCAAGCCTGAACTACGTAAGGCTTGATTCCCATCCTTGGGATACGTTGGCAGCTTCATCCTGAAGTTCAGCCGTAAACATTTTCCCCGATCAGCTTTGTCCATTTGATCATTTTGGTCATCTTTGTCCATCAGCATTCATCGCAATCTCCGGCGCAGTGCTATTCAGACTAGGGGCAACTTTCCATTGCCATGCAATGCCGCGATACTATTCAAACTAGGGGCAATTGCGGGAATCTGAGGTTGTACATCTCAGCAACAGATCTCAGGCGTGTCCAATTCTGATCCATATCGAAAATAGTTTTGAAAAGTTTTAATGAAGATAACTTTGTTCAAATAAATCTTTTTACAACTAAGACCATTTCTGGACCAAAACGGAAAATTTTCAGTACCACAACCTTCAATTTCATTGATTTCAAATAGAGTTCTCTTGCTCTTGCATACAATCGAAGTTGCTTTTTATTACATTCGTAAAGAAAACTTGAAAGTACTGGTAAAGCAATAAACTCGGGGCATGGTCAAGTCAAATGCCCCTGTGCCCCCTCCCGAAGCTGGTTGAAGCCTCTGATGCCAAAGTGGGCCCTTCCTGTGCTTCTTCATTGAGCCAATCTAAGCACTCATCAGACAAAGTGCAATTGAAAGTAGAGGCCGGAGGCAGGAGTTCTCTAGTCCTCCACGCGGCTGCCTGTCGGATAAGCTGCACACCTCGGACTGTAAAAGTAGTCGGATACTCTATCCCGTCCGGTGGACAAGTCTGGTCATGACCAAACTGGCGCAGGATACGGAATGGAAAGTAGAAGACAAGTGAGTTAGGCCAATCAAGCGGATCCCAGTGTCCTGGAACATGCTATAGCTCATTGCCGGGAGATTGAGCCAAGAACAACGCCACGCAATGCGGTCTGTGGACAAACTGCACATCCACTCGAACCACCAGCCCTCATCAAGGGCGTCGACTAGGCGTTGCCGAAAGAAGTAACCGCGAGCTGAGTAAGCCGGACAAGAGTCCACAACCTGCAATTTGTCCATCAACCATACCTGGGGAGGGATGAAAAATGAGAGAATAAAGAATAGAGAGATGTACGATGAGAGAAAAGTGAGAAAAGGTTTTTTTTTGTGAGAAAAACCGAGCTTGAAAGCCGAGTGATGTGAGCAATACATATGTAAGATTGGGTGGGAAACATTACCTGCAGCAGCAGTGGACTCCCCGCTAATCTGGTTGTCTCTCGATGATGAAAGGCATCCAAGCCCATCAACGTCTCAGCCAGAGTCATGGCGATGCAGCTTTTGCCCTCCTTCAAGCCGTAGGCAACCTCAATCAGCCGGGCACTAGACCCTCCAGAGCCTGAGACAAATAGAAAATGAGATAGCATGCCCAAACAAAGGGCGTGCCGCCGGAAGCCTTGCCAATGCCGGTCGTTGCGGTCGCCAGCATCCGAGAAACGGTATATCAAGCTTGGAATATCCAGCATTCCGTCGCTAATCAAAGACCGAGCATCACGAAGTGTGAGCCCACACATTCGCCCTAAGGATTGGGCGTGGCCAAAGTTAAGCTGTGGCAAGATTTCCTCGGTACGCTTGGATTCCATCAAAACTTGGAAATCTTCAAAAGTAGGACATACCTCTTGCCCGGCAAAGCTAAAGACGTGTGTCACCGGATTCCAAAACCTCGCCGCGGCATGGAGAAACGGGAAATGCAACGGGGTGCGACCAAGAGTGAATAGTGCATTTATGCCAAAGCCCCGGAAATTCAACTTTTCTGAACCGTCCAAGTTGTTAATCCAAGTTGCGCGATTTTGGGCAAGAAATTCTTCCATTTGGAGCAAATCAGTGTGGAAAGGAAGGAAATCCCGAAGTTGAGACCCTTTTGAAGAGGATAGGGTTGAGTGGAGGACACATGTCAACATTCTGCTGGTGCAGACAGTCTACAGCCGACCGGCAGTAAATAGTGCCGACCGGCCATAATTTTGTGCCGACCGACCAAATTATGTGCCGATGACCATTATCCTTGGCCGATGACCTTTGTGTCCAGCCGATTGTCCTCTCCCTGTGTTTTCTAAGCTGTTTATGCTGAATATTGGGGAATTCCACCACTTCCAGCACTCTCCGGTGATTGATTCCCGCCGAGTCGCGTGTATTTGTTTATCGAGTTGTTGTATATTTGCTTATCGAGTTGTATATCACTCTCTTTAAGTCTTTGCTTTGTCTATCAAGTTATACTTGCGCTTGGCTAGTCTGTCGAGTCTTTGTTTTGCTTGTCGAGTTGTAATTGGTTTACTACCTGGTTATTACGATGCGATGCTTTGTTTTCAAAACGCAGTTTCAATTTCAGTCACATTGTTATGTGATGCCTTGCGATGCGATGCATAGAACGCGCAAATGTAACATCTTTTGAACAAGTAGCTGTTCCATCTCCATCATATGTTTTGCAAAAACAAAGGCTTTTGAGAAATAAAACCCGCCCGAGGCAGCGCAATGTGCTTAAACTCTTAGTAAAAAGGAAAGTAAAGCAAAAGAATAACAAGGTAGCAGGGTACCGGAATGGATACCAGGAACCTCCCCTTTGTAGTCAAAATACCTCCTGCGCCCGTGCCTGGGCTGGCTGTGCGGTCTGACACCTTCATCATTCAAGAACAGTGCGGGAAAGTGCACTTCTGGAATGTTAATGGATCTTCGAGTTGATTTCAAGCCATGACTTTTGTGAGCGGTGCTCGGAACATGTGAAGGATGTCCCTTCTCGTATCCTTTTATATCTTGTGAATTTCAAAAGAAATTGTTTCAATTATACTGTGTTGCAGTACGTTGCATTTCAACATCATATTTTATCATGCTCAAATTCAAGTTTCTCTATATACACATTGCATTGTATGCGTGCTTTGCTTTACTGATATGTGTTCAAGTTTCTCTATATACACATTGCATTGTATGCGTGCTTTGCTTTACTGATATGTGTTCAAGTTTCCCTTTTATACACATTGCATTGTATGCGTGCTTTGCTTTACTGATATGTGTTCAAGTTTCTCTATATACACATTGCATTGTATGCGTGCATTGCTTTACTGATATGTGTTCAAGTTTCTCTTTATACACATTGCATTGTATGCGTGCTTTGCTTTACTGATATGTGTTCAAGTTTCCCTATATACACATTGCATTGTATGCATGCTTTGCTTTACTGATATGTGTTCAAGTTTTCCTTTTATACACATTGCATTGTATGCGTGCTTTGCTTTACTGATATGTGTTCAAGTTTCTCTATATACACATTGCATTGTATGCGTTCATTGCTTTACTGATATGTGTTCAAGTTTCTCTATATACACATTGCATTGTATGCGTGCATTTCTTTACTGATATGTGCTCAAATTTCTTTATATACATTGCATTGTATGCGTGCTTTGCTTTACTGATATGTGTTCAAGTTTCTATATATACACATTACATTGTGTGCGTGCATTGCTTTACTCACATGTGTTCAAGTTCTCTTTCCATACACGTTGCGTGCATACGTGCATTGCTTTACTCACATGTGTTCAATCCTACTATCTTGCTGCACACATTGCATGCATTATCACACACTTTCGACTGCCTTGTCAAGCATATGGCTAACGATATTGTACCTGTTAAGTTTACTTTCTTTGCAGGCACGATATTGTATGTACGGCTCATTTGAGGCCGGCGCAACCGGACGAGCCGCACAGGTATTGTATCTTTCGCGTGAGACGTTCTGAGAATTGCATAATTCTCTTACATCCTTTCTGCATTGTTGTGTAGATTGACGTATGCTAGCTTATAACTGTCGCATGTGTGCTTCATTACAGCTTTCTTTGCATGATCATAAGTTATGCTCGGCTTCTTGCATCGTCTTGCATTTTGCCCCTGCCTTCAGGCGCATTTCTTGTTTTGTCTTGCACGTTTGTCCAAGTCTTCGACCTTGTCAAAAATGGGTCGTCTCTGGACTTTGACATTCACTCCCGTCATTGTTATGACTTCCAAGTTCTGTCAAAGAGGGGCAACTGTAGACACCCCATTTTTTTGACCGTCCTTAAGACTTGGACGTCACCGTTGGAACACTCGGTGATTATCCATGTTTGTGTTTGTTTGGAGTTCCCGGAGTTCTCGGCTACGCGCCCTGCCTCAGGACCTCCGAACTTGACCGTTTTGTGTCCGGTTTTGCACCAAACACTTGTGTTTTGCCTTGGAGGGGTAGGGAATGCTTTGTAAGGCATCCCCACATACCACCGGCTGTGGCTAGAGGCCACCGGCTGGCTTGTGTTGCCACCGGCACTATTTTGTGCCGGTTGGCACTATTTTGTGCCGGTCGGCACTCTTTTTGGCAAAATTACCATTTTGCCCTGCCGACCACTGTACAGCTGCTTTATGAGATATTTTCTTACAGCTGTATGCATTTTGTTTCCCCTCCATACACGTGTATGGAGGATGAGCCCTTTGGTTGGCTTAGCTTGGAAGCTTTGCTTGCCTATAAGAGAGAGGCTTCTTCTCTTAGCTCAAGGTTAGAATTTTGGAGGGCAAAACCAGAGCTTATACATATATTTCTCTGATATACATCCATAGATATATATATCTCCATCTCTCTCCTCTTGTGTGTGTGTTTTTGGACCAAAAAGTGTGATTTCACCTTACTTTTGCACCATTACACACACTACTACACCTTAATCCGAGATTGGGAGGCTTGGGGGGTTGTCTTGTGTGATCTTGGACTGGTTTTGATCACTAAAAGAGGGCTGGACCTTTTGTTCTTCAAAGGATCTTCAAGGGTAAGAACATCACTTTAGATTCCCCATTCTTGCAACTAGTTTCTACCCCTCTTGTCTTGTGTTTTGAGCTTTGTGTTTAACATAAAAAAAACCTTGTTTTTACTTGCTCAAGAACATTCATTAAGGTCACTTTTGTATTTGAGTGAAGCCTCACTCTTTTAGGCCTTGTTTTGGTCCTTTTGTGCCTTTATTTGGAGCATTGTCTAACTTCAGTGTTTTTGGTCTTCTCACCACTGAAAACCAGTGGGTTTTCAGTGGTGAGGGAGGTTTTTTCAAGTCTCAAATAGGGGAGGGATACCCCTCTCCCCTTTGTCCCTCTTTGGCCTCCATTTTTGGCTCATGAGGTAGCATGTGTGCATGCTTGCATTTAGCTTCATTTCAGAACTTTCTTGGGTGTTTTAGGTCATGTTTGATCTCTGTCTAAGGTCGGATTTGTGGCCTCTAGCATGCCTTTCATACTTGCTTTGAAATGCTCTCTTATGCCTAAAAGCATGCCATGCATGTAGGCCATGTTCTTTGCATGTTTTAGCTTGATTCCATGAGGGTATTAGCATCATATTACCATGTATAAGGGCTGTGAGCCACTGATTTTACCATGTATAGCGTGCTTGACATGGTCGTTTTTGTATTTTGGGCTTTTAAGCCTCATGCATTTTGGCCCCTAGTATGTTCTACATTGATCACCCTCATGATTTGGCATCATTTGTGACCTTATTTCAGCCCATAAATCATGTTTGTATGTATGCATATGTAGCTTATTTCATGCTTTAAGGGTGTGCTCTTGTATGCCTAGGGATTGGCATTGTGTATGCTTGCATACTTGGTGCATTTTGGGGCTGCCATGTGAGGATTGGTGTCATTTTGCATTCTAATGCTCTGTTTTTGGTGGCCTAATCTATGTCATGAGTGGCTTCGGTAATGATGGAAAGATACTCTCTTTGATGCCTTAAGTTTAGGCTCATTAATTTGCATAATTTGTATAACATTTTGGTCACCATTTTGGGCATGTTTTGCCACTGTTTTGGGGAGGCTTGAGGGCTGCCCCATTGTGGCTAAGTCCCTCGTTGCATGTTTGTTATAAACTTGTTGCATGTTTGCCCCATTAGATGTTATAGCATGGTGGTCTTGTGCTTGATTGGTCCATATTGGCATGATGATAGCATCTTGTATACTCTAGCATTTTGCATGACTAATGTGTTAGTGGTGTGATACTTAGTGTGCTAGCATCCTAATTTCCATAAAGCATGTTTGCATGTTTGCATGTTTACGTGAGTTGCATTTCATTACTCGGTTTGGGGTGTCAAACCAAGTGTGGGAAATGAGGGGTGTTTGTACTCCAAGTGACAAAACACACCTCAATTCCCATGTCACTAAGGCCCTTGACTTTGGCATGATAGGGACTTAGTTATCATTGTTGTGTTGCATGCATTTTTTTTTACATTAAAATGCAACCTTGGTATCTTAGGCTATCATGCACCAAGGTGCACAATTGTTAGCCCTAGAACCAAGAGCCATGTTTCCTTGAGTCCCATTCATGATAGGAAGCATTGGCCATGCATAAATATGCTCAAAAACCCAATACCATGCCTTCTTTTCATTGTTGTCATCTGTCTTCTCAGAGAATTTTGTGCCGACCGGCAGGAAAGAGTGCCGGCCGGCACTGTATTGATGGCCGATAGACTATTTCGCAGCCGGTGGCCGCCACAAGCAGCCGGTGGTAGTTTCCTCCAGCCGGTGGCACTCAGCAGAACATAAGGAAGGTTTCCTGGGGCTTTGGAAAATTTTGGAAGAAGCAGGGTAGTAAAAAACAGAGGCAGCAGTGGTGCGGTGTGGGTTTTCCGGGCGAGTCGGATTCGAACATGCATCATTCGCGCGTCCCGAGACAGGGCTGAGGCCCCCTTTCTTTTATTTACTTGATTTAATTTTAGTAATTAGAATTTTGTAATAATTTATTCATTTATTCTTTGGACTGTATTATTCTTTTGGTCCCTCCGAGTGAGGGCGCATTTGTAATAAGTGTGTGTGAGTGGATGTATGTCTTCCAACCCCCATTTCTTTCTACCCTTTTATTGACCTGCTTATGATGGTAGATTATGGCACATCTAAATTAGCATACCTCATGCAATGCATGCGTGCATTCATGCATTTGTTTACATGCATCGGGCTCGGCACATCATGCAAACTGCATCGTACTTTCAATTCCAAATTGAATACGTGATAGTTATTGCATCTCATGTGCCATGTTTAGGATTAGTCGAGCCTGTTTAGATTACACCCCTGTATGCGACGCATTAGCCATTTAACATGAACAAGGACATGCATGTTTGCTAACTAGTTTCTTGTTTTGGCACGGAGTACGATGTAAGTATTTCACGCTTTAGCATACCACATGCGTGTGAATGTTGCCATGACAGTATGCTTACCATGCGGCTAAATGCTTATGTGATATTACTGTTTGAATGCCTGTGGGTGGAGGTTGGATTGCCTGAGTTGGAACAACTCATTGAAATCCGTATGTTAGCCTACTTGCGAGTAGCAAAAGAAAACAACACGTCTTCCGAGACAAAACGGATATGCAATGTTTATTTCCAAGTTAGGCGATCTAGTCTATACTTTTGTGTTGTGCGCATCACATAGTAATTCTAGGTTAATAACCGAATAAGAATGCATAAAGTTTTCAAAAACGGATATCACGATTGGTAGAGGCCGGTCTTGGAGGCGAAGGGTGCTCATAGTGACCTTCCCGATCGTACCTAAGCTCGAGCCAAGACCACTTTGTCGATGATGGACATGTGGCCTTGACCGAGTCGTGGTTTCCTAAATTTCCCATTTTAAAATATTTAGGTGGCGACTTCATGTCGCAAAGCAGTCCATGTTTGGCACTACTTTTTCAAAAATCTGTTTTCTCAAACGATTTGCCGGATTTGGACTCTTTGGTTCAGATTTAGAACCGCGACACAAAATCGAGTCCGAACTGTAGCGAGGTCCCTCGCGGGGCATGGTTACACTCCTCTTCCATGGAATTGGCTCAGAATTTTCCATGCGTCTTTAGCCTTTGTGCAGTGAGCAACTCGTTGCTATTCTTCATAAGAAATTGCTCCACGAATAGTAATCAGGGCTCTCTGCTTGCTCGAATTGTCTGCACTTTCTGTATCTTCTTCAATGGCTTTCCAACCTTCTGGTTCAAAGGCTCTCAGAAAAGCTCTCATTCTGATTTTCCAATACAGGTAGTTAGTCCCATCAAAGGTGGGAGCATGATGCAAGTTCTGACCACGAGCTAAATCCGATGGCTTTGGAAGAGGTTGAGTGAAAGAGGACCAAAAAGCCATGAAAGCACTATCTCCGTCTTCACTGGATTCAAGTTCTTCGGGTTCTTGTTCCGACCCGCTTTCATCATCCCAAGTCACAGTGTAGACTTTCTTTCGATTCTTTTTCGAAGGGCATTCAAGGGCAATATGACCAAACCTTTGACATTCATAGCACTTTACCCCTTGCCCCTTTACAATCTTCTTTTAAGTTTTTTGAGCAAATTTTGGTGGAAAAGTTTTGGGTTTTTCATTACTCTTGTCTTTTGAAATAGGGTCTCTGAAATTAGGCTTCTTTTTCTTCAAAATTTTTTTAAACTGTTTTGTAAGCATAGCCGTCATCTCAGACTCTAAATCAAATTCAGTCTCCAGAGTTTTTGCAGTCTCATGAGCACTAGTGAAAGCCACACTTTCTTTTTGTTTTTTCTTTGAAATCTGGTGGGCTTCATAAGTCTGCAAGTTTCCAACCAATTGATCAAGCTTGAGAGTATCAACATTCTGAGCCTCCTCAATGACTGTCACTTTTGATTGGAACCTCTCGGGTAAAGACCTCAAAATTTTTCTAACCACTTTAGCTTCTGGGATTTTTTCATCGAGTGTGAAACAGGAATTAACGATATCACTGAGTTTTGCATAGAAATCATCAAACGTCTCATCATCCCACATAAAAAGGATTTCAAAGGCGGATGTGAGACGTTGAAGTTTTGACCTTTTGACAAAGGTAGTACCTTCATGAATCGTTTCAAGAATGTCCCAAGCCTCTTTTGCTACCTCACATGTGCAGATACGACGAAATTCTTCAGGTGTGACAGAGAAAAATAGGGAATTGAGAGCCTTACTGTTCCAACTCGAGTTTTGGTAATCAGTTTTGTCCCATTTATCAAGGGGTTTAGGAATATCTACACCATCAATGGTGACAATAGGTTCACTCCACCCATAGATCACGTAGTGCCAAACTTTCTCATCGATGGATTTTAAAAACGCTCTCATACGAGCTTTCCAATAAGAATAGTTTATACCGTCGAGTAAAGGAGGTCTATGAGTCGAGTTACTTTCACGAATAGAATCCATAATACTAGTCACACAAAATCACACTCCTATAGTTTTTGATAAAACAAAGAGTGACCTGCTCTGATACCAATTGACAATCCTAAGTGATTCGTGATTAGATCAAGATTAAAATATTTCAAATCCCAATAATCCAAAACACACAATCTAAATCAACAAGCACTTACGAAAGTGATTTAGATTGTTTGTTTTTCGAAATAAACAATAAATCGACACAAACGATTTTTTACGTAGAAAAAACAACAATTGAAGAACCTTCAATTGTAATCAAAAACCACAGGCGAAACGCCACTAATCAATCCACTACTGAAGGAAGAAAGATTACAAAGATAATACACAAATTACCCAACTCAGTCAATTTGCCTTCGAATCTTCTATAACTCTTTCACCACGCCTTCGTCTAGGAACTGATCAATCCTGAAGATGAATCCACAATCTTCAATTGTCGAATTAACGACTACGTACAGAATCAAACGCTTTTTGAAACTATACATTTGAATCTTCAGAATCCACCGAAGATAACTCTCTCTTGAATTTAAAGTATCAAACTCCTTGATGTATGTCTCTTAGATCATGAGTGAAGAACTCTCTCAAAACATCAAGAAAAACTCTCAAAAATCTCCAGAAGAAAACCTCAAAATAGATCTGGAAAAGTACACTTAGCTTTGGGAGAAAACCAAGTATTTCTAGAAAACCAAAAGTAATCCTAGATTTGGAAGAAAACCAACTCCTTAAGAAATCTGGATTTTGAAGCTCGCTCGAGCAAAGCTTCTCTCGCTCGAGCGAGAAGCTTATCTCACGTGATTTCCATAAGTCCCTTCGCTCGAGCCACGAAGTCTTCGCTCGAGCGAGGAATAAACTCCTTCAGGTTTTAATGTAGACGCAGATCTTCGCTCGAGCCACCAATACTTTGCTCGAGCGCACAATAACCTCTTTCAGGTTTTAAGCTAGACGCAGTCCTTCGCTCGAGCGAGGACTTCTTCGCTCGAGCGAGCAAGACAAAACAGCACAGAAATTTACAACTCGATTAGACGAGTTTGTTCGTGGGTTTGACAAGACTTAGGGACCTAACAATTCTATATTCAAGCTATTTTTATACCTCAAAAATCTTTTTTTAGCATAGTACCAGCCTGCATTAAATCTGAAACAGAGGAATCCGTGCCTCATTTGGGGCCGAGCCTTGAAGATGAGTTTGGAAACTTGGGATTTGATGAATTTTCAGACTGCTCAGGAAAACCCAAAACCGCATGTGCAGAGCTCACAGCCTCACATGTGGAACCCAAAACAAAACAGGGCTGAGCATTTTTCTTTTATTTCACGTGCAGGTCACACGCACGGCACCTTCCATACGTGCGGTGAGGGGTTTCCACACATGCGAAAAACATGGAGAAAATCTATCAATTTCTGTTAACCTCCTCGACCCCCTGAATCTATTTATGAGCATGTTTAGACCCTCCGGAATATCTAAAGATAAACAAAAAAATGAACAAACCGTAAAATGATTAAATAAAGAAAAAGGCTAAGGAATGAATGAATTGTTTACTAAATTTGCATATGTGTTATGTTGTGTAGGTCACTTGCCAAAAGGACCATCGTACGACCAATATCACTGTGAGTAATAAGTTTGTAAAGATATGTTCTTAATTATTATTTTGGAACAATATGAATGTTATATATGTATATGTATTTCTGCAATTGTATTATGATATGACATGAATGGGTTTCGATTAATGCTTTACGAATGTTATAAAAAATTATATGTGGGCCCAAGGCCGTTTTGTTATATATGGGCCCGAGGCCATTTTGCACATTGGACCCGAGGTCGTTTCGTAACATGTTGAACCCGAGACCGATTGTCAAATTTGAGTGTGAAGAAAACTATGGATCGTTTTTACTTCCGAAAACTAATTGTTTATGTTAAATATGTTCGATGGATCAAACTCATATATTAACCCTTATTGTTATTACTCATTGAGCTTCACCCACTCCCTATTTTATATGTATATGGGTGATCAGTAGGGAGATCAGCCTTAGGGTCAGCCTCAGGAACTGTCTATTTGGACCTCTTGTACCAAGCCTCCAAGATGGAGCATATGTCTTTTTTTTGTTATATTTTATGTTCAATCTTTTGTTTGGTTTTTGTCAAATGGGTTTGTGAATATGTAAACTTAATGTTGATGACTCCTATGTATATAAGTTATGTTTGGAAATCATGATATGTATATGGTAGTTCCTATGTATATAAGTGTAGACACCCTATTTTTGACTGTCCTCAAGACTTGGATGTCACCGCTTGAACACTCGGTGATTACCCATGTTCGTGTTCATCTTGAGCTCCTGGAGGTCTCGACTATGCACCTTGCCTCAGGATCTCTCGACTCGACTGTTTTGTGTCTGGTTTTGCACCAAACACTTGTGCTTTGCCTTGGAGGGGCAAGGAATGGCTTGTGGGCCATCCCCACACTCCACCAGCCATGGCTTGAGGCCACCGGCTGTGTTTTGTTGCCACCGGCCAAATGTTTGGCCGGCCGGCACTCTAGATGGTCGGCCGGCTATCTTTTTTTGGTCAATTGCATCTTTGGCCGGCCGACTACTGTGCATCTGCTTTCGCAGATATTTTGGTCTGGTGGCATGCATGGCTCCTCCATACACGTGTATGGAGGGATCTCTCTCTTTAGAAGCTTGTCTTGTAAGCTTACAAGACTAAAAGCTCTATAAAGAGGAGCCTTCTCTCCCCTTTTGAGGGGTTAGACATTTTTTTAGACAGCTTTTTTTAGGGTTTGAGTTTTAGGGTTAGGGTTTGTTCATATCCTACCTCTATATCTCTCTTGTGTGTGTTTTGTCTTACTTTTGCTCACAAACACCCACCATCACACCATCCCTTGGAGCTGAGGCCCTTGAGGGTTGTTTTGGAGGTTTTAGACTGATTTCAACCTAAAGAAGCTCCTGGAGCTCCATTGGTGAAGAGGGTCTTCAAGGGTAAGAAGCTTGTCCCTTTATTCTCCATTTTTGCACACTCTTTTTACCTACCTTGCAGCTGTTTTTGAGCTTTGTATATAACATATAAAATTTTTTTTTTTTAGTGCTCTAAATGGTTGGCTAAGGTTGCTTTAAGCTTTGGGGTTGTTTGACCCCTCTTACGGCTTGTAAGGCTCCATTTTGTGCCATTTTGAGTGAGCTCCGGGACCATTGAGTTTGGGCCTCCTCACCACTGAAATCTTGAGGGATTTCAGAGGTGAGGATGGTGCCTTGAGGTCCTAGGAAGGAGAGGGCCACCCCCTCTCCTTGTTGTCCTTGAAAAGGACCATTTTTGCCTCTTGAGAGAGCACCATGTTTAAGTGTGTGTTGGCCATGCCTTAGCTGATTTTCATGCTTATTATGTCATGATATGCCTCTGTTTTTAGTTGGTTTTGTTACACCATGCTTGTTTAGCATACATACCTCGTAATGCCATGATTTGCCTCAATACATGCATAGCATTTAGACTACCATGCTTTTGTGTTTTGGCCAAGCTTTGAGAAGCTTAGATGCATGTTTTGAAGTGCCAAGGGACTATTTTAAGTCATTTGAGTCATTCATGCCCCGCTTTGTATAGCTACCATGTAATCCCTCTTGTATGCCTTAAGTTTTGGACCTTGGTTGCATGTCATGCTTGTCTTGTTCATTTGATTTGGCATCATATTCAACATGATTTTAGAGCTTTTCATTGCATGCTAATTGTCCATGTTTGCATCTTCTTAGGTGTGCTTAGAAGTTGTACTTTATGCTTGAGTGTTGGTCCATGTTTTCATGCATGTTTGTATATCAATTAGCCCTCACTCCCTAGCATCTTGGCCACTATTTTGGGCTTAGTATAGAGCTATCCAATTAGTGTAAGTCCCTCCTTTGCATGTTGTTGCATGCACTCCTTGTATGTTGTAGCATATCGGTGAGTTGTTGCATGGTTGGACTTGCATGTTTGAATGAAGTCACATGTTGGCTTGCATACTTGAACACCCACATTGCATCTTGCCTACTTGTTGATTGCATCGCTTCATGCCTTTCATGCTTCTTTACTTAGGATGTGTGCCTAACATGCTTTGCTTGCTTGCATTGTCCATGTTGCATACTAGTTCGCATGCTTAGATTGCATTGCGTTGGCATGCATGCTTGGTCTCTTGAATTGCTTGTGATAGAGGTTAAGCCCCATTGTTTGATTATGTGCATTGCATTCCATATTAAAATGCACACTTGATTCTTTGGGCCATCATGCATGGAAATGCGTGATTGGTGGTCCGAGAATCGAGGCCCATGTCCCTTTGAGTCATAAACATGATAATGGATGTGATTGGTGCATACATTGCTTGAAATGCATTGCCATGCCAAGTCTTGCCCTCTGCTGCTGTCAAACACAGATTCTGCAGGAAGATTTGGCCGGTCGGCTATCTTCATTGCCGACCGGCCATCATTGTTGGCCGATGGATCAAATTTGTTGCCGGTGACCATTCTATATGGCCGGTGGTGTTCTTCTTCAGCCGGTGGTGTTCCCTAGTATCCAGAGCGCAAACCCTGAGACTTTGGCAGTCATCAGGGGAGCAGAGCAAAGAAAACAGAGACATCTTGAGCATAGCAGTGGATTTCCGGGCGGAACCGAGCGCGCATGCATTGAGCCCTCTACTAAGGCTGTTGTTTACTGCTTTCTTAGATTAATTAATTTGCTTAATTAATTTAATGGTCTGTAATATTTAATTAGCTTGTCAGTTAGTTAAATTGTATTATTCTTTTGGTCCCTCCGAGTGAGGGCGTATTTGTAATAAGTGTGGGTGCGTGTGTGCATGTCTTCCAACCCCCACTTCTTTCTCCCTTTTACTTACCCTTTTGATGGTTAGTATTAGGGCATATTTACTTTAGCACACCTTATGCTACGCATGCGTGCATCATTCATCAGTATTGCATGCACCGGGCTTGGCACATCATGCTAACTGCATAAGTATTTCAAATTTAACTTGAATACATGCTATCTGTGCATTTTCACGTGTCATCCTTAGACTAGCCGAGCCTACTCTAGTGACATTCCGTATGTGTTGTATTAGGCATTTAAACATGGACTAGGATCATGCATGATTACTAACTAGTTTCTGTTTTGGCACGGAGTACTAGGTAAGCCCTTTATGCTTTAGCATACCGCATGCGTGTGAGTGTTGCCATAACAGCATGATTACCATGAGGCTAGCTGCTTATGTGATATAACTGCTTGAGTGCCTGTGGATGGAGGTTGAATTACCTAAATTGGAATAATGCATTAAAACTATGAGTTTTAAGCCCACTCGAGGGTGGCAAAACCTGCATTTTAGCCTATTTGCGAGTAGCAAACCATTTTCAAAACAAACATGAAATGTTTTGTTCCAATTTAGGTGATTCGGTCTATACTTGTTTGCTGCGCGCATAACATAGTAATTCTAGGCTAATAATCGGAATAAGGTCATGTAATGTTTTCAAAACAAGATATCACGGTTAGTAGAGGCCGATTTTCGAATCGGGCGAGAGGAGGTGCTCATAGCTGACCTTCTCCAATAGTACCCAAGCTCCCGAGCCGAGGCAACTTTGGTGATGACGAACACATGGCCTTTGGCACCGTGTCAAGGTTTCCTAAATTCCCCCATAAAAAAATATTTAGGTGGCGACTCTGTATCTGGCGAAGCAGTCCATGTTTGGCACTTCTTTCAAAATTTGTTTTCTCAAAACGATTTGTCAGATTTGGACTCTTTGGTTCAGATTGAGAACCGTGACACAAATCGAGTCCGAACTGTAGCGAGGTCCCCCCGCGGGCTTGTTACAATAAGTCATGTATATAAGTTATGTTTGGAAATCATGATATATATATATATATGGTAGTTCCTATGTATATAAGTTATGTTTAGAAATCATGATATGTATATGACAGTTTATCCTGATCATTTAAGCACTGCTTAATGGACGTTATACATAATATTTGCTTCTGCTTAAGGCTCCATTATTAAATACATTTGTTTTTCGTATGAGGCCGTAGGTAATCATGTGATTACTGGCCGGTTTTGGGACAAGCTTGGACAGAGATGTTAAATAATCTGAGTAACCTGAAACCCGAATTATATATATAGATATATAAAAATATTAAATCGATATATATATATAAATTATTAGCCATTATATGATATTAATGTAATTTAAATTATTAAATCATAACATAAAATCTTTTTATTTTTTATTTATTTTCACTAATAAATTGTAAAGATTATTATAACGGCATCTCTCTTACATTATATAAATTATTTTTTTGATATTAATGATTTTCTATTAAAAAATGTAAATAAAGTTAAATTTTAATAATTTAATAATGTAGCTGGAAAAAAAAATTTGAAATTCATTTACAATTCGAGCAACTCGGATTTAACTCGGGTTGGACTTGAATAGGCAACCTCGGGTTACAATTCAGACCTGGGCGGGCTTGGGCAGGTCTCAACACAACTTGAATTGGGTTTGGACAATCTCTCAACCAGACCGAACCCAACAAAACTAAAAATTACCTAAATACTCTTGGCTCCTAAAATGAAATAATTAAACAGAAATAAAAAAAAGATCACAAGCATAACAAAGACTCTATATGCTGCCCTTGGCATTTTCTTTTGGTCTAAAAAGTCTTATTTGTATAATGTTGGGGCCCACGGTCTTTGTTCTAAGCTTCCAAAGCTGATGTGCCTTGCTAATTAATTAGTATCTGTTGCATCAAACACCTGCGAAAACTCTCAAACAATTTTATATCATGGAATCCATATAGACTCAACAAACTTCAAATTGTGGGAGTGACATTGTTCCAAATATCACAATGATTGGTACAAGTTGTAAATTATTTTTACTACAAAAATTATAAGTAAATGATCGTGTTGCATGGATATCATGCAGCATTGATGAAATTCCCAAGTTTGATTGTGAAAGTATTGACTACTAAATGTGTTACTTTTGTTGTTCTGTGTGAGAAAGTAGCGCTCATTGAATGTAAGTGAAGGCAACATAAAATTGTACCTGAATAGAGATCGGCATTTATTCGATCTCAGGCTTCACTCCAATCATTTCTTGAAATTATGAGTAACATCTTTGATTTTTTTGAAGTTTAGGGAAATTATGTTCAAACTAAATGAACTCTTTTTTTGAGGGGGGTCAGGTCCTGCTGTCCATCTGTTCCCTGTTGACAGACCCCAACCCCGACGATCCACTTGCGCCAGAAATAGCTCACATGTACAAGACCGATAGGGCCAAATACGAGGCCACTGCTCGCAGCTGGACGCAGAAGTATACCATGGGATGATGAAAATATCCTTCAACACTCTATATAACATACTCAGCAGCACTTCCTCTCCGTTTTTTATTTTATTTTCTTATCATTATTTTAAAATATTCTTTCTACAAAATATATTTACAAAGAATATTTAAAAACAATAATAATGGATGAATGTTTATATTTAAAAAATTAAAAAACAATAATAATGAATTAAAAATATATAGAGTGCTGAAAGGTATTTTCGTCTAAAAAATATTAAAATTTTAGGCTCTTAGGGTCTGTTTGATTATATTTGTGCATTTGTTTTTAGTGTTTCTAAAACAAAAATAGTAAAAGTTCAAAAATACTCACATTTTGTGTCTAAAAAATGTTTTGTTTAAAATATTATTTACATATATTTTAAAAATTGTTCGGAATTGGCTAGTTTTGTAAGTCTTCTGGAAATGAAAACAGAAACAAAAAAAAATAGTAATTGTTTGGAAATGCTCTAAAAGAGTTGAATTGAATTTAATTCGCATATTATTTTGTTCAAATTCATGGGTTAGGGGTATAATCACATATCTTCAACATATTCTAAAAATTAACTATTTCGTTATTTAGGCTAGTGCATGCATTGCTCACATCATGCTAGACCATACATGTCAAAGAAAAGATTCGTATGATTCATGTAAAATTGTTAACTTTTTTTTTTTATAATCACCCTAGCCTTTGTTCAAAGACTGGTTTTGTGCTATTTTCATTGCTTCGAACTTTTTCTATTTCTAAAGTTTTCTATGAAATTTTTTTTAGAAAATATTTTTCGCCGAAACAAACGGGATGTAAAGAAAATTAAAAGAAATCTTTGATATTTTATATGGTTTTTTTGACTTTTTTGCAAAATTGGGGTTTATTTGGGAAGGTTACTTTTTAGTGAATTTATGTCTAAAATATAATGTGAAAGTATAGATAGTGTTTGATAATTAATTTTTTTAAACTTTTTATAAAAAAAAATATGTAAAATATAGAGAGAATAATAAAGAATCTTCGACTTTTTTTAGGACAATTACACTGACATTGTGTGAACGTAAAATAATTACAAATTAATAAAAAAATTTATAATTTTAATTATTAATTTTTATAATGTATTTCGCCTCTTCATAATTTTTTTTTTTCTGACCCCACTGTCAAATTGTTTCCCATTTTTTATGACTTTTTAACTAAAATGTTGACATGCAAACAAATTCTCACTTTTTTTAATATAATAATGATTGTAATTTTTAAAAAAAAAATGTTTAAAGACAATCAAAATATAATTAAAATTATGTTATATTTGATACACTACAATGAAGTGAAATAGTGATCAATTTCACTATAAAAAATCAATAAATAAATATGCCAAAAATATACATACATTTTCTTATTTTGGTTATAAAAAATAATGATAATATATTTACCAATTTTTTTTTTTAAAAAAAAAAAGTTAAGTGATCATAAATTCGGTATAAATGAAGATAATTATCCCATAATTTAGTTGTTGGCATAAAAATTGATGCTAATCTAACTTCTAAATTACTTTTAATGTTTAATGCAAATATTATCCCTAAAATTAGTTCATAGTATCCAAAACATAAGAAATTATAATATAATTTAAACATAAAATTTAAATTGATTATTACCAACTATTTCTATTAATTGACCGATCAAAATTTTAAGTCAGATCCAGAGTATAGATTGAACAATGCCCATATTTTAGGTTGACCTTGGATACTTTTTTCACACATATTTTAGGATGGAGGGAGCATATGTTTTGTAATGCCCTAGAAATAATTCCAATTGAACAACCATTCGGAACAAGCTCCATATTTGCAAACAACACAAAATCAATCCCAATAATTCTCTTTCTCATTGAACTATAAATTTTCAACTTACAAATTACACATTACAATTCACAGTTTAATAAGTTAGAGAAAACAAAATCGTTGTCCCTTAGGTTTACTCATTATAACGTGGTCATTTAACACAAAAAGGCACACATACACAAAATGATAATATAAAGGTCCAATAGTTAAATTAATTACAACTTCAAAAGTTCACAAAATTCTAAGTTTGAAAGGGTTTTTATTAGATTAAAAAAGAATAAGTGAAGTAGGAATTTGGTTTACTTGAAAAGAAAATAATAAGAGAAGTTATATATGATCAAGAGAGTAATAATTGTGTTCCGATATGTTTGTTTATGTGCTTTGTGTAGGTTGGACATCCGAGGAGTAATATTCGTTCAAATCCACTATGGGTAATTGCTTTATAAAGATATGTTCGAAATGTATTTTGAACTGATTAAGAATAATATTTTGAATATTTTGTTATCGATGAATGAATGTCCCTTTTTGAAATGTATTCGTAGCATTCTTTAGATAGGCCCTTGCCTGGGTGGAATAATACCACAGCCAATGATTAATAGGCCCTTGCCTTCGGGGAAATAATACCATGGTTTATTAGATTAATTGAAACATAGAGATCTCTGATGTTAGACCTTAATGGTCCATTGAATTATTGATTGACCAGTTTCTCTACTCTGCAGCTGACTTGAAGCCTGAATCTCACTAGGCCTCCCAACTGACGAGTCCGAAACTCCTAACGAAGAGAAGGACTGAGCCTGCGATTGAGCATGCGCTCGCCTCCACCTCTTACCAAGCCTAGAGTGCTTATGAATAGTAGGAGTCGCCAAAGTGGCTTCTTCCTTAACCCAACCAACACTCATAACCATGGTGTAGCACGTCCGCGGGGGACCTCGGCTACAGTTCGGACTCCCTTTTTGTGTCGGTTCTAAATCTGAACCAAAGAGTCCAAATCCGGCAAATCGTTTGAGAAAACAGATTTTTTAAAAGTAGTGCCAAACATGGACTGCTTTGCCAGATACAGAGTCGCCACCTAAATATTTTTAAAATGGGAAATTTAGGAAACCCTGACTCGGTGCCGAAGGCCACTTGTCCGTCATCACCAAAGTGGTCTTGGCTCGGGAGCTTGGGTACGATCGAGGAAGGTCAGCTATGAGCACCCCCTTTCGCCTGGTCCGAAAACCGGCCTCTACTAACCGTGATATCCGTTTTTGAAAACTTTATGCGTTCTTATTCCGGTTATTAACCTAGAATTACTATGTGATGCGCACAACACAAAAGTATAGACTAGATCGCCTAACTTGGAAATAAACATTGCATATCCGTTCGTTTCGAAAAAAACGTGTTGTTTTCTTTTGCTACTCGCAAGTAGGCTAAAATACGGATTTCAACGAGTTGTTCCAACTCAGGCAATCCAACCTCCACCCAGCATTCAAACGTTTATCATGTAAGCACTTAGCCGCATGGTAAGCATACTGTCATGGTAAACATTCACACGCATGCGATATGCTAAAGCCATAAAAACTTACATCGTACTCCGCGCCAAAACAGTAAACTAGTTAGCAAACATGCATGACCTAGTTCATGTTAAGTGGCTAATGCAACACAGGCAGAAATGCAATCTAGAGTAGGCTCGGCTAACCTTAAATATGGCATGTGAAATGCGATCAAATAGCATGTATTCAATTTGGAATTTGAAAATACAATGCAGCTTGTATGATGTACCGAGCCCGGTGCATGTAAACAAATGCATGAATGCACACATGCATTGCATAAGGTATGCTAATTTAGACGTGCCCTAATCTACCATAAGCAGGTAAATAAAAGGGTTAGAAAGAAATAGGGGTTGGAAGACATACACCCACTCACGACACTTATTACATTTTTGCCCTCGCTTGGGAGGGACCAAAATAATAATACTGATCCAACGAATAAATGAATAAATTAATTATTACAAATTCTAATTACTAAAATTAAAGCAAATAAATAAATGAAATGCAATGGGGCCTCAATACCTTGGGAACACGCTGAATGATGCATGCTCGATCCAATTTGCGGAAAAATCCGTGTCATGGCATTACGCTTTATTTTTTCTTTGCCTTGCCTCTCCAAAAATTCCCAAAATTTCGTGAAGCCTCCCAAATGATCTCAAATGCCTCACCTTTGGGGAAGAGCTCATCGGCTCGAGATTGACCATCGGTTGCATGTGGAGTTTATCGGCACAAAGCAGGCTTGGTCGGCACTATAAAGCCCGGCGGCGAAAGTCCCCTGCGAAGAGTTGACAAAAGAAGAAGACAAGAATGCATGGCATGGGTTTTGGGGACATGTAAGCATAGTCATTGCCTCCTATCATGCTTGGGGACTCAAGGAGGTAAGTCCCTTGGTTCTTGGGCCACCAATGGTGCATTTTGATGCATGATAGCCCTAAGAACTTAAGATTGCATTTTAATGTAAATGCATGCAAACAAACACATGAAACCAAGACCTTATCACGCTTAAATCAAAAGCCTTGGTGACTTGGGAATGGAAATGTGTTTTGCCACTTGAAGTGCAAAC
The DNA here is from genome assembly GCA_025200525.1 of Camellia lanceoleosa. Taxonomy (NCBI): domain Eukaryota; kingdom Viridiplantae; phylum Streptophyta; class Magnoliopsida; order Ericales; family Theaceae; genus Camellia; species Camellia lanceoleosa. The sequence goes on from CM045760.1 coordinate 28,289,227, forward strand.
ACCCTCCCTTCCCACCCTTGGCTTGACACCCCAAACCAAGTAATGGAATGGAACTCATGCAAACATACATCAAATGATGCAACATGAGGACAAAGATGCAAACATGCCAAGTGCGATGCGACCTAATCATGGCAAGTGCATGATGCTCAAACATACAAGATGCAACATGCAATGTTAACATGAACAAGTCAAACAAAAGGGCCAACCTTTCACAACACTTAGTTAATCAAACATGCAACAATCATAAAGCAAGCATGCCATGGATTTAACTACAATGAGGCAGCCTTCAAAACCCCAAAAAAACAGTAGCAAAACAAGCCTAAAGTAGTGACCAATGAGCATGCCAATATGCGAACCAAATAAGGCCAAGTTTAAGGCACCAAAAGGAGCACACCTTGCTACCATTAACAAGACCAAACATGGTATATACCAAGCAAGCAAGAACAGTTTTCTAGCATGCAAAATGAGCCCAAATCCCCCCCTCATGGCAACCCCAAAATGCAATAAACATGGAAGTACACACAATGCTCTTTTTATGGCATAAGAAACCAACAATTCCAAGCATGGATGGGATGATATATGGAGACATAGAGGCATGAAATAGGGACTGAAATGACATATGAAATGAGCTCAAATCATCTAAACATCCTATCCAATGCATATGTATGGGTCATATGTTCAAGGCCTACAAGCATCAATGCAAAACAACCATGTCAAGCATCTCAAATGTGACAAAATCAGTGGCTCACCCTCTAACATAACAAGATAATGCTAGCATCTTCATGAAACTAAGCTAAAACATGCAAGGAAACATGACCTCAAAGCATGGCATCTTCTAGGCATAAGAAAGCATTTCAAAGCAAACATAAGAGACATGTTAAGGACTATGAAACCAACCTAAAACAGAGGCATAACATGTCAAATGAACCACAAATATGCTCTGAAATGAGGCTCAAAACAACTATACAAACATGCTATTCTTTGGGCCTAAAACAAAGGCAAACAAAGAACCAAGGGGAGAGGGGTGTCCCTCCCCTAAATGTGACTTCAAAACACCTCCCTCACCACTGAAAACCCACTGGTTTTCAGTGGTGAGAAGTTCAAGAACAACAAGTAAACAAGACTATACCAATAAGGCACCAAAATGGCCAAACAAGGCCTAGAAGGACGAGCCTTTGCTCAAACCACAAAAAGTCCTTAATGAAGGTTCAAGAGCAAGTAAAAAAAAGGTTTTTTTATGTTAAGCACAAAGCCAAAAAACCAAAGCAAGAAGGGTAGAAAGTAGTTGCAAGAATGGGGAAACCAAAGTGAAAAGCTCACCCTTGAAGATCCAATGAAGAACAGGTGGTCCAGCCCTCCTCAAATGATCAAAACCAGTCCAAAATCACTCAAAACAAACCTCCAAGTCTCCCAATCTCGGAGCTAGGTGTAATAGTGTGTGTAATGGTGCAAAAGTGAGGTAAAACACACTACTTGGGCCTAAAAACACACACACAAGAGGAGAGAGATGGAGATATAGATATATGGCAGAAATATATGTATATGAGCTCTGGTTTTGTCTCAAAAACTCTAACCCTAAGCCAAGAGGAAGAGTTCTCCTCTTATAGAACTTGTAAGGCTTACAAGCTAAGTCATCCAAGAGCTCATCCCTCCATACGTGTATGGAGGGCAACAAGCTTTACCTGTGAAAATATCTCATAAAGCAAGCACATGTCCGTAGGCAAAGAGTGCCAAATGGCAAAATTTAGTGCGGTCGGCACAAAATAGTGCGGTCGGCACAATAAAGTGCCGATGGACAAAGAAGCCCGATGGCCCCCAGTCCCGGCCGGTGGTGTGTAGGGATGCCTCAAAAGGCATCCCCTGCCCTCCCAAGGCAAAACACAGGCGTTTGGTGCAAAACCAAACACAAACGGTCGAGTTCGGAGGTCCTGAGGCAGGGCACAGCCGAGAACTCCGAACTCCGAGCGAACACAAACATAGATAATCACCGAGTGTTCCAGCGGTGGCGTCCAAGTCTTGAGGGCGGTCAAAAATGGGGTGTCTCAGATTCCCCTCTTTGTGAACTCGGAAGTCATAAGAATGACGGGAGTGAATGTCAAAGCCCAGAGACGACCCATTTTTGACAAGGCCGAAGACTTAGACAATCATGCAAAACAAGTAAGATATGCGCCCGAAGGCAGGGGCAAAATGCAACTGACAATGCAAGAAGCCGAGCATAACTTATGGTCACGCAAAGAAAGCTGTAATGAAGCACGCATACAACAGTTATAAGCTAGCATACGCCAAACTACACTACAATGCAGAAAGGATGTAAGAGAATTATGAAATTCTCGAAACGTCTCACGCGGAGGATACAATACCTGTGCGGCTCGTCCGGTTGCACCGGCCTCAAATGAGTCATACATACAATATCGTGCCTGTAAAGAAAGCAAACTTAACAGGTACAATATTGTTAGCTATATGCATGTTGCACGATTGGAGGTGTGTGGCAGATGCATAGCGATGTATGAGGCGGTTATGTCGAACACATGTGAGTAAAGCAGAGCACGCATACAATGCAACGTGTATAGTAGGAACTTGAACACATATCAGTAAAGCAATGCACGCATACAATGCAATGTATATAGTAGGAACTTGAACACATATAAGTAAAGCAAACCACGCATACAATGCAATGTGTATAATAGGAACTTGAACACATATAAGTAAAGCAATGCACGCATACAATGCAATGTGTATAGAGAAAATTGAACACATATCAGTAAAGCAATGCACGCATACAATGCAATGTGTATAATAGGAACTTGAACACATATAAGTAAAGCAAAGCACGCATACAATGCAATGTGTATAATAGGAACTTGAACACATATCAGTAAAGCAATGCACGCATACAATGCAATGTGTATAATAGGAACTTGAACACATATCAGTAAAGCAATGCACGCATACAATGCAATGTGTATAATAGGAACTTGAACACATATCAGTAAAGCAATGCACGCATACAATGCAATGTGTATAGAGAAAATTGAACACATATCAGTAAAGCAAAGCACGCATACAATGCAATGTGTATAGAGAAAGGAACTTGAAATTGAACATGGTAAAATATGATGTTGAAATGCAACGTACTGCAACACAGTATAATTGAAACAATTTCTTTTGAAATTTACGAGACATAAAAGGATACGAGAAGGGACATCCTTCGCATGTTCCGAGCATTGCTCACAAAAGTCATGGCTTGAAATCAACTTGAAGATCCATTAACATTCCAGAAGTGCACTTCCCCACACTGTTCTTAAGTGACGAAGGTGCCAGACCTCGTAATCAGCCCGGACAAGGGCATGAAAGGTACTCTGATTGCAAGGGGAGATTTTCGGTATCCAATCCGGTACTCTGTTACCCCACTACCTTCTGCTTTACATTCCTTTTTACTAGGAGTTCGAGCACATTGCACTGCCTCAGGCAGGTTTAAATTCTTTTGAAATTGCGGGTTTTTACAAAAACACATGATGGAAATGAAACAGCTATCCGCTTGAAAAGGTATTGTACTTGTGTGCATCGCATCACAAGGCACCACATAACAATGTGAATGAAATTGAAACTGTTTTTTTGAAAACAAAGCATCGCATCGTAATAATCAGGTAGAGGACCGACTTACAACTCGATAAGCAAATGAAAGATTTGACAAACTAGCCAAGTGCAAGCACAACTTGATAGACACAGCAAAGACTTAAAGTGAGTGGCATACAACTCGATAAGCAAATATACAACAACTCGATAAACAAATGCACGACTCGGTGGGAATCAAATCACCGGAGAGTGCTGTAAGTGATGGAATTCCCCAATATTCAGCAAAAACAGCTTAGAAAACACAGGAGGAAGACTATCGGCTGGACACAAAGATCATCGGCCTGGGGGAATGGTCATCGGCACATAATTTGGTCGGTCGGCACAAAATTATGGCCGGTCGGCACTATTTACTGCCGGTCGGCTGTAGACTGCCTGCGCCAGCAGAATGTTGACATGTGTCCTCCACTCAACCTTATCCTCTACAAAAAGGGTCTCAGCTTCGTGGTCTTCTTTATTTCCACACTGATTGGCTCCAAATGGAGGAATTTCTTGCTCAAAATCTCGCAACTTGGATTAACAACTTGGATGGCTCGGAAAAATTTGAATTTGAACTTTCGGCATAAACGCACTATTCACTTTGCGCACTTTGCATTTCCGTTCCTCCATGCCGCGGCAAGGTTACGGAACCGGTAACACATGTCTTTAGCTTTAGCGGGCAAGAGGTGTGTCCCACTTTCAAGATTTCCAAGCTCTAATGGAATCTGGAATGAGAAATCTGCCCCAATTTCGTTTGGCCATGCTCAGGCCTTAGGACAAATGTGTGGGCTCTCCATACCCGATGCTCGTTCTTTGATTTGTGACGGGACACTAGATGTTAGAGTTTGGTTTGTCGTTTTTAAGACCGGTGATCGTGGCGACCATCAGCAAGGCTTTCGGCACGCCCTCTGTCTATGCATGCTATCTCATTTTACATTCGTCTCTGGTTAGGAGGATCCGGTGTCGATTGATTGAAGTTGCCCAAGGCTTGAAGGAGGGCAAAAATTGCATTGCCATGGTCTGGTGAGACAACTTCTGGGTTTAGACGCCTTTTATCGTCGGAGACGATCAGATTAGCAGGAGTCCACTATTCTGCAGTAATGTTTCCCGCCAATCTCACTTTTATGTTTGCTCCCATCACTTTCGGCCCTCGGTTTTTCTCACAAAAACCCCTTTGCTCACTTTTTCTCTCATCGTACTTCTCTCTATTCTTTATTCTCTCATTTTTCATCCCTCCCCAGGTGTGGTTAATGGATAAACTGAAGGTCGTGGACTCTTGCCCAGCATATTCAGCGCGCGGCTATTTCTTCAGGCAACGCCTAGTTGACGCCCTTGATGAGGGTTGGTGGTTTGAATGGATGTGCAGTTTGTCCGCGGATCGCATTGCTTGGCGGTGCCCTTGGCTCAATCTCCCAATGATGAGTTACAGCATGACCCGTCAGCCGGGGATCCAATTGATTGGCTTGACTCACTGTGTTTTCTACTTCCCATTCCGTATCCTGCGCCAGTTTGGTCATAATCAGACTTGTCCACCGGAAGGGATAGAGTACCCGGCTGCATTCCTTATCCGAGGCTCACAGTTGGCCAGGTATGCCAGAGCATGGACGACGAGAGAGCTCTTGGCCCCAACCCCCACTTTCAGTTGCACTTTGTCTGATGAGTGCTTGGATTGGCTTAATGAAGAGGCACAGGAAGGGCCCACTTTGGCATCAGAGGCTTGACCCGGCTCTGGGGAGGCGAGGACATTGACTTGACCATGCCCCGGATTTATTGCTTTATTAGTACTTTCAAGTTTTCTTTGCGAATGTAATAAAAAAGCAACTTCAATTGCATGCAAGAGCAAGAGAACTCTATTTGAAATCAATGAAATTGAAGGTTGTGGTACTGAAAATTTTCCGTTTTGGTCCAGAAATGGTCTTAGTTGTAAAAAGATTTATTTGAACAAAGTCATCTTTTATCAAAACTTTTCAAAACCATTTTCGATAAGGATCGAGGCGGACACGCTGAGATCTGTCATTTGAGATGTACAAACCGGATTCTCGCAATTGGAAAATTGCCCTAGTTTGAATGGTCTTGTGGCTCGCTGGCAGCGGAAAGTTGCCCCTAGTCCGAATAACCTTGCGGAGATTGCGATGAATGCCGATGGACAAAGATGACCAAGATGACCAAGCAGACAAAAGCCGATCGGGAAAATGTTTATGGTGAACTTGGGATGAAGGCCTCGTATCCCAGAATGGGAATCAAGCCTTACGTAGTTAGGGCTTGGGTTCACTCAGTATTTTCACTCTCCTTTTGCGCTCTAACTTTTGCCAAGGCCGCCCTTTGTGGGTTTTCAACCTTCGAGCTCGGTTTTATATTTTCTAATTTTTCGTGCTCTGAAATTTGCTTAGGTCGGCCGTCCGGGTTGTCGGCCTAGCGAGCCTCGGAGGGGTGATATTTCTTCAGCTTGTCCATGTTGGTCGGTTCGGAGAACTCTAGGCCATCTAGGTCCATCAGAACCACTGCTCCACTGACGGATAGACTTGATGATATAAGGACCCGTCCAATTAGGTCTGAACTTGCCCCTTGGGTCGTGGATGGGAGCTCGATTGTCTTTGAGCACCAAATCTCCTTCCTTCAAATTCCTGGACTTAACCTTCTTGTTGAAAGCCCGGGCAATTCTGCGTTGATAACCTTGGACATGGTACAGTGCTTTCAATCTCCTTTCATCGAAGAGCATGAGTTCCTCGAATCTGCTCTGCTGCCAATCTGCCTCAGCTATCTGACACTCAGCCAGCACTCGCAATGACGGAACCTCAATCTCAATTGGTAGAACGGCCTCCATCCCATACACCGAGGAATAAGGGGTTGCTCCAGTTGAAGTTCTAAGTGAAGTCCGGTAGCCCCACAGAGCGAACGGCAACTTGTCTGGCCAGTCCCGATAGGTTTCTACCATCTTCTGCAGTATGTGTTTGATGTTCTTGTTGGCTGCCTCAACTGCTCCGTTGGTCTGCGGCCGATATGTGGATGACTTATGAAAAGCCACATTATACTTCTCCAGCAAATCAATCACCTCTTTCTTGAAGTGAGAACCATTGTCTGAAATGATCTCATTCGGAACTCCGTAACGGTAGATAATGTTGTTTCGGATAAACTTCGCGACGTCTGTGACCTTCAACACGGCATAAGATTGGGCCTCGCCCCACTTTGTGTAATAGTCTATCGCTACCAAGATAAACTCATGCCCATTCGACCCCTTGAGAATGACTCCGATCACATCGTTTCCCCAAACTGAGAACGGACATGGTGATGTGATGTTGTATAACTTTGATGTCGGGATGTTCATACGATTTGCGTGAATCTGGCATTTGTGACATCGCCGAACAAAACCGATACAATCTTCCTCCATGGTAGAGCAGTAGTAGCCTTATGAGAATTTTTCGTGCGGCATCACCCCATTCATATGTGCCCCACATTCTCCTCCATGGATGGCCTCCATCGGTAACCCGACTCTTGGCTTCCACACGGCTTGTGGATGCCCAGATGACCTCTCTTGTACTATTTACCCCCGCAGATGATAAACTGTACAGCTATTCTTCTGATGGCCCTCTTGTCCTTGGCATTTGACCCTAGTGGATATGCCTCCTTTTCCAAGAAATTCCATATGTCGTGATACCAAGGGTTGTTATCTGTACTTCATCTATGGCGAAGATTGACTCGTGGCGGTGCAAATTTACGGTCAATAATATTTGGACGATCCGGACCCCGGATGGGATGTCTATCATGGAAGATAGAGTTGCTAATGAATCAAAATGTTGTTCTCTCTCACTAGGTGAGTGAAATTTAGCTTTTCAAACCGAGGGATTAACAAATCCAAGGTCTGGTGGTATATTATCATCTTTTCCTCCTTCACTTTCCAATCTCCTTTCGCTTGAGATACAACTAGGTTCGAATCCCCAATGACGTCCAAACGCCTTGCCCCTAGTTCTAGGGCTGCTTCCAGACCGGCAATACAAGCCTCATACTCTGCCTCATTGTTCGAGACTTTGAACCGGAGCTTAAATGCTAAAGGGATACGGGAGTCGTCGGGCGCTATCAGCAACACCCCTATCCCATATCCGTATTGATTTGACGCTCCGTCAAAGTACATCGTCCAAGCTTCATCTTCGACGTGCAGAATAGCTTCATCTGGGAATAGGTACTCAACCGCTTCATCCCCTTCAACCGGGTGGTCGGCAAGGAACTCTGCCACCGCTCTCCCTTTTACGGACTTGCGTGTCACATACTTGAGGTCAAATTAGAAACCTTGACAACCAGAGCTAGCCTACCGTGAATTTGGTTTCTCGAAAAAGATATTTGATGGGATCAAGTCGTGAAACCAACATTCTGAGTGAGCTAACGGTAGTGCATGACTTCCTAGTAGCCCATACCAAGGCGGACATGCCTTCTCCGGTGAGTGTAGCGAGTCTCGTAATCGAGCATCTTCTTGCTCGGATAGTAGATGGCCCTTTCCACTTTATCTTAGATTCTTGTGCGAGCATCTGACCCATCGTAGTTTGATTCTTGATAGGTACAGTATCAACGGTTTTCCTGGCTTTGGTGGTGACAACACGGGCGGATTCTGTAGATACTCTTTAATTTGTTCAAATGCGGCTTCGCATCGGCCGTCCCATTGGAACCTCTTTCCTTTCTTCAAGAGACCAAAAAGTGGTTCACAAGTCAAGGTTAGTTTTGAGATAAACCGCCTTATGAATTGCACTTTACCTAGAAAGCCTCGCACCTCCTTTTCAGTCATTGGTGGTGGCATTTCTAAGATGGCCTTGATTTTGGAAGGGTCGGCTTGATGCCCTTTGTGTGTCGAAATCGGCATTTTTCATTGTAACACCAAACGTACATTTCTGAGGATTCAACCGCAGCCGAAATTCCCTGATCCTTTGGAAAAACTTTTGCAAGGCGGTGTAGTGGCCCTCTCTTTCTTTGGACTTGACAATCATGTCGTCCACATACACCTCGACCTCTTTATGGATCATGTCATGTAATATTGTAGTTGCAGCCCGTTGATATGTAGCCCCAGCGTTCTTTAGCCCAAACGGCATCACTCTCTAGCAATATGTACCCAGGGGTGTAAAAGCGGTCTTCTCCGATCTTGGTGCCATTACTATCTGATTATAGCCTGAGAAGCCATCCATGAATGAGAGCAAAGCATGCCCTGCTGTGAAATCTACCAACTCGTCGATGTGCGGCAAGGGAAAGTCATCCTTCGGACTGGCTCTGTTCAAATCCCTGAAGTCCACACATACCCGGATTCTGCCATCCTTCTTTGGCACTGGAACAATGTTGGCCAACCAAGTCGGGTATTCCGATACCAACAGGAAGCCTGCGTCAATCTGCTTGGTGACCTCTTCCTTGATCTTAATGGCCCAATCGGGGCGGATCCTCCTGAGTTTCTGTTTGACAGGTCGAGCCTCGGGGTCAAGAGGGATCCGGTGCTGTACAATCTCAGGATCGATTCCAGGCATGTCTTCATAGGACCACGCGAAAACATCTTTGAAATCTTTTAATAAAGCGACTAAGCTCTCGCGTTCCTCCGAAGACAACGTGGACCCGATCTGGACCAGCCGCGGGTCCTTCTCAGTACCAACATTCACAGTAGTGATTTCAGCAATTAAAGGTTTAACAAACCTCTCTTGCTCTTGTTCAATTAGTCGTTGCAAAACCGGAGGAATTTCGTCCTCGTCGTTTTCATCAAAATTTTGAAAGTCCTGATTTAAGCAATAAACCAAAGGCACAGAAAAGTACTCGGAAACCACAGTTACCTCGTTCTCATTAGATACTTCCGAACCGTCCGATTCCTCTGTTACAACAGACTCAAAAGAGAAAGAAAAAGACGACAGGCGATGTGGCATCCGGGTTATCACTCCCAGAATCTGGGACTCAGACTCGATGAGCTGGAACACGATTAAACCCACAAGACTCGATGGAATCGATTAGGCTCGACTACGACGGTGCTACTTGATAAAAATCCTTCCTCGTCTTGCCGGATGAGGAGGTGCGATGGATGCATCCAAAATAGCATTGATTGGCCCACGTTTCATCTCTAATCATGGACAGAAGAGTCATTCCCCCAAGCACACCTGGTTGATCAAAGGATCTGAAAGTAGACAGGCCAGTGCTACCCCCATTTCGAACTCTGTGTCCACAGACTCCAATTCCTTGCTATGTTGGCCTCAACTGCCGGATGCATGCGCTCTTGACAACATCATCCCGGATAAGCGCAAGTCGAAGAAAATCTCAAATCCTGGCATGCGTTTCTTTTCTTTATTCAGCCATGGCTCCGGAAAACCACAGAATGGGAAGTCTTCCCCCTCCCGGACGAAACGTCCGTTCAAGGTACCCCAGATGGGCCGGTGCATCAATTCAAAAGGTCAAAAGGTTTCCCCATCTGTTTTGCTTTGGCTCTTCCAGCCATCTCTTTTCCTCTTCTTACCCAATCTTCCTTGGTGGGCAGGTAACCCAAGCCGAAGGTGTGAGGGTTGTGCGGCACTTCAGCCAGTGTTGAATGCCCTTACGGCCGCTCTTCCCTAATCCCATCCCGGGGATGTATTGGAGTTTGTTCATGAGGTACACTGCTTGGGCACTAACATATATCCCTTCATTAGCGGCCATGACATTCTGTACAACCTGAGCCTCAGCCAAGGTAAAGCCTGATATGAACACGTCCTCCAGGCCATGCTCTATCTCCAGAACAGGCGTGGATACTTCCGGTGGTCGATGAATCGATGAATTCCCGAAGACGATGGCTACTCCCTTCCCATAGGGGTATTTCACCATTTGGTGCAAAGTAGATGATACTGCCTTCACCTGATGCAGCCACGGCCGCCCCAACAACAAATTGAAAGTTGCAGGTACTTCCAAGACATGAAAATCTATCTCCTGTTGTCCCGGCCCAACCTTGGTCTGGATTTTAACGGTTCCCATCACCTCTCGGCTTGTATTGTCATATGCCCTGATGACCTGGACTGTTGGTACAAAGTCTGCGACTTTCAGACCAATCGCGTAAGTCATCCTCGCGAGGCGAGCGTTGATGGCAGACCCTGTATCAACAAGGACTACCGGTATCCATTTATTCCTACACTCCACGGAGATGTAGAGTGGCTTGTTGTGATTTGTGCCCTCAGGTGGTAATTCCTTATCAACAAACGTCAACATCGGGGTAGCTCCTCCCGGAAAGACTAACCCTACTAGCTGTTCTGGTGTTGTTTCTATTGAAAGCTTTGCCTTATCCATGGCTGATAAAACAGCCTCCCTATGCACTCGAGAAGCCATGAGCAGTCCCCAGATGGAGATGTCTGCCTGTATCTTTTTCAGCTGTTTGAGTACGGCTTCTTCTTCGAGCTGCTTCTCCTTTTGCTTCTCAGCCTCTCTGTCCTTCCCTGAGGCCTCTGGTTGGTCCAAGTGTGGGGGTTTGAAATACCGCCCACTCCGTGTCATATGGTCAACCTCTCCAAGGTACCAGGTGTTATCGGGTTGGTTATTCCCCCAATCTTCATCTGTAGGGGCAAGACATAGGTCCTCGTCTTCCCACCACATTCCGTCAGTGGCCGACAGACACCTGTCCGGCTCTGGTATGACTGTTCTCGTGCTCGCGGCACTTTCCATCCTCATACTCGTAGCATTATACATTTCATGCACATTCCACTTTCAGCCCACGTGGGGCCTTTGCCTTCGGATCCTCGGAATCCTCAAAACTTGCTTTGTTCGACATAGTTATTTGTTCATTCATTTCCGCTCAAAATGTTCCAATCGTGGGCGAAATTCTTAACAAGCGCCCGGCAATATGCTCTGCTCTTCGACCCTTCCGGCCATCACTGATATTCTCATTCCTGCTGAGCTCTGCTCTGCCTGAAATTCTCCTACCACATCGGGCTGCTCGTCCAACCACCCGGTAGCTTCTACCGAATCCTCATAATTGAACCACGCAAATGCTGCGTCCTCTGGGTATTGGTCGCTGTAGAGTTGGAGATTGGCCAGGTCCTCTCCTACGGTTGTTACATCATCGATCCCCTGTCCCAGACTATCCCCTCGGATCATGCACAATTCTCCCCCTGTTGGCAGTTCCATCCTGGGCCTATCTTGGCTTATCAATGAGATGTAGTCGCTCGGACTGTATGTCTTCCCACTGTAACTCCCAGATTCCGCAGACTCTGATTCAACAACCCTTTTCTCCTTCGGGATGTCCTCTCTCCTGTTCTCGGCGGTCACCACTGATGGCTTAGGTTGGGCTACAGAGATGTCCATCATGCACAAGTCAGTGCACTCAGGGAGGAACACCTCTGGTTTAGGCAAGTGGATAGATGTGATATAGACACTAGGGTCATAAGACACGGCCCCAGTATGGATGAAATTAAGTCTTTTAGGTGGTGGGGCTTGGTTATGTGCAGGGAGGGGATTTGTAGTAACATTGGGCTTCTAGGGAGGCAAAATCACCCCGTTATCAATGAGATCTTGAATCTCATGACGTAACGGAAGCTTGATCGATTGTCGTGGCCGTCTTTGTTGGTGAAATGCACAATATTTGGTCGGGTTATGGGTAGGAGGGAGTTTTTCTGGTAGGGGTCGCGGCTCCAGGGTCCTCAAGTGCCCTTTCTTGATCAACACCCCCAGAGCTTTGGATAGGGGCATATAGAGTGGAGCGAAAGTTCTGGAGTTTTTGGGTGGGTATTTGGTCGTTTGTGGGTTGCTTCCGGACGCACCGGAGAATGGCGAAGCTGCCACATTTCTTTGTGGGGGGTTAGTGGTGACCATGCTTACTTCGGAGGCTCTCGTAGCTGATGTGCCACTCGAACTGCGTTAGTCTTTGCGGTTGAAGGTCCTTCGGGGTTGCTCCCGATCATTATCAATCCAGCCTTGTTTCAAGGCATCTTCAATCTGCACCCCCATTTCATGCAGGTCAGAAAAGGTGGGAAATGGGACTACTATCATCTTTTGCATCAATTTCGGCTGTAGATTGCGCACAATCATCCGAATCTGGTCTTTGTCCGTAGGCCTCAAGGTCATCATTGAAGCCTTGGCCCTCCATCTGTTCTGAACTCGAAAAACTCCCCTTAGGCTCTTGTCTGGTTATCTCGAGATCACGGGTAGTGATCTCAATCTGTGTGTTGTATGAATACTGCGCGATGAAGGCCTCAGCCATCTCGTCCCAATTTCTCTTCACGTCATCATCTAGCTTAGCATACCATGCAGACGCCACACCTGACAGGGTTCGACCAAATAGAGACAACTTCTGGAGCCTACTGAGGCCCATTGGCCTTAGAACGTCCGAAAACAGTCTTAAGTGTACCATGGGGTCCCCAGACCCATCAAATCGATCAATATGCGGCATTTTGAATCTGTCGGGCAGCGTCACAGCTGCGTCAGTGTAACCATCTTCAATATCGGGGATAGTCTTGGCCCCTTGGGATCTCTTGAATAACTTTTCAAGCTTGCTTAATTTGAGTGCGGTGGGATCAGTCTCGAACTCAAAGGGAGAGTCCGGTAGATTGGTGGGTGTTTTTGATAGTTGAGGTTGAATTTGGGGTAGGGTTGGAGGTGGGGGTGGTCCTGTGGGTAGCTCCGTATCAGTCTGAACATTGGCTGTCTCCCCGACGTTAGGAACTCCTGGTGGGGGAGGAACTTGGTGCGAAGCAGACGCTCCGGTTTGCTGTTCCAGCCTGGCAATTGTCTCTGCCTGTTCTCTCACAACTGTGGCCTGTTGCCTGGCGAAGTCTGCCTGACGGACGGCATCCTGTTGCATTGCTTTCATGCTCTCTTGAAGATGGCGCACCATCTCCTCCAAACTGGCCATACTATCCTGTTCTGGTTGGATTACTGGTATAAATTCCCCCTCTGTTGGTAACACAAAACCCCGATCTCTACTGAACACAGGTGGGGTAGACAAAGCCCTTTGAACTGACTGTTGTACTGATGTCCTCTGCCTTACTGACCTCCGTTTAGTAACCGGGGGTAGTGAGTAGTACACTGGTTGTCCGTCTATCAGATCCTCAGATCGAAGGAGTCGACGGCCTCTGACCCAGGGTGCTTGGGGAATATCTATCGGGTTGGTAGCAATTGTGCTCAACTACCTAATAAAAAGATAAATAAAACAAATAAATAAACAGACAATCGGACAGCATAACGGCGCAAAGTAAATAAACACACAACACACGGTCGGGTATTTTAAAGTAGCGGTTGAATCTTTGGTGCCTGTTTCTCAAACACGATCATCGATTCATGAACCATTGCCCTAGGCTCGAATCGATATCCACGAACAAGCGATTCTCAAAACAACGTCTTGATGCCCTCGGACCTGATACTTAAACTTGCAAACTGATCTGTACGTTCCCAGCAGAGTTACACTCTAAAACACATAGCAGATAAATAAGAACCAAAGCACCCCTATATCGGGGGTAGGGTTTCCCTGTCCTATTTTGTCAGGAGCTAGGGTTTCACTACGCACACAGCGGTTTCAAACAACCTAATATCAGGCAAGCAACCTGTCCTAGTTTGGAATGGTCACTATGGATCTCGATATGCACTAGGTCGAATGGTCCAAAAGGGTGCCCCGGTAAAACCGGGGTTTGTGTTCCCATCTTGGCGAGCCGCAACGGTCAGCCTTATGGACATGCCTTGACAAGACAAGCCTCCGGCAAACCGCTCAGGAATAGCAGATGGCCAACACGGTGTCTTAGGCGCACCAATGCACATGCAATGCAAAGAAACACATAAGTGTAGTCAAAACAGGATATCATGAGTTCGAGTCAAGCTCTCTAAAATCCCGGTAGTCGCGAAAGCTATAGCGTCAGCGGGAACCTCGCTTCTGATTCGGACTCCTTTTGTGTCGGTTCTAAATCTGAACCAAAGAGTCCAAATCCGCAAATCGTTTGAGAAAAGCAGATTTTTAAAAGTAGTGCCAAACATGGACGCTTTGCGGATCTGAGTCGCCACCTAAATATTTTTAAAATGGGAAATTTAGGAAACCACGACTCGGTGCGAAGGCCACATGTCGTCATCACCAAAGTGGTCTTGGCTCGGGAGCTTGGGTGCGATCGGGAAGGTCACTATAAGCACCCCTTTCGATCGAAAACCGGCCTCTACTAACCGTGATATCCGTTTTTGAAAACTTTATGCGTTCTTATTCCGGTTATTAACCTAGAATTACTATGTGATCGCACAACACAAAAGTATAGACTAGATCGCCTAACTTGAAATAAACATTGCATATCCGTTCGTTTTGAAAAAACGTGTTGTTTTGCTACTACTGCAGTAGGCTAAAATACGGATTTCAACGAGTTGTTCCAACTCAGGCAATCCAACCTCCACCCAGCATTCAAACAGTTTATCATGTAACCACTTAGCCGCATGGCAAGCATACTGTCATGGTAAACATTCACACGCATGCGATATGCTAAAGCCATAAAAACTTACATCATACTCCGTGCCAAAACAGTAAACTAGTTAGCAAACATGCATGACCTAGTTCATGTTAAGTGGCTAATGCAACACAGGCAGAAATGCAATCTAGAGTAGGCTAACCTTAAATATGGCATGTGAAATGCGATCAAATAGCATGTATTCAATTTGGAATTTGAAAATACAATGCGTTTGTATGATGTACCGAGCAGTGCATGTAAACAAATGCATGAATGCACACATGCATTGCATAAGGTATGCTAATTTAGGCGTGCCTAATCTACCATAAGCGTGTAAATAAAAGGGTTAGAAAGAAATGGGGTTGGAAGACATACACCACTCACGACACTTATTACATTTTTGCCCTCGGGAGGGACCAAAATAATATCTGATCCAACGAATAAATGAATAAATTAATTATTACAAATTCTAATTACTAAAATTAAAGCAAATAAATAAATGAAATGCAATGGGGCCTCAATACCTTGGAACGTGAATGATGCATGCTCGATCCAATTTGCGGAAAAATCCGTGTCATGGCATTCTTTATACATTTTTTTTGCCTTGCCTCTCCAAAAATTCCCAAAATTTCAGGAAACCTCCCAAATGATCTGAAATGCCTCACCGGCTGGGGGAAGAGCTCATCGGCTGCTGAGATTGACCATCGGCTGCATGTGGAGTTTATCGGCACAAAACAGGCTTGAGTCGGCACTATAAGCGCGTCAGCGAAAGTCCCTGCAGCAGACGGTTGGCAAAGAAGAAGAAACAATGCATGGCATGGGTTTTTGGGGACATGTAAGCATAGTCATTGCCTCCTATCATGCTTGGGGACTCAAGGAGGTAAGACCCTTGGTTCTTGGGCCACCAATGGTGCATTTTGATGCATGATAGCCCTAAGAACTTAAGATTGCATTTTAATGTAAATGCATGCAAACAAACACATGAAACCAAGACCTTATCACGCTTAAATCAAAAGCCTTGGTGACTTGGGAATGGAAATGTGTTTTGCCACTTGAAGTGCAAACACCCCTCACTTCCCACACTTGGCTTGACACCCCAAACCAAGTAATGGAATGGAACTCATGCAAACATACATCAAATGATGCAACATGAGGACAAAGATGCAAACATGCCAAGTGCGATGCGACCTAATCATGGCAAGTGCATGATGCTCAAACATACAAGATGCAACATGCAATGTTAACATGAACAAGTCAAACAAAAGGGCCAACCTTTCACAACACTTAGTTAATCAAACATGCAACAATCATAAAGCAAGCATGCCATGGATTTAACTACAATGAGGCAGCCTTCAAAACCCCAAAAAAACAGTAGCAAAACAAGCCTAAAGTAGTGACCAATGAGCATGCCAATATGCGAACCAAATAAGGCCAAGTTTAAGGCACCAAAAGGAGCACACCTTGCTACCATTAACAAGACCAAACATGGTATATACCAAGCAAGCAAGAACAGATTTCTAGCATGCAAAATGAGCCCAAATCCCCCCCTCATGGCAACCCCAAAATGCAATAAACATGGAAGTACACACAATGCTCTTTTTATGGCATAAGAAACCAACAATTCCAAGCATGGATGGGATGATATATGGAGACATAGAGGCATGAAATAGGGACTGAAATGACATATGAAATGAGCTCAAATCATCTAAACATCCTATCCAATGCATATGTATGGGTCATATGTTCAAGGCCTACAAGCATCAATGCAAAACAACCATGTCAAGCATCTCAAATGTGACAAAATCAGTGGCTCAGCCTCTAACATAACAAGATAATGCTAGCATCTTCATGAAACTAAGCTAAAACATGCAAGGAAACATGACCTCAAAGCATGGCATCTTCTAGGCATAAGAAAGCATTTCAAAGCAAACATAAGAGACATGTTAAGGACTATGAAACCAACCTAAAACAGGGGCATAACATGTCAAATGAACCACAAATATGCTCAAATGAGGCTCAGCACAACTATACAAACATGCTATTCATTGGGCCTAAAACAAAGACAAACAAAGAACCAAGGAGAGAGGTGTGACCCTCCCCTAAATGTGTCTTCAAAACACCTCCCTCCCCACTGAAACCCCACTGGTTTCCAGTGGTGAAGTCAAGAACAACAAGTAAACAAGACTATACCAATAAGGCACCAAAATGGCCAAACAAGGCCTAGAAGGACGAGCCTTTGCTCAAACCACAAAAAGTCCTTAATGAAGGTTCAAGAGCAAGTAAAAAAAAGGGTTTTTTATGTTAAGCACAAAGCCAAAAAACCAAAGCAAGAAGGGTAGAAAGTAGTTGCAAGAATGGGGAAACCAAAGTGAAAAGCTCACCCTTGAAGATCCAATGAAGAACAGGTGGTCCAGCCCTCCTCAAATGATCAAAACCAGTCCAAAATCACTCAAAACAAACCTCCAAGTCTCCCAATCTCGGAGCTAGGTGTAATAGTGTGTGTAATGGTGCAAAAGTGAGGTAAAACACACTACTTGGGCCTAAAAACACACACAAGAGGAGAGAGATGGAGATATAGATATATGGCAGAAATATATGTATATGAGCTCTGGTTTTTGTCTCAAAAAACTCTAACCCTAAGCCAAGAGGAAGAGTTCTCCTCTTATAGAACTTGTAAGGCTTACAAGCTAAGTCATCCAAGAGCTCATCCCTCCATACACGTGTATGGAGGAGGGCAACAAGCTTCTGGTTGTGAGAAAATATCTCATAAAGCAACTACACAGTGTCCGGCCGGCAAAGAGTGCCAAATGGCAAAATTTAGTGCCGGTCGGCACAAAATAGTGCTGGTCGGCACAATAAAGTGCCGATGGACAAAGAAGCCAGCCGATGGCCTCCAGTCCCAGTCGGTGGTGTGTAGGGATGCCTCAAAAGGCATTCCCTGCCCTCCCAAGGCAAAACACAAGCGTTTGGTGCAAAACCAAACACAACAGTCGAAGTTCGGAGGTCTGAGGCAGGCACGCAATGAGAACTCCGGGAACTCCGAACGAACACAAACATAGATAATCACCGAGTGTTCCAACGGTGACGTCCAAGTCTTGAGGACGGTCAAAAATGGGGTGTCTACACATGGCCTCCACATGGGCCGCCGCCTCAACTAGAGCATAGTAATTCTTCCACATATATCCAGCTACCTTCTCCCGAATATCATCACGCAACTGCCTCTCAAACTCATAACAACGACGCTCCTCTGTTGCCACTAACTCTGGAGCAAACCTCAACAAACTAGTGAACCGCATCTCAAACTTGTTTCGAAAGTTGGTTAATTTAAAATAGAAAGATGGCAGCCCCATTTCGGAACATTTGAATGCAATAAAGAGTATTGTCAAGCAGTGTTTCCATCATATACTATGGGTCCTTCTTCTACAACACCTAGAGTTTTTTCTGCTCAATCTGCTTTTTCCTCTATGCCTTCTAATTTCTCTACTCCATGGTATGTTGATTCAGGATCTACCTCTCATCTCACTAATGATTTGATTAACTTGCATTTGTACCAACCTTATCAAGGTCAGGATCAAGTATTGATTGGAGATGGAAACACTCTTCCTACCCACAACTCTGGCACTGGTATCTTGTCCACACGCGATTTTACTTTTAAGCTTAATAATATGCTTCATGTCCCTCAAATTTCTTCTAATCTGTTATCTGTGTATCAACTCACTTCTGATAATAACTGTATTGTTACATTTGATGATAAGTCCTTTGTTGTTTAGGACAAACTCAGCAACAAGGTACTTTGTAGAGGTCATCATCACTATGGATTGTATTAGTTACTGTCTCCTGCCTCCACATTTCCTAACGCTTTCTTTGGAACTAGCTTTGTTGCTCATCTTTGACATAAGAGACTACGACATCCTTCTACTACTATTTTTCATAATATTGCAAATAAGTGTGGTTTTTCATTCTCTCATAAAGATTGTAATTCTTCTTGTCATAGTGTTGTGTGTCAAAAAGTCACAGAAACTTAGTGATGATGGTCAAGGATTTGCTTTTAACTAGGGGAGTTATTAGAGAATAGTGGAGAAGCTCATTTATTTATTTCATTCTCGTCTTGATATTGCTGTTGCGGTTAGTGTAGTTAGCCAGTTCATGTATGCTCCTCATGAGATACACTTGGCTGCAATGATGTGGATTCTTAGGTACTTAGATTCCGGGTGTGTCCAGTTGTGATCCTTACCGAAAATGGCTTTGAAAATTTTTGATAAAAGTTGATTTTATTCAAATTAATCTTTTTACAACTTAGACCATTTTTGGACCAAAAGGAAACTTTTTCAGTATCCATAACTCCAATTTCATTGATTTCAATATAGAGTTCTCCGACTCTTGATACAAACCGAAGTTGCTTTTATTACTTTCAAAAGGAAAACTTGGAAGTACAGATTAAAGCAATAGACTTGGGGCATAGTCAAGTGGTCCTGCATCCTAAAAAATGAGTATAAAAAATAGACTTATATATTATTTTTTATCAAAATATCAAAGAAGACCAGTATAATATCAGAAGGACCTTTGTGTTTGCATCAAGTGGTAACAGAGCCAATGATCTTCGGCAATGGTGACACCACAAGAAACCTTGGAGTCATTTCACCGTGAGTTTTACAAAGATCTTCAACAAATTAATACAAAGCTCATGAACTTGATTAAGATCTTTCGATAAGGTTTTGATTGCAACGAAAAACTGATGAATGGAGAAACATAAGCTAAATATGAAATCATGGTTATAGATTTGAGCCCTTTGAGAATGAGTGGTTTATGGCAGTAATTAGAGCTGGGCGAACATCTATTCGACAAGCCACAATTGAATGGCTCGAATCTATCTGCCACAAAATAAGCAGTTTTGATAGTTTGAGTAGACAAATGCAGATGCATTTTTTTTAATCCACCTAAGTTTTGATAAATCACAGATTAAACCTACAGTTTCTAATCCCCTCTCTCTAAGCCTATGATTACTTTGCCGCTCATTTCTCTCTCCACCACCACCACCATTGTTGGAATTTATGATTTTTTATAAGCTTATTTTGGGCCAACTATGAGCTCAAAATTGAGTGGGTCCCACACGTCTTTTGGGATGGATCGAAAGAGGGTTAAGCTCGAGCAGACCTCGCGATCTCAGCTTCTATAAATATGATGTTTAGTCCAGTTTTAGGGTAACAGCCTCCAGATCTTATTTTTGGGTACTAGGGTTTTCTTCTAGGGCTAATTTGCTAGTTTCTTTGATGTTTGTTTGAGTTTAACTCATGGTTTAAAAAGTATACTTCGTTTTATTTTTATTCAATACAAAAGAGATTGTTGTTCTTCGGTGGATTCCGAGAGATTTGAGTCTGAAGCTTTGGTGGATTTCGGAGGGGCTCATCGTCGTGGTTTGACATCGGTGTTGTGTGATTCAACATTGGACAAGACAATTCCGAGGTGAAGATAGGGTTGGAAGAGACACAGAGGGGTTGGTTCGATTCGGGCATGGATTCGCTAGGGTAATTGAGAGTGCTTCCTTACTTGTACTTGCTTTCCTCTATACAGGCTTCACCTTTCCCATCCTTGTCAGTCATCTCAGAAAATAGTACCTCGGATACTTCGATCATTATTATCTCGGCTAGCTTCAACTTGTAAATTTGTTTCTAAAATTTCAACAAGTGTTAAGACCACTCAAGCTTGTAAATTTTTCTGAAAATTTCAACAAATGTCAAGCTCTCAGCTTTTCTATCATTCATTCCTGCTCCCTACCCCCTAATGTGAGCTTAAGTATTCGGCCGATCAACCGGTAGACTCATTTTTTTTTTCTTGAAGGGTTTGGACGTTTGGGGAGACGATGAGCCAGATGACCCACACCACTTCCCTCTCTCTCTCTCACGTTGGCTAGAATGCTGGCTGCAGTTAACACATATTTTAGCATCTGACACTAATTTAAGTCTTTAGCTAGCTCATTAACAGCAACATTGCAACACAAAAAGTGATTTTCAGCAGGCTAGAATTTAGTGACTAACACTAAAATATTACTTAACACATCCACTGTGAATGCTCTAAAATGACCCACGTGTTGTCTATTATTATTTCATATGAACTTTCCTCAATTACATGTCAAGTTAATTATAGCGACCCCGATTTTTTCCCATTTGATTATGGTATCCGGACTTAGGTTCCGTAGATTCTGTCATTGTATAATTGTTGTTGTCGTCCTTATTTTCTCTTTTTGAGTTATAGGATGTATTGGGCAGGTCTGTTTCAGGTTGGTTGGGTTCAGAAACCAAGTGTTGCTGTCCAGTTTTTGGGTTGGTCGCTCGAGCGAGAGTTTGGTCGCTCGAGCGAGGATTGAGTTTTGTGTCTTGTGGCTCGAGCCAGGGTTTCTTAGCTCGAGTGAGTGATTGCGTCTAGTATAGACCTGAGAGTTGTACTTCTTGGCTCGAGCGAGCTTTCCTTCGCTCGAGCGAGTTTCGAGTTCTTAGCTCGAGCGAGCATTATGTCGCTCGAGCGTGCTTCTGGGTTGCAGACCTGAAGCATCGTAGTGTTGGCTCGAGCGAGCTTTCCTTCGCTCGAGCGAGTATTCTTTGTGTCTGGTCGCTCGAGCGACCACTTCTTCGCTTGAGTGAGCCTGTTTTATTTAAATAGGCAGCAGCGGGAAAAATTCAGTTCTTTTTATATTCTTTTGATTCAAAACCCTAGGTACAACTTTTCTCTCCCTCCACTCACCTTCTCTCTTAGTTTTCATCTACTTTTAGGGTGTTTTTACCCTAGATCCTTTATTAAAAAGATAGAGTGAGTCGAGGGCTTCCTTTTAATCTGAACAATCTTGGGTTTGGAGCACTTTGGATTTTCGTCATCTTCTCCATTCGAGTTCTTCGCTTCGAGGTAGGGATTTCCTACTTCATATTATAGGTTGTTCTAAGTTTTGGTATTTTGATATGTTGGGGGTTATTTGGTAATTTTGGGAAAAACCCTAATTGTTTTAATAAATTAATTTGTATAATTAATTTAAGGGAAAATTGGGGAATTTAGTTAAATTCATGGAATTGGACAATAACAAGTTTAAATGGTGTAGTTGGATAATTTTAATCACTCACCTATTGAATTGTTGAGATTATAACTGTTGATATATTTATTTCTTGTCTAGAAATAACTGTTTTGGGCTATCGGTGGAGGATAGTCGTGATTGTTGTAGACATTGCATGTGGATTAGGGAAAATTGAAACTAATCACTTTGGTTAAGTCATAAATTTTGACTATTGAATTAATACAGAAAATACGTGTATTGATTGAGCATTGCATATGCATATTATTTGGGAGGAGATAGGGGATGTACTCCACAGTTTAGGGGAAGATAGGGGATGGACCTCTAAACCGGATTTTGTTTGGGAAGAGATAGGGGATGGACTCCATTAGCATCACTATTATGTGTGCTTATTGATTTATAGAAGTGTTTCTATATATTGTTGCTACAGCACTAAAATGTGTATCAAATGAGAAGTATGAAGTGTTTTAATATGAGCCTTAGTCTCATTTATTTTGTTGACATTGGAAGTAATGTTAATGTGATGTGTAATTCACTGTTATAGTGTGGCCATGTTCTGAGCCATATTGTTAAAAATGAAAAGTTGAATAAATAATGGAAAGTGAAACTGATATTTGAGTTAACCATCTATTGAATGCTATTGCTTTATTCAATGCTTATGTTTGGTTTAGTATATTTCTACTGGGCTGTGGCTCACCCTATATGGGAACATCATTTTCAGGTTCAGGTGATGGGCTACCTCCAAGAACTTAGCTTGGAAGGATATGGAGTTGAAGACTCTATTTAGATTAGGCATTTGTTTTGTTAGTTGCTTTATTTGGTATTACATGTAAACACTCAGGCCAAGGGCTTAATTTGTAGTTGAGTTAGTACTCACATTTTTGTGCCCAAGTATTAAGCTTGGAAAGATGTAAGCGCATAGGGCATTTATTTTGACGTTACATGTAATGTCTTTCAATAATGATACTCTGATAGACGAATGATAATTTGGTTTTCTTTTATCAGTGCATGTTAATGGTATATATATTATGGGTTAAATTATGAGGGCGTTACATTAATCAACCTGGGGTCACAACACCATCTTGTGAATTAGTGAGGGTGTGTTTTGAATTTATTTTAATGATTTGAAATATTTATAATGTAAGATTTATTGAGTAAAATATTTATGAAACAATACGTATCCATATTCCGATGTAATGAATAATCGTTTGTTGGGTTTTTGGATTGGAGATGGAAAATCGTTGCAAAGGGTCCCACTGAAAACTCCATCAACAAATCTCTCTCCACCAATGTCAACTTCAGCAGTGCCTCCGCCGCAGCCTTCCTCACCGCCCAATCTTCAGAACCTATAAACTAAACAAAGAATCAACAAAAACGTCATCGATTTTCTCTGCCATTTCCGTTGCCATCTCTTCAAGCCCTTTATTCAAGATTTCCAAATCTTCAACGCTATCACTTGCATCGAATTGCAGAGCATCCAATCACAAACTCAACCGGTGGTGGTTTGCGGCAGCAGCCTCACAAGCCTCTTCTTCCTTCTCTCTGGCGGCGGTGTTGAGGTAAAAAAAAAATGAAAAAAATTCAGTTGGATACTTATTTGGCATATTCCTCGTCAACTACTATATGAGAGGTTGATTGGAGAGGGTCAACCGAGATAGATATCTGACCAGGTAATTGGTTATTCTATTATTGTCGATCCAATGAAGATTCTTGTATGGAACTGTAGCGGTGCTGGTGGAATTTTTCTTAGAGTGATTATAAAGCAATGTTTTAAAAATCGGATCGGTAAGTAAACTAGAAAAGAGATTAGGTGGATGAGTCACTGGTTAAACTCAACAGTTGAACTGGAATCAAACTGTGATGTCATAAATATATTAAAAAATATTTTTAAATAAAAATATAAGTAATAAAATTATAAATTAAAAAAAGCCAAGGATTTTTATCTTTTTGATGGAGTGGCAGACATCAATCTTGCTACAGTAGTCTCTGAAACAAATTTGGTAGGCAATCCCTAGAAGTGGTGGGTGGATACTAGAGCAACCCACCATATCTGTGCAGATAAGAAGATGTTCACAAATTCATTCACAATGATGTGGCTGTCTTTCTTAGCTTATTTCCTCTTGCTTGGGTCCTATATCATTGAAAGTGTAATAAATTAAAAGTAGATACCTATCATTAGGGGTGTGCGAGGTGCGGTGTGATTTGAGCGATTTGAGAGTAAAATTATAAACCAAATAATGGTTTGGTAGATTGGCAAATTGTAATTTGGCCAATTTGAAGCAGATTGAATTGAAGAATCCTAGTTAACTAACTAATTAATTACAACAGTTTACAAAATTAACTAGCTACAACTAATTAATTACAACAAATAGCTAAGCTAAGTATTTAAACTTAAACATACTCGGTACGTGAAGAATGCTTGTACACGTGCTTGGTTTCCACCCGAAATGAGAGCCGGCAGGCATTACGACCTTGTTCATAGGCCAATTCTAGGAACATTGAATGGTCGCTTTGTTCGAGAAGGAGAGAACTTCCCATTTTGAGGCTTTTTAGAGCCATGGATCAACTCCTTGAAGCAGTGAGTTCCTGGGTTTGAGATATTCTTCGACCTGCAGTTGGAAAGCAGTGATGAAGAGGAAATGGTAGAGCTGAGCAGTGAAATTGAGCAGAATGCTGAGATCAAGTCAGAAACCAGCGAAGTTGGAGTGGGAGTAGCACTGGCTAGTCTCCTTACAGATCCGACAACTAACCTCAAGGAATCAGGGGATATCGTTACTGTTGCCATAATCGGTGAGGAAATAGCAGTTCACCCATCTGCGGGCATTTTGGATGTGACTGGAGCACCGCGTCTTACCTGGCAGTTGGAGCGAGGCTATCTCTCTAGTTTTGAGTCGGGTGACGAGTCGAAATCTGACTCCTCTGAGTCTGTTGCGTCGGGGTTAGATTCCAGTGAGTCTGGTGGGAAGTTTGCATCTGGTATTCTTGGGGGTGATAACCCGAATGCCAAAGTCCTGTCTAGGTCATCCTTTTTGTTTGCTTTCGAGTCGGTTGTAACCGAGGAACCTGAGCTTGTAACTGTTGAGCCTGAGTTATTGTTGAATGAGAACTCTACAGCTTTTGAGTACTTTTCTGTGCCGCTTGTTTATTGCATGAACCAGGATTTTCAACATTTTAATGAAAACAAAGAGGGAGAAATTCCGCTGGTTTTGAAAAATTTGATTAATCAGGAGGAGGAGAGGTATGTTTAACCTTGTGCTGATGAAATCATTGCAATTGATGTAGGCACTGAGAAGGAACCGCGCTTGGCCCAGATCGGGTCCACGTTGTCTTCTGAGGAACGCGAGTGCTTAGTTGCTTTATTAAAAGATTTCAAAGGCATGCCTGGAATCGATCCTAAGATTATACAGCATCGGATTCCTCTCGACCCCGAGGCCCGACCTATCAAGCAGAAATTGTGTAGGATCCACCCGGATTGGGCACTGAAAATCAAAGAGGAGGTCACCAAGCAGATAGACGCAACGTTTTTGCTAGTATCTAAGTATCCAACTTGGTTGGCCAAGATATTTATGTTGATAATATTGGCACTATCGTTTTATAAAATTGTTATTTAAATACTTATATATATATATATATATTAATTTTAGTTAAATTATTTGTGCATTTTGATAATTTTAGTTCTATTGTATTATAAAAGTATAATTACCATATAATAATTTTGTACGATATATTAAATTATAAAATAATAAAATAAATACTCATTTTGATATTAAAAGTGATAGTTAAATTAGAAAAAAAAATTAGTAACATAAATTAAAAGTAAAAAAAAATTGATCAAAATTTTTTAAAAAGTATTAAAATATATAAAATATATGAATTAAAAATTCAAAAAATATTTTTAAAACTTCCAAACCAAACATAATTAAAATCCAATTCTTCTATATTGTTCCAACGAAAGTATTGGGCTTTTATTTTTATATTTATATTGGTATATTACCCAATAACATAAAATGTGTTAAAAGGCAATAACTCTAAAAATGAGCTATAAATTTTCCTACCAATATATATATATATTCAACAATGCTACATACTTCGAATTTGAGCTTGCCTCGAATGGCTCGAATTTTATTTTTCTGGTTGTCCAGCCGATCGTTCGGTAGAAAGGCTAACAGCCACAGTCGATAAGGTGACAACCGCTGTAGGCAAGTGTTTCATCCAGTTGTCTGGGCATTCTTTTATTTCAATTAACAGGGTAAAAATGCAAGGTTTTGTCCGAGTAGTACGGTCTTGCCATGAAACACTTAAGCTTGAAATTCTACAACATTCACTTGTGAGGGATACAACTGACATGAAGAAAGTATTCTCGCGATGTGGGCGTGTCACCTCCTCTCGTCCTGCTGCTATGCATCAGAAGGGTTTAGAGAACATGACAATGGCAGATGTGTTGATGACAAAGGGAGGCAAAAAAGTTGAGTCTTGGCTATGGTGCAGCACTAATGACACTGTCCATGATGCAGTGAAACAAGTATGTTTTTTACAACACTTCAAAATAAACTGATAAATTTTCTTCTTGATCTCAATTTAATGAGTGTAGATTTGTTAAAGCTAAAAGATCTCAACTTCACTGTGAAGTTGATCCATTATCTAACTACTTATGCAAAAACATACGTCAACAAAGAAAGGAAGTGCAAAGAGCATCATAGCTGACCTTAGCAATTCCAAATAGGTTGGCACCGGTAAGGTACCACAATCTTGTGCTAGCACTTGATCCAAGATTGGTGAGGAACCAATCGAGAGGAACCAAGAGAAAAGGAAACCAAAGCAGCAGAACCAAAACAAAACCAAAGAACTAGACCACCCAACGGATCAAAAACAAACCCTATGAAAACTGTTGTTGATACTCCTAGGCCAAACACCTAACCTAACAGATTTAGCACGATACGCTCCAAGAAAGCTAAGTCTGTTGTGACCTACAGTTTGGTCCACTAGCTGATCAATCCTTGACAAAGAAAAGTTATCCTTTGGGAACGCTTTGTTGACCATTTTATAGTCCATGCAAACGCGCCATTTGCCATTCTTCTTGGGCACCACCACGGTGTTTAAAATCCAAAATTTAACCCATGGTCAGACCCAATAAGAAAATTTCAGCCGATCTTCAGGCCCAATGGAAAATTTTCAACCCATCGCAGGTTCCGATGGAAAAAAAATAAATTAAAAACACAGTATTTTCAAAATGTAAACACATATTTTTTAATTAAAAATATTTACCTACACGAAGAGTGTCAATAGAGGATCATTCACTATGACATAAAGCCTGGTAATGTTTTGTTAGATGCCAATTTTTTCCCCAAAGTCACTGATTTCGGATTGGCAAAGCTTTGCAATAGAGACAACACCCATGTGTCTTCCATCGGATATAGGGGGACTCCTAGTTACTCGACGCCAGAATTTCTTCTCAAGAACTATTCAATAACACGTAAATGTGATGTTTACAGTTTTGGTATGCTTTTGGTTGAGATATTACGAAGGAGGAGGAATGCCAGAGTTGGTTGTAATTTAACCACAAGAATAGAAAATATTGAAGAATCAAATCTTGATGAGATTTTTTTTTTTAATGTTTTCGTCCCAAGAATAACAAACATATTGATGTATAATATGTTACTTTATTCATCTTCATTTTACATTTTGGCTATTGGTTTTGGTTGGATACCTAATATTACTTTTGTACTCCTTTATTTTTTTCTACATTCAAAGAGGCTCAAAGTTTGGTATTGATGTAGTACCCAAAAACAAAAAACAAAAACAATGTTTGGTATTGATATTGATTGCATACCTGTCTTTATCAGTAATACAATGGCTCCAACAGCTTAGGCAGAATTGATAGCACAACTGAAGCGGTATAGTGATGTCTGTTCTTGGACATACGATGAGATGCCTGGCCTTGATCCATCTCTTGTCACCCACCATCTTGACACTTTCTCCAACTCTAGGCCAATAAAATAGCATGCTCGGAAGTATCACCCTGATCTTGAGACAAAGATTAAGGAAGAGGTAGAAAAGTTGTAAAGGGCCAAGTTCATTGAGCCTATACAGTACCCGACTTGGTTAGTAAACATTGTACTTGTAAAGAAGAAGAATGGCCAGATCAGGATCTACGTCGACTTTTGCGACTTGAACAAGGCCTGCCTATGTCTCCTCTCAGATCCGCAGATTACACCAGAGAGCTCGGAGGAGGACTTCTCTGTTTCCATGATTGGAGATCAATCAGCTATGGGCCATTCTTCCGGCATTTTGGACGCATCTATCGCACCCTCCCTCGTTTGACAGTTCAAGGAGGGCTTTTTATCCAGTAGTTTTGGGTTAGGTAGTGAACCAGAATCTAATTCCACAGAGTTTGTGGAGTCAGAATTAGATTCTAGCTCTTCTAAGTCAAAGTCCGGTATTCCTGGGGCTGATAACCCGGATGCCGTTGTTTTGTCCAAGTCGTTTCTTTCATTTTCTTTTGAGTCGGTTGTAACCGAAGAAATTGACAAACTGGAAGTTGTGAATGAGAATGGTACCTCCACTATTTCTGAGTACTTTTCTGTGCCATTTGTTTATTGCATTAATCAGGACTTCCAAAATTTTGATGAAAACAACGAGGAAAAAATTCCTCTGGTTTTAAAACATTTGATTGATCGAGAGGATGAGAGGTTTGTAAAACCTTTGGTTGATGAAATCACTTCAATTAATGTTGGTACTAAGAAGGACCCGCGTCTGGTCCAGATCGGGTTTCAAGTCGCGGGCCATTTATACTCTTAATTTTGGGACTAAAAAAGTACAAAAAGACAAAATATGCTAAATAAGTTAATAAGACAAAATATCACATCCAATCCATAATTATTGCACTTTTTCTCTCACAAAAGTAAAAAAAATTCAAACCAAACGAGCATAAAAAATTCAGGCTAACAAAGTCTGAACACAAAAAAGTTAACTATATTAGCCAATGCCAAACGAAGCTTAAACAAGGCTAAAAAAGTCCCAACACAAAAAAATTGGCTACCGTAGCCAATATCAAATGAAGTTTTAAACTTTTCGATTTTGTTAATTAAAGAACCGAAAACAACCACATAATATAATTTAATTTTATTGATTTTTCAATTTTGTGTAAATGAGGGAATCTTAAAGACATTTGAGGAATTAATTTTAAAAAAATTATTGAATGACACGTTGGAAATAAATGAAGAATGATGGATGATGAGAATGCTGCATAAATTTGTTCTCTCTTAACTATTATTATAAAATATGTAACATTGATAATTTATATCTTAACTATTATTATAAAATATGTAACATTGATAATTTATATTTTAATATTTTCTACACTTGCAGCCAAGCCATCCCGAAACCAATTTTACTTCTGAAATAATTACACATGCGGCCAGCACGTGCCCCAACCCCGCACATGCGGAAAATAGGGTTTTCATCCGTATTACAGTTTGTACCCTTAGGTCATGTTTGATTCACAAGATTAATAGTGAAGTATTAATAATCCTATTAAATTAGTGTGGTATTCACTATCCAATTGGATTAATATCCATTGGATTAACAATCCCACCCCTACCCCATTATTAATAATCCTACAAATTTGTTGGATTAATTATCCATTGGATTAATAATCCTAAACCAAAATATTAAAACAAACCTAGGATAATTGGGCCCACGGATTAATAATCCCAATCCCATACTCTAATCCACCCAATCAAACATGCCATTAAACTATCATCAAATTGTCTATTTAGTTCTTAAACTATCAATTGTGTCTATTAGGTTTCTAAAGTATATAAATCAAAATCTATTTAATTTCTAAACTATCGATTGAATTTATTAAGTCCCTAAAGTATTTAATTAAAACTTATTTAGTTCCTAAAAGGATTATAAAAATAAAATATAAACTCATAAATATTATAAATTAATAAAACACCCTATTTAGTCAAAATTTTATTTCAAAAAAAAAACCTTAAAATTTTTATTCTGTCTTTGAAAAGTGAGCGCCAATCCATATATTGAATTTCCTTTATAAAGATAAGGGTAATTATTTATAGTATTTTTTTACTTATTTTCTACAATATGTACGTGCTTGCCTAAATATCTAGTATTATTAGGGGTGAATATGGTCCGGATTGATTCGAATTTGGGTAAAACCAGGACCAACTTGTTAAATCTGCCATAGAAACTTAAAAGGACTAAGGGCAAGGGGGATTGATGACTAGACTTTCATTAAATCTAAAAGTAAGTGCATTGTACCCAAAAAAAAGTTATTTGAGAGTTAAAATAAATCTTAAAATTTTAATTTTATCAATTTTAATTTTAATAGTTTGATTTACATTGAAAAATTATTTTTTTATTCTTGTTAAGTAAAATTGATAAAAAAATGATATTGTATATTTTGGTATTTGATCCATTTTAAACGGCAAAATTATTAAAAAGTCCATTTTAATAATTATTTAAGGTATTAGATTCAGTAAATATTTTTTATTGAAAGAATAAAAATACTCCCTTATTAGAATTTTTTTTAACAAATTTAATTTGGAAAAATGAAATTCGTTACTGCTTTCTTATATAATAATAAAATTACACTAATTATTAATTGAAATAAATTTATGATATCATTAAAATTTGTAAATCAACTTAATGATTTATTAATAAAAGAGGCTATTTATTATAAAATAAAATAAAAAAATTCAAAGAGCGAGATGTAATTTTCAAAACTGCATGTATCAATTCATAGTTAAACAAATTTCAAAGAGTATATTAGCAATTTATCCCCCTTTTTTTATCAAGATTAATTTCACCAAGACCCCTCAACTATGACCTAATAAGAAAGATGGCAGAATTAGAGTCTGTGTTGACTTTAGGGATTTCAATAAGGTCAGCCCAAAAAACGATTTCCCATTACCAAACATTGATGAGTCAATAGACTTCACAGCGTTACATGCACTTATGTCATTTATGGATGGGTTTTTGGGTACAATTAGATCATGATGGCATTGAAAGATAGGAAAAAAAGAGCCTTCACTACTCCGTAGGTAACATACTGCTATAGGGTTATGCCATTTGGATTGAAAAATGCCGAAGCTACTTACCAGAATGCTGCTACCAAATTGTTGCATGACATGATTCATAAAGAGGTTGAGGTTTATGTGGATGATACGATTGTCAAGTCTAAAGAAAGAGGGGGATGTATGCTGGCACATGAGTCAGAAATAAAAGTAGGAACAGCTATCTACTAAACCAAACCATACCAAACCAAACAAAGCCTTAAGTCCCATCAAATGAGGCGCCTTATACACCTGTATAAAACCAAACAAAAGCTCCTATATCTGTATATGAATGTACAATTTCCCCAAAACTCTAGAAAATAGGCAAGAGGAGGAGGAAAAAGACCGCGTTTAACAAAAAAAAAAAAAAAAAAAAAAAAAAAAAAAAGAAGGAAAAAAGCAACCCAAAAAATGCCAAGGCTGTTGTAGCAAGTTTGTTGGAAATGACTAACTACAAGTAAATGGAGAAAAAAGACGACCCAAAAAATGCCAAGGCCATTGTAGCAAGTTTGTTGGAAATGACTAACTACAATTAAAAGGAGATACGAAAGGATAAGGAACACATCATGTATCGGCCCTCAGTATAACAGAATGGGATTTTCTTCAATTAAAAAAAAATAGAATAAAATTCAAACGGTCACCTACATAGTACATACCTCGTGTTGTATATCTCTCATGTTAGACATTACTAATCAAGGCTAGTCAACGCAGCAACCATTAAAGGACAAGTAAATTTGATGTCGAGATAACCGAACATTAGCACAAGGAAAGGTCAAACTGGCGCTCAATTATTGCAATATGTTCAGTTGGCATGTTTTCACAAAGAGTACTATATAGGCATTCAAAAATTAATGGAAACAGAGCTACAAAATGGGGACCTAATGGGATACAACAACTCTAAAATGGATTTATCAATAAAAATCGCATAGTTATCCTCCAAAAAAAAAAAAATCCCATAGTTAAATAATCAACCTGCAATTATAAAATTTGATTTTCTTTGATTACCTCAACAATTGTATAGTCAATCTCGAGTGTATAATATTGCCTCCAAATTCTTGGGCATGATTGAAGAGCTATATTTATCAATAATTTGCCAGTTTTAGAATATACGAATATATTAATGCATGTGATATGATTTTGTAATATTAGTGTTGATGAGTATATAGAATGTTTTGGTATTTAAGTAAGTTTATGCTTGTTGAATGAATATTGCATATCTATATACCTGAGACGTGGAAAGGATAGTTCGAGTCTCTATATTTTTTGGGGTGTTACAACTTGGTATCAGAGATTATTAGATTTCAATACTTTGGGCGCGTGGGGGCTATTTTAGTCACAAAAAGACAAAATAAACTTTTTAGCCTAATATGACAAAATGTTATATCCAAATCATAATCATTTCATTTTTTTCTCCCACACAAGTCAAAAAAATAAAAAAGTCTATTTCAAACGAGGCTTTTTAGCCCCAGGCTAAAATAGTTAAAAAGCCATGTCAAAATGGAACCTTTGGCGACTAAAAGTTTAGTCGCCAAAAAGTTCCATTTATATTTGTGTGTATATATATCCATTCTATTCAGAACTATTCAAAAAAAAAAAAAAAAAAAAAAAACTTTCCAACAACTTGTAATTTGCTCATAATAATAATAATAATAATAATAATAATAATAATAATAATAATAATAATTCTCAACCATTCAAAATATATTTCTCAACAACTTGTTTCATGTAATACATGTTTTCATTCTATTCTCAATCATCTCAAATATTTAACTAAATTCCAAATAAAATAAAATTTTAACCAAACATAGTATAATGCAATCCAACTGGACAACTAAATCCAAAGAAATGATATGCACAAAGACAAATTCGAAGTAACTCTATATCCAATGATTAGACAACAAGATTGTAAGTGGGAAAACAATGATCAAGGGATAGAATGGAAAGGGGTGAGCAATGTACTGGAAGTAGGAATCTCACCAAGATGTATAACAAGAGAAGATGGAAAAGAACAAGAGAACAGAGAGAAAGAGAAAAGGAAAAAGGAGTAAGAGGAAGAATAGCTGCAGCTCTTGATTGCGACATAAGGCTTAGTTTGGTTTGTTTTGGTTTGGAAATTAATCCTATGGAGAGATGGTCACATGGTGTCCCGGAATTATTAAATAATTTCCCCTATTACTTATGGTTTCATAAAATCCATATATTATATAAGGAAAAGGGGTTTTTAGAAAGAAACCTTTTAGGAACTCTAAATTCTCATTCTAAAATTATTATTATTTTTTTAATTTTAAACAATTAAGGAAGAAGATGGTGAAACAAGGAAAAGGTAGTGAAATATCTATATTGCCCTTGAAAAAGGTTCATGTGTGTCTTACGTGTTTGTTTTATGTCAACAATTTTAACCAGAGTTAATAATTGGACTAAAATGATACAAAATGAAAAATTGAAGGTCAAAATTGAGCAAATTAAAATGACAGGGACCAAAGTGACACAAGAGGTAAAGTGCAGGGACTGTTAGTGTAATTTGCCCAAAAAAATGTATATGTGAGTAAACTAAACAGTCTATCTTTGCACTACTTGAGAAAATATTGTAATGACATACTTTGGAGAATGGAATTGGGGGGTTATGAAACTGAGTTTACTAAACTAAACTACACTACTTTGGACTGCTTGGATGGAGTCCCATTTTGTTCATATGAACATAACACACCTTCTAATTGGTTTTTCCACTAGGATCCACCTTCCGGTTCCAAATAGAGTTCACATTCCAAATGATGCTTATTTTACTTGGCCAACTTTGTTTTGAGACTCATTTAAATTCTCAAAAATTCCATGATTGCAGATTCTGAGAACATAAGACTAGAAAATAAATCAAAATATCAGATCTATTTGATGTTGTTGTTGTGGGTCCATATCTTTAATAAATCTCGACCATTGATTTTGAGTTCTAGGTATCTTCTGGGTGTTTACTTCTGGGATTGTAGTATTGTTCTTAAATTCTCCCCTTAGGCGTACATAAACATAGCTCAGTTTGTTTAATTTTAATTTCCAAGTGCTTCATTCATTACAGCACCACTAAATTGGGTGGATGAATCGTTACTCTATTGAATTCGATCTTGTGTTTTACATGTCAGTATCTACCTTTACATTCATTCACAACTATCAAATTTGAAGTCCTTTTCATTTCCTAATTAATTAGCTTGCTGTCAAATTGTGTACCATTATCTGCTATGATGGCTTTTGGAATCCCAAACCTGGTGATAATGTTCTTCCAGATGAAGTTCTTCACATCAATATTCCGAATCTTCGCCAGAGGTTCAGCCTCTACCCACTTTGTGAAGTAGTTAGCTAGTACTAGCAAAAACTTCCTTTGTCTAGTCGCCTAGGGCAACTGCCCAACAAGATCTATACCCCAAAAAGATCTTAAATCGCTCAATCAAATATAATATTAGGAAAAAATCGTAATCAGTGTGTGGTTTCAATTTTTTTATTTTTCGTATTTTTTTATTTTTAGGAAATATTTTAAAATTTTTAAACAATTCGTTTACTTTTTTAGATGCACCTTAGTTAGATGTATTTAAATAGTAAAATATTTGTGAAAAATATTTCTCCCCCTCACCATAAGCAACCACAAGCAAGAAAAATAAAGAACAAGAAAAACAAAACTAATATGGTGAAGCGAGCAAGGAATTCTCCAATATGTACCTTAAAACACACAAGACTATCCAAGAAACACAATTATTTGAAAACACAATGTGCACAGCCTGTAGAAGAATTCTCAGGAAAGAAAGTGATGCAACATGTGAAAAGCATAAATCCCCTGAGAAAAGTGTGTATGTGACTCTTGAAGTTTGACAAACACTAGATTCAAATCCTAGTAGTGATCTGAAAACCGAACCTCAGGCAAGAGAATCTAAACATACTGAAAGAAAGTCAAACCACTAGAAATCAACGGGTATTTGTTAAGTAAAAGCGGAGAGCTTATCTCCAGCGTCGACGAACCAGAGCTCACCGCTTCGCCGTTGCGATTTGCAATTGAAACCCTAGCCACCGGTGATGGTAGCTAGGGTTTGGAATTAAAAAAAATTAATAAATTAAAAATATAATAATTTACTTCCATTAATGAAAAAAAATTAAACAAAATTAGAAAAGATTGATACTAATTAATAATAAAACCAAAAAATTACACTAAATTTCACTTTTAAAAATTATTTGAGTCAAACCCCCTTTTTATAAATTGCGTGTCGTTCATGAACAACTATTTAAAGCACTGAAGGTGAAGATACACACTTACCACTCTGTTCGCCCTAAGAAAATATCGCTCATTTCTTTTACAAAATCCACATGGCTACACGATTCGTGGGAGGGATTGCGAATCGCAGAGGTGCCCCATTTCTGAAGTTTGCCTTGGGCCCTCTAAATCTCAGGGCCGGCCCTGTATGTGGGTCCTATGTAGGTTCCACACCCATGTTAGATATTTAGTAAAAATATTGATAAAAGAAGTGGTATTTGTAACGTTCACTACAACAAAAGTAACCTATGGTGACGAAAAGTAGTGAAGAAAATAAATTTCGTCACTAAATAAGAATAATCCGTGACGAATTATGAAATTTTGTCACATATAATAAAAAAATAAAAATAATAGGTTACGAAATTTATTTTTGTCAACAAATACTTCTTTTTAGGTGAGGAAAAATTAAGTTTCGTCATCGAAAGTTTTCCCGCTAATTTTTTTTTGCGTGGCATCAAAATTTTGACACTTTTGGTGAGAAAATTTTTTGTCACCAATTGTAAAATTATTAGTAAGGAACATATTTTCGTCACCTATAATTTTATATATGTATACATTTTTTTTTTTTTTGAGAAACTTGATTTTAAATATTTTAAGACCATTTGGTGAGAAATATATTTTTGTCGCTAATAATTTTTAATATTTTGAGACATTTTAGTGAGGAAATTATTTTGTCACTAATTTTGGAGGGAAATTTTGACATATTGGGCAGTAATGAAAAAAAAAAGAAAAATAGACTACTAACCTTTTTCCTCCTTTTTTTTTGGTTTATCAATTTTTATTCTTCTTCTTCTTCTTCTTCTTCTTCTTCCTCTCTCTCTATCTCTCTCTCATAACAAAACACAAGTTAATTAACTCTTTAAGTAACCTATGGTGATGAAAGTAGTGAATAAAATAAATTTCGTCACTAAATAAGAATAATCCATGACAAATTATAAAATTGTCACATATACTAAAAAGGTAAAAATATTAGGTGTCGAAATTTATTTTCATCAATAAATACTTCTTTTGAAGTGAGGAAAAATTAAATTCCGTCAATAAAGGTTTTCCCTCTAATTTTTTTGGGCAGCGCCAAAATTTTGAGACTTTTGGTGAGAAAAAAATTTGTCACCCCAATTATCAAATTATGGATAAATTATAAATGCACCCCCTGAGGTTTACTTAAAATACGGATTGTCCCTTGTTGTTTGAAAAATTACAAATATTCCCTTGTCAATTTTTTTTTATCTATCAAAATTAACTAAAAAAATAAAATTCTTAATTGATGTCCTATATAATAATAAAATTACCTAAATTATTAGTTGAAATAAAATTTTAATATCATTAAAAACTATTAATTAATTTGATGTTTTATTAATAAAAGGGGTTATTCGTTATGATGTTAAAAACCTTAGGAGGCGGGATGCAATTTCTATAACCACAGGGATCAATTTGTATTTTAAACAAATCTCAAGAGGTGTATTTGTAATTTATCCTAAAATTATTAGTGAAGAATATATTTTCATCACCAATAATTTTAAATATTTTTTTTTTTAAAAAAAATTGATTTTAAATATTTTCAAACTATTGAATGAGGAATATATTTTCATTGTCAATAATTTTAATATTCTAAAATTTTTGATAAAAAAATTATTTTATCACCAATTTTGAAGGGAGAACTTTGAGATATTGATAGGAATGAAGAAAAGAACCCTACTAATTCCCCTTTCCTCCCTTTTGTTTATCCTTTGTTTTTTGGTGCTTCAGTTTTCCTTTCATCCATCTCTTGCAAAACACACGCCTTTAGCCCCTCTTTTCCTCCTTCAACGTCGCCACCGATGTCACTCGTGTTCTCCTCCGAGCAATCGTCAGTGCCGTCGACTTCGCTTATTTGATTATTTATCTATTTTTTCTATTTTCAGGTATGGGTCCTCTCTCTCACTCAATTTCTCTGTTTTCTATCTTTGTTTTCCCTAATTGGCCGGTATTTAAGTACCTCCTCCATAAATGCCAGCATTTGAATTCAATACTGCAATTGCTTCATCCATATAGGTTTGGAAACCATATTAAATGATGATATCAGGTCTTGCCAATCTTTACAATATTAGCAAACTAGTAAAAATACAAACAAATTTAGGGCAAAATTGGTTAAGATAATTGGTTTTTGTGAAATGAAACATTTCAATGACTTAAGCAAGCTTAGGAACAGATAAGATTCTCCCAATGAGTTGATTAGAATTTTTTGTGCGAAAAAATACATTAAGCCCCTCACCACACCACCTGACAAAATTGACTAGGAATCGCCTCTGGGATTGGTTGATGCCACCATCGGCTGAGCCTTTGCAAAGGAGTTTCCAAAGCTATTATATGTATGCATTGCATCTGAGCGTGTGGATTCAACAAGATTAGATGTTTCTTTGTTTGTTTACTGTGATTATTAAGATCTATAACTGTTGAGAAAATTGAAATTAATGTTTGTTCACTATGGACAGTTTAGCTATTTTAAAATGACCACTCTAGCCATTTTAGAAAGTTTAAAAAAATAAAATTATATAAAATAAACTAATCTTTTTAGAATGAACATTTTTGTAGGATTATAAATTTAGCTAATAAATTAACTTTTTAACTAACTCTTAAAAATAAATGTCTTATATTTCAAATAACTATTGAGAAATCAAAATATAAATAAATGTGCAATTACAAAGTGATGAGAAAACAATGTGGAAATGTGATGTATAGTCATGTGCACTTATGCCAAATATATAGATATATATTTACTGATAAAATTCTAAAAAGACAAGCCACTACACCTTTTTTAACCATTTTGAATGAGAGATATCATGAAGACTAGTAACTCCTTTTAATAATAAATAAATAAATAATAAACTAATCTTTTAGTTATTTTACAATAAAGTTAACAACAGTTTTCTCCTCTGGTGGTTGCAATAGTAACCATTTGAACACTGATGGTTTTGACCTTGCAAAAATCTTTCTGGTTGTTACTTATTTTATTTGTTTATTTATTTTGTCAAGGATGATTTATGCAGGTCTATCTCTACAAAAAAATGATATTACATATTTATATGTTTATTCTTTGTAATTTGCAAAAAGCTAGCTTAGAGAGTTCAGTTAATCAATCTGAATTCATTCAATTAATTGCCAAATTTTGATGATACAACATTGTTATTAAGGGAAGCTAGTTGGAGTTATGATGGGAAGGAAGTTGTTGTTGAGGGCTCATGGGATGATTGGAAGACGAGTTGAAAATTGGTTTTTCTTTTATTTCTAATTTTAATTTTTGCATTGTAAACTGTAATCTGATGTACTCTTATTTACCCTGTTGATCAGAATGCCTTTGCAGAGATCAGGGAAGGATTTCACCACTATGAAAGTGCTTCCATCGGGTGTTTTCCAATACAAGTTTATCGTTGATGGACAATGGAGGTATGCCCCTGACATGCCATGGGCCCAGGATGAAACCGGCAATGCTTACAACATATTGGATTTGCAGCTAATCTCCATCTCTTACAGAAAAAATGTGCAAAAAGCAAAAAGAAAAGGGAATCTTTGAATTTTTTTGTATAGTTTGTTTGCTTTTTGGATTTTTTTTTTTTTTTTTTGGTTGACTTTTTGACTTTTAGACTAAAATAGATGGTTACCAAATGAGGCCTAAATTCACCAAAATTTTATAGGTAAACTTCTTGGGTCTACACAAGAAAATCTTTATTGCGAAAAAGCTCCACCTTAGGCCATATATTCAATAAATTGTTTCTCTAGTATCAAATTATGTCATCTCTCCAGCTTTCTCATGGTCATGCAGTGAATTTCCCTTGAATGAAGTTGTTCTTGCTTTCTATGTAATTGTTGTCCTCTTCGTATCTCCGCACCATTCTAGACAACTTTCCTCATCTTGATCACACTGGTGGTGCTTCTAGCTTCTCATTAGTGGATTTTGTTCCTATTTTGTTATTTGAAGGTAATTTTTGTGGGAAAAAAATTGAAAAATGGAAAAGGGATGGATAACATAATGAAGACTGCATGGATAAGCTAATTATGGTGTTAAAATCTATGTAATTTCAAAGCATTTTGGGATATGACTTGAAAATTTCGAAATATAAACTATAATGTACAAAGATAGCTGAAAAGTTAAATATGGTGTTCGAGATTAATCCACTCTGAAAGAGCTGACTTCTCTTTCCATTTCTTTCTCAACCTCTGTGATTTTTTTTTTCTTTCTTTTGGTTAAGTAATATTACAGCCATAAAAGAAGGATATATAATGAAGTTCAACACATATCTTTGTAAGGAGCACAAAAGTAAACAGACCCGAACTACCTCCTCCTCTGTTCTTCTTTCTATTAAGGTTGAAGAATGTAATAATTGAGTAGTGCTGGCCTGCTGGCATCTTATGACCTAACAGGTTATGTAGGGCACAAATGGCTGAGGTAGCATAAGACCCAAGTGAGGCACCATGTTCTATGATGGATTACCTCATAGGTGCATATTTTATTTTCCAAATCTGTACTCTCTAAGTTTCGGTTGTCACATGTTCAGGTGCTTATTTCTTAATTCTCTTAGATGCTGACGACATATAGGATGACATATGTTAACAAGTTATACCATCATGTTGGCATCTAGCTTGTTCTTATGTTTATTTATTGTTGGCAATTACCTTGTCTTCCTAATATATATATATATATATATATTTATTTGAACTTGCTCCTTGTAGAAACAATCAAAAGCTAACATTGACAATAGAGATCAATTGAAGACGAAGCATAGATGTGGGTCAAAATCTCTCCCAAGTAGGGTACACGAGGTGGTGTGTCTTCTTTAATTTTTTTTCCCCTTTCTTTTATAAAGATGATTCTACTACCATCATTCTTATTTAACTTACTAGTTGAAGAACAAAAAAAAATCAGACAAGTGCAAATGGGGACCAACTGCCAGAGTTGCCATGTGTTTACAAATCCATACACTTTAATGATGTCACAAAGCAGTGGATTTCTCCGGAGTGCGAAAAGAATTATGTATGTATATTTACCTTTTGTATTAGGATAATTGTAATTTTTATTGTATCTTTATTCACTTTTCTATTTTTTTTAAATGATAGGATAATATGATAAAGATCCAAACTGAACATTACTCCCAACCTGGTATGGTTCCAATTACTCCAGAGTAGCTATCTGTGAAGGTGCTCAAGCGAAGGTCAGGATATGTTAAAGGACTTAGGTTGAGGCCTTCCTTCTCTGTCAAGACTACCAATGCTTTGATTCACAGTGGCTATGTGAGCCATCTATAGATGGAAATACAAGAGCAAAAAGATGAAATTACAACACATAAACATGAAATTCAAGCACAAAAAGAGGAAATTCAAGCACAAAATAGTGTGATAGGAAAGATAAATGAGTCGCTTGAGGAGCATTTGGAGATGACATCAACCATCAGGGAGTTTCTTAAGAAGCAAGGTTTCAAAGGACAATTTAGAGGAGGTGGTATCCCATGAACTCGTAGATCGCCATTTTGGTAAGTTTCGCTTGTTTTATGTTTTTATTTCTCTTATGTTGGTTAGTATATACTTATTAAAGCACAACAGTTTCACTAATTATTAACTCAGATTTAACAAGTTTCAAAATGTATTTAATGAAAATAGATTCATTAGGATATCCGATTCTCCTGGTCTTTACCTGAGATAGTATGTGAATAATGTTGCAAAAAAATCAATAATGTACTCACTAAACACTGAGCATCACAAAAAGTGTTACTTTCCCTATACTTATTGGTAGAAATGTGGGGCATAACAGATCATGAGCTGTGAGGAGAACACTGAGATAACAAGTCAGCTGTCTCAATAGACAATAGTAGTACAACTCAATGCAATGAAACGTAGTCCTAATTATCTCTGGCTAAGATGAATCCCGTAACGCAACGAATCCATTCTGTTTAGGACATAGTTTAAAGTAATACATATTATTCCATGTCTTTTCTCATTACCTAAACCTGAATCTATTAGGTCCTCTTATCCTTGGAAAACATAAGAACATGCCACTAGTGGCAAGTGCTCCAATTATAAGTCATCTTTACACTTTGGTTATAGAAAATATCAAATTTGACTATTAATCCATAACTCCACACATAGCATTGGAACTTCCTCACTTTCTTTAAATTTGAATGTCATAAGCCATATTTTATTTCAAAGGAGTATTCAAGGAATAAAAGTACACATTTTTACACCAACACCCACTCCAATCTCTTGGGTTAAAAAAATGGAGATTAAATCAGGTAAAGAAAGAGAGTGTCAATCAATTTTTTTGGATAAAACCAGGACAACCAATACAAGCTTAGCAGCAATACACATCTTCTTATCTTCCTAGTAAAACAGAGTGTAAGCGAGGTAAGACACATCAGTTTCACTAATTATTAACTAAGATTTAACAAGTATTAAAATGTATTTAATGAAAATAGATTCATTAGTTACTTCTTACTTAGCATGACCCTTGTTAAAATACACACTAACCAAAGTAGAGACAAATTTATGTGTTTACTTTTTTGTGTATTTTTGCTAGGCAGTGTTGGAGTTGCTCTAAGTTAGTGATGTGATTTATAGGAGCTTTCCATGTACAAAGGAACTTCTGGTTGTTAAGCTAGACTCATTCTCATGACCTGAACCCGCCCCCATGGGTTAAGGACATAACCGGCCAGTAATCATGGGATTACCTACGGCCTCAAACTAAACCAAACATATTTTAACAGAGTTAATGGGGGCCAAACGAAAGCAATTTTAAAACTTTGTCCATAGAGCTGTGCTTACATGGCACACCAAAACAAACCATACATATCTATATATTAATAACTCACAACAAAAATATAGTACAATAAAGTTCTGTATAGACAGGATCATCCAAAACTAAGTCAACCCATGAAAATCATATACAGACATATACAAAGACTTCGCCAACATGACAACATAGAACAAAATGACAAAAAGGTGAAGGTGAGTCTCGTGCGTGAGACGCATGGGCTGACTCTCCAAAACCTGGCAGTTCCATACAGACTTCACTGGAGCTGGGTTTGGACCTCTCTTGGCTCACCTACAAACACATGAATGAGCGTGAGCGAAAGCCCAGTGAATAATATCAAATAAAGAAAATACATTAGAACATTATACATCAAATGGCCTTGGGCCCAATTCATTCATGTCAAACTAGGCCCTTCAAACTTTCATATCAAACTGGCCTTTAGGCCTTTCAAACTTTCATATCAAACTGGCCTTTAGGCCCTTCAAACTTTCATATCAAACAGGCCTTTAGGCCTTTCAAACTTTCATATCAAACTGGCCTTTGGGCCCTTCAAACTTTGTCCACCATTCAAATTAATGAACTTTACCAAACTTACATAGAAGTAAGCAATTGGACAACAACATATTTCAGATATTACTCATAGTGATCGGCTTGTGGATTTGCCCTGGAGCTTGACCCTACATATCACATAACACATATGGGTCACAAATAATTCAATCCGTTCTTTAATTCACATATTCCTCTTTAGGCTTCATTCTTATCTCTTTAATTCAATTACAATGCTCAATGTATGCCTAAGAGTGCTTAGAAGTGAAAGGGAACGGAAAATAGAACACAGAATGCATTTTCAAATTTTAGAAAAGAAGGTCCCTGCTCGAACGGACCCTTAAGGCCTGCAAAAGTGCTGGCTATGTCGAATTTACGCTCGAACGTTCATTCTGGCGCTCGGACGGAAGGCCTCTCTACATGGCTCCCCGCTCGAGCGTGACCTTCCCCCACTCGAGCGGGAGTTATGTCAGCAAAATATGCTGGGAGCACGAATTTCACGCTCGAGCGGCGGTTCTCCCGCTTGAGCGGACATCAAATTTTTTGGAAAATCCAGAACATGTTCTTGAGCTTCAAGTTGACATTCAAAGGCCCTAAATGCATGATTTGGGCTCAAATTCCACATAAACATGTACTAACATGGTACAAACATCAAATTACAACATTTTGAAGCTCAATTTTATAAATCAAACCCATGCATGGCTCATTTTCCACCAAATTTATTACCAACATAACAATTTCATGCATTCAAAGCTTCTACTCCCATGGATTGTACATGCATGTGACATATAACCTTCATTCTCATCTCATATGATGAAAAGA
The DNA here is from genome assembly GCA_025200525.1 of Camellia lanceoleosa. NCBI lineage: Eukaryota > Viridiplantae > Streptophyta > Magnoliopsida > Ericales > Theaceae > Camellia > Camellia lanceoleosa. The sequence continues at coordinate 28,332,794 of CM045760.1, forward strand.
TGGTCAAATATATGGATTTCAACTAAAAACTCACATGGATCATACATTTGGTGCTCAAACATGCAAATTCAAAGTAATTACATACATGCATGCACCCTATTGACTTTAAATTCACCAAAACTAACTCAATACATGCTCTTTCTCATCATTCAACTTTGAATCTACAAAGTACAAATTAAAATTCATGAGTCAAGGGTTGATCACTCACCTAGGAGCTTCAAACACCCAAGCTCTAGCCAATTCTTGAGTTAAATCTTCAAATTCCCAAACCTTGAGCCAAGATTACACAATTCTCTCCCTTTCTCTCTCTATAGCCGACCCTCTCTCTCTTTTCTAAGGCACAAATCTGATTTTTGAGCTCAAATAAGGGAATTGAGTGTAGTGCCCTTTTACAACAAATCTCATTAATCCTAATGTAATAGTAATAAAGTAATTGGGCACAAATTTATCAATTTAATCAGTTTAATTTGATCCGAATCAACTTTCAATCAAATTTCACCATAAGCTCTAAAAATTACGCTAATCACAATGGTGCAATCAATTTCGGGTTCTGTGGCCGATAAGGACCTCAATTTAGTTTCAAAAACAGATAATCAAACAGATATTCCTACGGTGAACAGATAGAAATTCAAAAGCACATATTTTCACATAATGGCACACAAAATCATATCAAATACGTAATCACATTCGTATTAAGGACCAATTAGCATGACAAGGGACAGGGTTATCACACTCATTGTGTACACAATTTCTATTGACATAGATAGAGAGGTCTATACAATGTAATTGATAATATGTTAATATTTTTCTTGTTTATTTTCTTTGCAGATTGGTTTTTTATGACATTTGGAAGCATACTTGCAAATCAAGATCAAGTGTTGAATTATTTTTTTTCTTGAACGGATACTTAGTTGTAGTTGCAAATCAAGATTGAGTGTTGATTTATATTTTTTTTTTATTATTTTTTTATTATTTTTTTTTTTTTTGTGGACTCTACATTAGTTCATTTTGGGATTTGCGTTGATGGTGTTTTTGTTATATTTAATGGATTATTATTAAAGTAGTTTGATGGATATATTTTGATTTATAATATAAATTATTTAGTGAATTTTTTTTGTGGAGTGGTGTATAATAGCTAGTGGATTTCTCAATACAATTAAAAGGCTATTGGGATGTGAGCAGGGAGATTTGCCAAATAATAATTTAAATTGAAATATAAAATATGGAACAAGTTTAGTGACGAATTTGTTTCGTCATTTGTACTTGTTATTATGACAAAGTGATTATTCGTCGCTAATAAACATTTTTTGTGACAAAATTTATTGCAGCTTGTATATGAAAGTTTCATTGATTTTGTTGTTTGGTGACTAAACATTTCGTCACACACACATATATATATTTGAAACAAAATATATTTTGTTACCCATGTATGATTTTTGGAGACGAAAAATTTTGTCAACTTTACATCTTACTGTGACGAAATTATTTCCTCATCAATGATCAACATGTGTGACAAATTTATTCGTCAACTAAAGTTATAAATACGGTACTAAATAATTATTTGGTGACGAAAATGAGGATTTTTGGCGACAAAATATTGTTTTATTGGTGACAAAAAGTTTCGTCACTAAAGTAATTTCATTGATGACGAAATTATTTTTCGTCACAATGTTTTTTAGTGACAAACATTCAATGATGAAACCGGTGAGGAAAATATTTCCTCACAAATATCTATAGTGACGAAATTAGCTCTTTGGAGACACCAAAAAAAAAAAAAAAAAAAAAAAAAAAAAAAATCGTCATTCAAGACCCAACTTGTTGTTATTCTAAAATAAAAATAAAAACTAAATAAAATTTATGAATCCATTGCCCCCTTATTTTTTAAAATTTTATAAGAAACTTCTTAGGCTTTACATATATAATAGTGAGGAGGTTTGTTGTGCACAACCCTAGCACTATTTAGTTTGTTTGATTTCAATTTTTAGAATTTACTTTTTCAAAAATTGAATTTTTTTTTCTTTTTTATTGATAAAAAAGACGAAGTTATATGCTTATTTTGTATTTACTGAACATTCTAAAATATTGTACTTCTATCTTTCTACTTCTTAAATTTTAAAAGTTGGTTTGATAAGGATTATATTTTACAGTTAAATTTTTTTAAAAAAAGTTATAAATAAAAGCTTTCTATTTTTATTTTATTTTCTAAAATTTCAATAATTTATAAGATTTATTAAATTTTTGTAACCAAAACAATGTTGTTTTCATTTTATTTCAAATGCTTTTTATTACGAGATTTATAAAATAAACGATTTAGATTATCTATAGCGACTCCGGTCTTTTCCCATTTGGTGGTTGTATCCGGACTTATGTTCCGTAGATTCTGTAGTTATATATTTGTTGTTGTCGTCCTTTAATTCCTTATTCTTGAGTTATAGGATGTATTGGCGTGTTTATTCTGAGTTGGTTGGGTTTAGAAACCAAGTGTCTTTGTCGAAATTTTGGACCTTCGCTCGAGCGAGAAGTTTGTCGCTCAAGCAAGCCTTATGTTTTTGGTCCTTCGCTCGAGCCAGGGTTTCTTCGCTCGAGCGAGAGATTGCGTCTAGTATAGACCTGAGAGCTGTATTTGTTGGCTCGAGCGAGCTTTCCTTCACTCGAGCGAGCATTCATGCCAGGCGTGCTTGGGTTGCGAGACTGAAGCATTGCATTCTTGGCTCGAGCGAGACTTTCTTCGCTCGAGCGAGTCATTCTTGTGTCTGGTCGCTCGAGCGACCAATCCTTCGTTCGAGCGAGCCTGTCGGGTATAAATACGCAGCAGCAGTTTTTAAAACACTTTTTCACCCTCTTTTTGACTTCAAAACCCTAGTTCCGTCTTTTCTCTCCCTCCACTCACCTTCTCTCTTAGATTTCATCTATTTTTAGGGTGTTTCCATCCTAGGTTCTTTATTAAAAAGGTAGAGTGGGTTGAGGGCTTCGTTTTAATCTGAACGTTTAGCGGTTTGGAGCACTTTGGATTTTGGGTCGTCATCTCCATCTTCTCCGTTTGGGTTAATTACTTCGAGGTAGGGATTTCCTACTCCATGTTATAGGTTTTGTTCTAAGTTCTAGTATTTTGATATGTTGGAAGTTGTTTGGTAATTTTGGGAAAAACCCTTGTGGTTGAAATAAATTAATTTGTATAATTAATTTAGGGAAAAATGTGGAATTGAGTTTAATTCATGGAATTGGGGAATTTAGTGATTTAATGGTGTAGTTGGTTAGTTTAATTACTCACCTATGAAAATGTTAAATTTGCATTTGTTGATACATTTATTTCCTGTCTAGAAATAACTGTTTTAGGCTATCGGTGGAGGATAGTCGTGATTGTTGTAGACGTTGTATATGGATTAGGGAAAACTGAAACTAATCACATTGGTTAAGTCATTGATTTTGACTGTTAAATTAATACAGAAAATACGTGTATTGATTATGTGTTGTATATGACAAGTGTTTAATACATTGTATATGCATTTTGTTTGGGAGGAGATAGGGGATGTACTCTACGGTTTAGGGGAAGATAGGGGATGGACCTCTAAACCGGATTTTGTTTGGGAGGAGATAGGGAATGGACTCCATTAGCACCACTTTATGTGTGCTTATTGATTTATGGAAGTGTTTTTACATGTTGTTGATACAGCACTAAAATGTGTATTAATTTGGAAGTATGGAAGTGTTTTGGTATGAGCCTTAGTCTTATTTGTTTTGTTGATATTGGAAGTAATATTAATGTGATATATAGTTCACTGTTACAGTTTGGCCAGGTTCTGAGCGATATTGATATAAATGAGAATAATGGAAAGTGAAACGTGTCATAGACATTAAGGTCATGAAACTGTATGGTGGTTAAATGAATAGTTGTGCTAACCATCTATTGAATGCTATTGCTTTATTCAATGCTTATATTTGGTTTAGTATATTTCTACTGGGCTGTGGCTCACCCTATACGGGAACATCATTTTCAGGTCCAGGTGATATGCTACCTCCAAGGACTTAGCTTGGAAGGATTTGGACTTTGAAGAGTTGTCTTTAGTTAGTTGTTTTTATTTGAGATTACATGTAAACATTCAAGCCAAGGGCTAAATTTGTAATTGAGTTAGTACTCATTCTTTTGTGTCCAAGTGTTGGCTTGGAAAGATGTAAGCCCTTAGGGCATTGACTTTTGATGTTACATGTGATGTCTTTCAATAAAAGTACTCTGATGGATAATTTGATGATTTGTTTTATTTTATTAATGCATGTTAATGTTATATATTATGGGTTTATTTTGAGGGCGTTACAACTTGGTATCAGAGCGTACCGGGTTCGAATACTTTGGGTACGTGGGAAGTGATTAGTATCACAATGGGTTCGTCTCGCTTGATAGAGACTTAGATGTACTGTTATATGCTTATATGATAACATGTTTATGTGACTATGTGGGTATGGAACGTAGTTTCTAGGATGTTGATTGGACCCTTGAGTTTCTAGTAGTCTTGTTGGAAAGGCACTTGATCAATGCTGCTTCCAACTGGAACTATAGTAACGCTTTGGGACTATCATTATCCAGGAATGAAATTCGTAGGTGCAATTGTGATTATGTGCTTGCGTGGAATGAATTACTGTTGTCCAATGCAATAGGACGCGAGTGTTATAGCTTCGGCACATTTATGAATGTGCTAACGTCTTTGTTTCCTATATTAGGATGTCAGGACGAGAACGAGGACGCGGTAGGCGTGGTAGGCCAAGTAGGCAGGAAGTGCCTATACCGGAATAGATTCCGGCAGTACAGGAGGGAGTTGGCCAGGCCAATGTGGCCGAGCCGGTAAGACAGCAGGCTATGGGCGCTTTGGCCTGAGAGATAGCAGGGGCATTCAGGGAGTCAGTAGGCATTCTCAAAGCTGAGAATCAGGCTTAGGTTCATGTTGCTGATGCAGGGCCTTCTTTTCTGAAGAGGGAGTTCTTCCGGTCTAACCCAGACGAATTTTTGGGTGATCCTAAAGAACCACTTAAGGCAGATGAATGGCTCGAATTGACAACGAAGACGTTTGAGATGTTAGGCATCGAAGATGAGGTACTGAAGGTGACCTTGGCATCATTCCAGTTAAAGGGGGATGCGGGTCAGTGGTGGAAGTTCACTAAGAGTCGTATAGGAGGGACTTGGAAGGGCTTTGTTGACGTTTTCCATGAGAAGTTCCTGTCCTCAGCTGTTAAGGAGAGGTTGAGAGAGCGCTGCGCCTTAAGGGCACGCTTCTTCAGGGCCGAGTTTGAGGCCGCATTTACTAGCTTGTCCAGGTTTGCACCTGAGTTGGTGGCGTCTGAGGAACGCCGTTGTATTGAGTTCGAGAAGAAGTTGAGGCACGGCCTCAAGTCGAGAGTTGTAGGGACTATGATTCGAGATTATGGGCGTCTGGTTGATGCTGCAGCCCAGACTGAGATCATGATGCAGAAGGAGGAGGAAGGGCAAAAAGGCTCCAAGAGGAGTCAGGATGGACAGACTGATGGCAGGAGACAGAAGGGTTTTAACCCTTAGCAGTCTCAGGGTAGTTTTTCTAGATCGACTTTTCCTATGCCGAGTGCTGGTTCTAGGAAAGGCAGCCAGGGAGACATTACCTGTTTCAAGTGTGGTCAACTGGGCCACAAGTCTCCAGCTTGCCTGCAGAAGGGAGGTGGATAGAGAGCAGCGTCATCTTCGGCTCGATCTCAAAGCCAAAGTCAAGGTAGAGGCCAGCTGCTCTCGTGTTATCAGTGTGGTCAGGCAGGGCACATGAAGAGGTATTGCCCGTAGTTGAGTGGCACATATGGTGCATCTGGTTTGAGGCAGACTCAGAGTCATCAGCCAGCTCAGTCAGTTCAGGCCTCGAAGGCCAATCAGGGGGCTTCATCGTCCCAGTCAGTGCAACAGTCTTATGCTCCTAGGGGTGAGCAGGTTGATCAGAGATCATCTGGGCGCGTGTATGCTGTTATCACAGACCTTGTACCGGCTCCATCGGGCCAGAGAGGTACCTTCTTGTTTTGCAATTCGGTTGCTAGTGTATTGATTGATACGGGTGCATCTCATTCCTTTGTGTCTGCTGCATTTGCATTTGTTTTGGAGTTGGAGTTAGCATAGTTAGCATCTCCTATTTGTGTAGTGTCACCCCTTGGGGGTGAATTGATCTTGAAACAAGGTGTTAGGGGTTGTGATATAGAGGTCGCCGATCATAGGCTTCCGTTTCCTTTTGTAGTTATGCCCATGAAGGGCTTTGATGTTATTTTGGGTATGGACTGGTTATCGTCATACTAGGCAGTTATTGATTGCTACCGCCAAAGGGTCACTTGTTGTACTGTGAGCGGGGAGTGTTTTCATTTTCTGGGTGACCGGGTTGGTAGTGTTTTTCCACCGGGGTATGATCCGCGAGGGCGGAGTGAGCTTAGTGGTCTACTTGCTAGCTTTGAGAGTAGTGAGTGTGATGAGACCCAGACTGTGTTGCCAAGAGTGGTTTGTGAATACTCGGACGTATTTCCCGAGGATCTTGTTAGTTTGCCACCTTATCGAGAGATTGAGTTCTCTATTGATCTAGTGCTCGGCACGGTGCCGATTTCTATGGGACCTTATCGTTTTGCCCTAGCCGAGTTAGTTGAGTTGAAGATTCAGCTCCAGGAGTTGTTAGATAAGGGCTATATTCATCCTAGTGTTTTGCCGTGGAGAGCACCAGCCCTCTTTGCTAAAAAGAAAGGTGGTGCTTTGAGACTCTGTATAGATTACCGGAAGTTGAATCGGGCTACGGTCAAGAATAAGTACCCAATGCCTCGTATAGATGATTTGTTTGACTAGTTGAAGGGTTCCCGTTGTTTCTGTAAGATAGACTTGAGATCGGGTTACCACCAGTTGAGAGTCAGGGAGGTGGATATTCCGAAGACGGCATTCCGTATGCGGTATGGCCACTATGAGTTTCTGGTGATGCCATTTGGGCTCACCAATGCACCTGCAGTGTTTATGGACTTGATGAACCGGATATTCCGGGAATTCTTGGATCGTTTTGTAGTAGTCTTTGTAGACGATATTCTTATCTATTCACCTTCAGAGGAGGAGCACGAGGAACACTTGAGAGTGGTGCTTGAGTTACTTAGAGCCCATAAGCTTTATGCTAAGTTTGGAAAATGTGAGTTCTGGCTAGAAGAGGTGAAGTTTTTAGGCCATGTAGTTTCCAGGGAAGGGGTGTCTGTTGACACATCCAAAATTGAGGCAGTGCAAGATTGGGCACAGCCAAAGAGTGTGTTTGAGATCCGTAGTTTTCTGGGATTAGCTGGGTACTACCGACGGTTTGTGAAAGATTTCTCTAGATTAGCTTCGCTGCTAACTAGATTGACTCGGAAGGGAGTCAAATTTGTATGGAGTGAGACTTGTGAAAAGTCGTTTCAGGAGTTGAAGGATAGATTGACCACCGCTCTGGTTTTGATTATTCCGGACAGAGGGTTGGGTTATGCTGTTTATTGTGATGCCTCACGAGAGGGTTTGGGTTGTGTGTTGATGCAAGAGGGGAAAGTGGTAGCCTATGGCTCACGTCAGTTGAAAATACACGAGAAGAATTACCCTATCCATGACCTAGAGTTAGCAGCTGTGATCTTTGCCTTGAAGATTTGGAGGCATTACCTTTATGGTGAGAGATTCGAGGTATTCTCGGTTCATAAGAGTCTAAAATATCTGTTTACACAGAAAGACCTGAACTTGAGGCAGAGGAGGTGGATGGAGTTCATTGAGGATTATGACTTCGAGTTGCATTATCATCCGGGGAAGGCCAATGTGGTGGCCGATGCCCTTAGCAGGAAATCTGTTGGTGACTTAGCTAGTATAGCCATCCGGGAATGGGAGATGTTGGGTGCACTTAGGGAGTTTGATTTGCTTCTGGGCGAATCAGTTGAGGCTGCAGCCTTGTTTTCTGTTGTTGCACAGCCTACACTTGTGACTCGAGTGTTAGAGGCACAAAGAGGTGACCTTGAGGTGGAATCTCTTCGAGAGAAGATCTCCAATGGGAAGGTTGAGAAGGGTTTGACAGTGTATCCCGACCTGAGTGTGAGATACCGAGACTGTTTGTTTGTGCCGGAGTCTTACCGAGAGGAGGTACTCCGAGAGTTTCATCATTCACGCCTTGCGGTGCATCCGGGAGGTACTAAGATGTATCGGGATTTGGGTCTCCAGTTTTGGTGGCGGGGTATGAAGAGAGATGTTGCAGCTTTCGTGTCTAAGTGCCTTACTTGTCAACAAGTGAAGGCCAAGCATCAGAGGCCAGCGGGTTTGTTGCAACCCTTGCCTATTGCCGAGTGGAAGTGGGAGCATGTCACTATGGACTTCGTTGTAGGTCTTCCGAGGACTCAGTGGGGTAGTGATGCTATTTGGGTGGTTGTAGACCGGTTGACTAAGTCGGCGCACTTCATTCCTATGCGCGTGAGAGATTCGGTAGATCATCTTGCCGACTTGTATATTCGGGACATAGTGAGATTGCACGGGGTTCCAGTGACGATCGTCTCAGATAGAGACCCTCGTTTTACAGCTAGGTTGTGGCAGAGTTTACAGAGTGCCTTAGGCACTAAGTTGACCTTTAGCACGGCTTATCATCCTCAGACTGACAGGCAGTCCGAGCGTACTATTCAGATCCTTGAGGATATGCTTCGAGGTTGTGTTCTTGACTTTAATGGGTCGTGGGAGAGGCACTTGCCTTTAGTGGAGTTTGCCTACAACAACAGTTTCCAGTCTAGTATCGGTATGGCACCGTTTGAGGCCTTGTATGGCCGACCGTGTAGGTCTCCAGTTTGTTGGGCCGAGGTGGGTGATGCACCTTTGTTGGGTCCGGAGTTGGTGAGGGAAACGACGGAGAAAGTTGAGCTTATCCGTAAGAGGCTTGTTACAGCCCAGAGTCGTCAGAAATCTTATGCCGACCGTAGGAGGAGACCTTTGGTATTTGAGGTGGGTGATCATGTCTTTCTGAAAATATCACCTAGGCGGGGATTGATGAGGTTTGGGAAGAGCGGGAAGTTGTCCCCTCGGTTCATTGGTCCTTTTGAGATCCTTGAGAGGATTGGCGAGGCTGCCTATCGTTTAGCTTTGCCGCCACAGTTATCCGGAGTTCATGACGTGTTTCATGTGAGTATGCTTCGGAAGTATGAGCCGGATCCATCACATGTGTTAGATTGGACCGATTTAGAGGTTGACGATGATGCCTCGTATGAGGAGAGACCGGTTCGGGTCTTGGATAGGCGGGATCAAGTTTTGCGAGGCAAGACCGTCCCTTTGGTGAAAGTCTTGTGGAAGCATCACGGAGTGGAGGAAGCCACTTGGGAACGTGAGTTGGAAGTCCGCGAAAAATATCCGGAGATGTTTATTGATTTGTAATCTTGTATTTAGATTTTGTAATATTGTTGAACTTAAGAGCTTTATATATGTCTTAAGTTGGAAAACATTGAGAATGTTTTGGGTTAATGATAGTATTTTGAAACTTGCCTCATAATGGAAGTGAAATGTAACATTTATATGTTGAATGTGTTGTATATATCATGAAAATTGAATATGTTATGAAAATGGGAATCATGTATAAGGAAATTGTTAAAATTGGAAGGAAAATTGCATATTGATAATGCAGGTTGATATATATATTGTGAGATGCCTCTTGATAAAAGATGAAATGACCGGTATTGGGTCAAGTTGTTTATTATTGTAATGTAATATCATTGGAAGTTGAGAAAAACCTGTTTTTTAAAAACTTATGCTTAATTTCGGGGACGAAATTCTTTAAGGAGGGGAGGTTATAGCGACCCCGGTCTTTTCCCATTTGGTGGTTGTATCCAGACTTACGTTCCGTAGATTCTGTCGTTATATATTTGTTGTTGTCGTCCTTTAATTCCTTATTCTTGAGTTATAGGATGTATTGGGCAGGTTTGTTACAGGTTGGTTGGGTTTAGAAACCAAGTGCTGCTGTGCAAAATTTTGGACCTTCGCTCGAGCAAGAAGTTTGTCGCTCGAGCCAGGGTTTCTTCGCTCGAGCGAGAGATTGCGTCTAGTATAGACCTGAGAGCTGTATTTGTTGGCTCGAGCGAGCTTTCCTTCGCTCGAGGGAGTTTCGAGTCCTTCGCTGGAGCGAGCATTCTGTCGCTCGAGCGTGCTTCTGGGTTGTAGACCTGAAGCATTGCATTCTTGGCTCGAGCGAGACTTTCTTCGCTCGAGCGAGTCATTCTTGTGTCTGGTCGCTCGAGCGACCAATCCTTCGCTCGAGCGAGCCTGTCGGGTATAAATACGCAACAGCGGTTTTTAAAACACTTTTTCACCCTCTTTTTGACTTCAAAACCTTAGTTCCGTCGTTTCTCTCCCTCCACTCACCTTCTCTCTTAGATTTCATCTATTTTTAGGGTGTTTCCACCCTAGGTTCTTTATTAAAAAGGTAGAGTGGGTTGAGGGCTTCGTTTTAATCTGAACGTTTAGCGGTTTGGAGCACTTTGGATTTTGGGTCGTCATCGCCATCTTCTCCGTTCGGGTTAATTACTTCGAGGTAGGGATTTCCTACTCAATGTTATAGGTTTTGTTCTAAGTTCTAGTATTTTGATATGTTGGGAGTTGTTTGGTAATTTTGAGAAAAACCTTTGTGGTTGAAATAAATTAATTTGTATAATTAATTTAGGGAAAAATGTGGAATTGAGTTTAATTCATGGAATTGGGGAATTTAGTGATTTAATGGTGTAGTTGGTTAGTTTAATTACTCACCTATGAAAATGTTAAATTTACATTTGTTGATACATTTATTTCCTGTTTAGAAATAACTGTTTTGGGCTATCGGTGGAGGATAGTCGTGATTGTTGTAGACGTTGTATGTGGATTAGGGAAAACTGAAACTAATCACATTGGTTAAGTCATTGATTTTGACTGTTGAATTAATACAGAAAATACGTGTATTGATTGTGTGTTGTATATGACAAGTGTTTAATACATTGTATATGCATTTTGTTTGGGAGGAGATAGAGGATGTACTCCACGGTTTAGGGGAAGATAGGAGATGGACCTCTAAACCGGATTTTGTTTGGGAGGAGATAGGGGATGGACTCCATTAGCATCACTTTATGTGTGCTTATTGATTTATGGAAGTGTTTTTAGATGTTGTTGATACAACACTAAAATGTGTATCAATTTGGAAGTATGGAAGTGTTTTGGTATGAGCCTTAGTCTCATTTGTTTTGTTGATATTGGAAGTAATATTAATGTGATATATAGTTCACTGTTATAGTTTGGCCAGGTTCTGAGCCATATTGATAGAAATGGGAATAATGGAAAGTGAAATGTGTCATAGACATTAAGGTCATGAAACTGTATGTTGGTTAAATGAATAGTTTTGTTAACCATCTATTGAATGCTATTGCTTTATTCAATGCTTATATTTGGTTTAGTATATTTCTACTGGGCTGTGGCTCACCCTATACGGGAACATCATTTTCAGGTCCAGGTGATATGCTACCTCCAAGGACTTAGCTTGGAAGGATTTGGACTTTGAAGAGTTGTCTTTAGTTAGTTGTTTTTATTTGAGATTACATGTAAACATTCAAGCCAAGGGCTAAATTTGTAATTGAGTTAGTACTCATTCTTTTGTGTCCAAGTGTTGGCTTGGAAAGATGTAAACCCTCAGGGCATTGACTTTTGATGTTACATGTGATGTCTTTCAATAATAGTACTCTGATGGATAATTTGATGATTTGTTTTATTTTATTAATGCATGTTAATGTTATATATTATGGGTTTATTTTGAGGGCGTTACATTATCGTTCTGTGCTTGGAATGAGAAAAACAATTGGGGAGGGGACCCATATCCCCCAAAATATTATTTGATACTCCATGGCATGTTTAATTGATAGGGTTAGAGCATGAAATTGGGATTATTAATCCGTAGAACCAATAATTATGTGTTGTAAATGAATGATTGTAGACATTCCATTTTTGATCGACCTTAAGACTCAGACGTCATCGTCTGTGCACTCGATGATTGTGCATGTTTGTGCTAGTTTTGAGTGCTCGAAGGTCTCAGCCGAACGCCTTGTCTTTGAGCCTCTAAACCCTCTGTGTGTTTGGCCTTGCTTTTTGGCCAAACCTTGGTGCCTCTTGGCTGAAGGAAAGTGGGGTCCTGCCGGCCACTTTTGGCATTTGCCAGCCACTTCTTCTCCTTGCCAGCTAGTTGGAGTGGTCGGTCAGCTAGTTTAAGTGGCCGGTCGGACACTTGAACTGGTTGGTAGCCAATTTTCTCTTTTTTTTTTTTTTTTTTTTTGTTGATATTTTTAGATCTTTTGAGCCAGTTGTGGCTCACTGAACTCATTCTCCATACACATGTATGAAAGGATCAAGCAAGCCTTTTTGCTTGCATTGCCTATATAAGGGGAGGTCCCTCCCCCTTGTTTGAGGTTCACAAAAAATTTCTGAGCTAAAATTTCCCTCTCTCTCTAGAATTCTCACTCTCTATCTATATTGTGATATATTGAGCTTTAAAGTGTGTTTTCTTCACATATTTGCACTAAAACACCTAGTCAAACACCATTACCTTGGAGCTGAGGTTCTTGAAGGTTTGTTTGGAGCTCAAAAAGTTGGTTTTTGGCTCAGAAGTTGTCCTCTTGCTGCTGTGCTTCAAGGGTGAGCATATTCCCTTTTTAAGCTTTTTTTTGTATACCATCTTAGCCACCTTTGCATGTTATTTTAGGCTTGGTTGTTAACTACAAAAAGCTCTATTTTTAAGTGTTAAAAATGTTGGTTTGAGTCCTTGTTAGGGTTAGCGGTGGTCCACCCTCTTTGGTTGCTTATTTGCTAAGCTTTTGTACCACCTTTTAAGGCTATTCAAACTAACTCTTTTTGGCCTTTTAACCACTGAATTCCAAAAGAATTTCAGTGGTGGAAAGGTGGTTTTGAGGTCCGAAATAGGAGGGGGTGGTCCCCTGTCCTCTTGTCTTGCTTGCATGTGCTGATGGCCTACTAAATGAGCATGTGTTTCTACTTCTTTATGGCTTTGTTCAAGCATGTTTTTATGACTTTTTAGACCTGCCATAACTCTATTTTTTGGCTTGTTTGATCATTCATTGCTTGCTCTTTACACTTGTAGTGTAATCTTGCTCACTAGCCTTGCATGCCTAATGAATTAGCTTGTTATTCTAGCATGTGTTGGCTTAATCTTAGCCCATTTTTGGTCATATTTTAACATGTTGTAACTTTGTTTTGGCCTGGTTGAGTCACCTCTTGCATGCTTCTTATACTTATAGTGTAACCTTGCTCACTAGCTTTGCACACTTGCTACTTTAGCCCATTATTCTAGCTTATTTTGGTTACACTCCAGCATGTTTTTGCTCATATTTTAGCATGCTTAAAATCTATTTTGAGTGGTCTTGGCCCTTTGAGGCTTGCTTTGTATGGCTATAGCGTGATAGGCTTTGATAGTTTTGTGTTTTGAGTCCTCTAGCATGCTTTGCTTGAGTTGTTTGCATGATTTGGCATCATTTAATATGTGATTTCAGAGCATATATCATTTTCATACTACCATATGTATCACTCTTTCAATGCTTTTGAGAAGTTGAGCCTCATGCCCTGTTTGTGAGCCAATACATAAGCATATCTTTCTTACCATCTATGTTGCAAGTCTAGCATGTTTTTGCTACTATTTCGACCTGCCTTAGGTCTATTTTGAGTGGTTAAGGTCATTTGAGCTTTGCTTAGTATGGTTGTAGTATAAAGGACCTGGACTAGCTTTGAGTTTTGAGGCCTTTAACATGTTGTGCATGTGATGTTTGCATGGTATGGCACCATTTAGCATGTAATTTTAGTGTATATAGTGTAGTCACACTCTCATATACTTCACTTCTTCATAGCTTTTGAGGGTTGTGTATTATGCCTTGCTTATAGGCCAACATGTGTGCATGTTCTTCTAGTATTTTGAGCTCCTATTTCAGCATGTTTAGACCATTATTTTGGCATGATTGAGCTCTATCCCGAGTTGGTTTGATCATTTGTGCTATGTATTGCATGCCTCTTGTGTATTGCTCTTTACTAGCTTAGATGTTTTTGGTCCTCAACATGCCATGTTTGCATTGCTTGCATGCTTTAAGGTCTTTAGCATGCCATTTCAGCACTAAACATCTGCCACCTCCCTCATTTCTTCATTCTTCCATTTCATTTGAGGGTTGTTTGGCCTTGAGATTGTGTTTCAGCTTGGGATTGAGACTTATGCTTAAATGGCTTTAACCCTCTTTTGAGGGTTCCTCCTAGTCAAAAGCATGGTCTCTCCTATGCCTTAAACCATTCTTTTGGTTGGCCTCCTCTCCCTAGAGGACTTGCACATTGGACTTAACCAATTAAAGAATGGATTGGTAATGTAAAATGTGTAAACAATAATTGAGTCAACTAAAACATGCCAAGATAACATATGTGTGTTGCTTTGCATGTGTTTGGATCGGACGTTAATCCAAACACAAGAAATATGGGATGTTTCATACTTGAAGTGATGAAACGTGTCATGTTTCTTGGTCGCTAGCACCCTTGATCAAGCATGATAGGGTGGAGGCTCTTTGTGTGTTGTTTGTGCATTCATAAACATGGTATAAGTTTGGTTCTTGGCCACCATGCATTAAAAATGCTTGGTTGGTGGCTTGAGAGCCGAGTGCCACGCCCCTTTGAGCTTGAGACATGATTGGGAGAGTGGCAGTGTCTACATTGTCTTGCAAATACATTGTTGTGCCTCTATTGTTCTCTGTTGTAGCAAAACTACAAGCCTGGAGAAGCAACTAGCCGACCAGCCAGTTTAACTAGCCAACTAGCCAGTGGCACTAGTCGACTGGCTAGTTTTAGTGGCTGGTAGCCACTTTTTCTGGCTGGCAGCCCACCAGCAGATCCTTGTTTTAAGGTAAAGGTAGTCTGGAGGTTGGAACAATTTTCAGAGATCAAGGCAAGTGCAAACAAAGGCAATTGACAACATGGTAATGGATTTCCGAGCGAACGCCAACTGAGAATGCATCTTCAACCTCTTGGAACAAAGCTGAGGCGGTGTACTTTGTAATTAGCTTTACTTGTTAGTTAGCTTATATTTGTAGTTTAATTAATTGGTTTGTTAATTAATTAAGTGTCGTAATAATTAGTAAGTAGTTTACTAGTTATTCGTTTTGTTGTGTAATAATTAGTCTAATTAGCTTAAATTAGATTAGTTAAGTAGCTTAGTTTAGCGTAGCTAGTTAGCTTATTATTCAGACCCTCCGTCGAGAGGGCAATTGTTGTAATAAGCGTGAGTGTGTGTGTGCATGTCTTCCAACCCCACTTCTTTCTCCCTTTTACTTAACCACTTTCGATGGTTAGTTTAGGGCATATTTCGATTAGCATACCTTATGCTTTGCATGCGTGCATCATTCATTTGTATTGCATGCACCGGGCTCTACGCATCATTCAAATTGCATTGTATTTCAATATACTTACTTGAATACGTGTTTCAAAGCATGTTGTCAAGTGTTGCATTCATATGCCATCCTAGATAGCCGAGCCTATTTAGTTGCATTTTCCATGTGTTGCATTAGGCATTTTCAACATAGTTAGGATCATGCATGATTTCTAACTAGTTTTCTGTTTTGGCTCGGAGTACACTGTAAGTGTTTACGCTTTAGCATCCTTGCATGAGTGTGAGTGTTGCCATGATAGCATGCTTGCCATGAAGCTATGTGCTTATGTGATTAACTGCATGAATGCCTGTGGATAAAGGCTTTATTACTTGAATTGGAACAATTCATCAAAATGTGAGTTTTAAGCCCACTTGGAGTGGCAAATCATCATGTTTGAAGCCCACCTTGTTTGGTGGCAAATCCGCATTTCTAAGCCCACTTGAGGGTGGCAAATTCAAACCATTTTCGAAAACAAACACTGAATTGTTTTGTTCCAATTTAGGCGATCTAGTCTATACTTGTATGATGTGTGCATCACGTAGTAAGTTAGCTAAATAACCAGAATAAGAACACATGTGTTTTCAAAACAATATATCATGATTAGTAGAGACCGATCCTTTGATCTGGCGAGTGGGGGTGCTCATTTCATGACCTTCCCCCCTCGTACCCAAGTTCCCGAGCCGAGGTAACTTTGGTGATGATGGACATGTGGCCTTAGGCACGAGTTAGGGTTTCCCAAATTTCCCAAAAAACAAAACATTTAGTTGGCGACTTTGTAATCTGGCAAAGCAGTCCATGTTTGGCACTTCTTGATTAAAATCGATTTTCCAAAAATGATTTGCCAAATTTGGACTCTTTGGTGATTTATCAGTCTTACGTTGCACTTTGTGAGACTAGATACAGAACCATGACATGAGTCCGAACTGTAGTAGCATGAACCCAAATTTGCACCCTCTCCGAAAGGGGGGCACGCGAAGGAAGTTCGAGCGGTCTACATTGATATTAGTGTACTATTATACTCCTAATTTGTTTTCATATTGTACCTTATTTTCTCATTCATTATATCACATTTGGGAGGGCTTTTAGGAAAGACAAGTCTACAGGAAACGATTGTACGATTTTTTTTGCCTTGATCGCTGGATTCTAGTGTATTTTCAAAATGTTGCTTAAATAGATATGGATATAGTCGATGATATGATGAAGTTTGAGGGTTGTGTGTTGATTCCTTCAATAGATTTCAACTCCAATTGATTAAGGGGAAGAGGTATGTTTTTTTTTTTTTTTTTGTTAAAGTGTGTTGCTATTTGTTGAAGTGCGGATTGTTCATCTTTAATAGGAGCATTGGCAATATATTACACTCACTGATAGGTATACTTTGGCCAATGTTCTGATTGAATGTATGTATTTGACATTGTGATGCATGATGCGTTTTGATATGTTCGATGTGTGGGGTGATGTGTATGGGTTCGAGGGTTGGGTTGGTCGTATTTAGTTTTGGTTGTTAATTGAATGTCAAATGTGATTCACGTCGTAGGATGACAATTGTACATTGGGACCTGGATGATCGTGTTATGATGCATGTTACATTTAGTGTGTAACATTAATCCACATACACCATGTAGTAGATGACATTTATGTGTTTTCTCGGTTCTATATATGTTTCAATGTGTATCCTGTCTTTGTTGTAATTTGTATTTATATACATATCAGCCACATGGGAAACTTGGGTTCTACTTTAGCAACTGGATTCTAGTGGTATGTCCTCATCAAACTGATATCTTGATTGCCTGGACTAGGGTCTCACAGGATGCTTGATGCTAAAGTATGATTCCTGCTCCAGGGAAAATCTCCACCACTTTGCAATGGCAACTATTGGTATTAAAAATCAAGAGTGTAGTGTGTTCGTTTTCCCAGCCCTCGCCTTTGAGGGGATAATAAAACATAAGCATAAGGTGCTAAAAACAATCCATGAACTTCCCATCTTCTTTTTCTTCTTTGATCTCATGTTTCTACTATTTCAAGAAACTACACAGAGAATTAATGAAGGGTATGGATTCTTGTATGTTATTTTACTTGGTTTTGTAACTACTCTGAAGTAAGACAAGCAAGTTAGGTGGTCTGCTGTGGAATTAGATCTGGTAACCATGGGATGGTTATTAGAAGGTAGAGGTGGAGGTAATAAAGAGGTAATTCAACAGCAAGACATGTAATAGCAGTTGCCTACATGCTACCATTGCAAGCAATCGGGGCACATGAAAAGGTCTTTGCCCACAACTAGTAGGGATAGGGAGTGTTTTGGATCCCAAAATTCTAGGAGTTATCAGGTAGGCCAAGGTCAGCAACAGAATTATACATCCGTTTAGTCTAGACAGACATCATGGGTAGTACAATGGGCTACATCAGCACAGTCAACATAATCGGCCAATGTTTTGAGAGAAAATAAGGGTGAACAGAGGCCCAGAAAATAGACCACCAGAAACCTGTTGACGCTTGTCTATATGGCTTGGTATGCGCCAAAATGAAATAGGGCACACCGCACTACAAGAAAGCAACATAGTACGAACCAAGAGCATAGTGGTGCACAAGAAAGCCACATGGAGGGCCATGTGGAAGTGGGCACTAGATGTCTTGTGATGGCATGCGCCATTGCAAGTCCTCTCGTGCCATCTTAGCCTAGAAAGCTGTTGTACTTTTCCTGTCTGACAAGGTCTTGTCTAGTTGACTTTAACTTGACCCCTCAAGCCATTTTCTCTATAAATAAGATCATTATTCATGCATTTTGATGGAAAGAATGCCTATGAGTACATCAATTGACTCCCGAGCACACAAAGATTCTTGCCGCCATTATCTTGGCAAGATGGATGTATTATGTCCTTATTGTTTAGCCTTACATTGGATGGATGAAAAATTGACAAAATCATCTATGAAGCGTCCCTTATTTGGAACTTGCTGTTTGAAAGGAAATATTAGGTTATGTTTACTTATTACACCCCCTTCACCACTTCAGGCGTTGTATGATGGGAATAATGATCAATCCAAATCCTTTTGAAGTTATACTTGAGTGTACAATGTAGCCAGTTTTTTTACAAGTCTTGGTGCAACATTGGATCCTATAGTACTTAGTGGAAGGGGCCCTACATCATTTACAATTCATGGGGAATTGCGACATCGAAATAATCTACAAAGTCCATGCACCTTAAATGTGTTAGTGACATAATAGTACTAGTTATTGACTAAGCCAGAACTCCAATACTTTTAAACCACCTATTTACTTACTTGAATATCAAATTGCTAGAAAATTATAAAAGATGAAAAAAACAAACGAAAATAAATAAATAAATAATGCACTATTAAACCCACAAAAGGTCTCTATCAAATACTTGTATAATGTAAGAAGACCAACACTAAACTAAAATCTCAGTCATTCACCATTTAACTCAAAGCCATATCACTTGAAATAATTGTATTAATGGAAATTTAGTTTAAAAATTCCAAAAGACTCTTCATACTTAACATATTTTTATGTAAATACGTAACTTTTTATGTAGCCTCTCACTTGTGTCTCACTGTGCCTTGAGTCTAAGCATTTAAGCTGGATGTTTAACAACTACGTCACTTGGTCATGGTCATGTGCTTTATCAATTTCTACTTGAGGCCTAACTGGATATATCACGGGACAAAACAAAAGAGCCATCAGCAGATGGAACTGTTATGGGTAGCCAGATGCGAGATCTCATTTGATGTTTGAGAGGCGAGCAAATAGAGAATTTGAGTTAGATGCTAGGAAGCAACTTGTGCGCTTAAGAGTGACTATACTAAGATCTGTATGGTGTGTGAGTTTAACATCGCTCTTTAGAAGAGTTACTCCACTATAGCATGCATTCATACTGCATGTGCTTATCGACCCATTAGCAAGAGTGGAAAGGATGGATGCAGGCGAGTACCTTTCAAGTAGTTTATCTTATTCCAAGTAGTTTCTAACATTTAATAAATTTTGCTGTTGTGTTTTCAACAGGTCCTCTTTCCTATGTATCACTACTTTGCTTCAACGGAAATATACAATGCAATACGTGTTTTTATTGCTGCATATGTCTGGATGACTGGATTTGGAAACTTCTCCTATTATTACATTCGAAAGGATTTTAGCGTTGCAAGGTTTGCTCATGTGACACCATTTATTATTCTGTTCATATTACCATTTTACTTAATTTTCAAATTTTAAATTTTTTATAACAATATAGGATGCCTTTGGATCTTTTTTGTCCTTTTTATGCAGATGATGTGGTGACTAAATTTCTTCATGGCATTATGTTGTATTGTTCTTAACAACAACAATGGTTGTATTTTTTTTCTAATCATTGCAAAACCGCAATGACTGTGGACGTACATATGCCTAATTTTGAGATGAAGCACCTTCAATTTTGTGTTCTTGTGTGTACATATGATTTACAATTCCTATTTTGTTCCTTTGTATTTTTATGTCTCACCTATCCTGATTAGCTATTCCGTATGGGCAACAACTGGCCAAAGATCTTGATAAAAAAGGCCTTGGTAAAAGCAACCCACGTGGTATCTATAGTGTTCTTAACCTACTTCCACCAATAATTCGCATCTCCTTTCAATTGAAAAGTCGCCAATGAAATCCTCAACCCCTCATCATCGACTCTAAGCATGTCAAGAGTCTTGGTAATTTGTTCTAGCCAATCCTCTGCCTCTAACAGTTTAGCCTCTCCCAGAAACTCTAGTGGGTTGAAGCAAAGAAAATCCTTAGTAAGCTTGAGGGTACGCCCGTTGTCCCCCTCATTATGAGCTAGAACATCATGCACCGCTCTCACGATCCCGCGTGTAACCTTTTCACTGACATCCGATGCTGCAATGACAGGTGCTGCAGGTACTGCCATGCCTTTACCGGCACCCCTACTACCCATCCGTCCTCTATTCTCTTGTGTAGACATCCTATAAAACCTAAAAACCAAACCAAACTTAGTACATAACGCAACAGCCTCCCTGAGACACACACTCACCACTGCTGAGATATAAGATGAGCTACAAGACACACTTAGCCTTCGAAACATGCGATTCACATTGCACATAAACAATTAAACATCTAAACACATAATCAAATCAAGTCCACAAGGATAGCCACTCATCCTGGAACTCTCAAGGAATTCCCATTAGAAACTACGTTGATTAGGCATGTTTCCAATAGGACTTTATAGCAAGTTCACCGACTACAAGTAGTATCCAAGAAACTTAACCCCATGCTCAACTAAATGCAACACACAAGGTCCTAACACATGAATCATCTATATGCAATGTCCCTGAAATGACCCTCCATGGGCTAATCATCAACACACACACCCCCACTGACTGCACAACCTGACTAGCATGCCGATCGACCTTAACAATAACCCCGAGCGCCTGACCATCCTCCTTCCCACTTGGAAAGATCAGGGTCATTACCGGAGGCCTCGCATGCGGCGGCCAGTCTCGATCGGCCCAGCGAGCCAAGCTCCAAAAAATTAGACAAGGTTCTGACAAGGAAGTGGCCACAATGGACCAACCTCACAAACAACCAAAACAATGGTCTGAGCTAATCACCTTTACAGGCGCGGACTGCACAGAGGTCCGCTTCCCTCATGACGACCCCTTGGTCATCTCTGCACTATTATCCAACTTCACGATAAGGAGGGTTCTAGTTGATAACGGCAGCTCTTCTGACATCATCTTCCTCAATGCTTTCCGCCAACTCAAGGTTGGGGAGGAAAAGATGTCCCCCTTGCAAACTCCTCTTGTTCAAATCTGTAAAGTCTACGTAGACACGCCACAATCCTATCTTCTTCTTCATGACGACAGTGTTGGATAACTACGTGGGGTACGTAACTTTGTGAATTGGCCCAGTGTCCAATAGCTTGTCCCCTTCATCAATGACGGCTGAGGTATGATCGATAGGTGAATGAGAGCTTCGCCGGACAGCAGGCTTAAATTTGGGATCGACATTCAGGTTATGCATAGCTATGTCGGGATCTACCCTAGGCATGTCATAAGGGGACCTTTATTCATGTGTTCTTGTTAATGTAAAGAGTTTCCACATGTTATCTTTGAAATTGAATGTATAATAATGGTTTGGTAATAGAATCTGAGTAATAAAAAGTAGGGCATGACATTTTGGCGTTGAACCTTCCCTAGTGAAAAGCCTATCGAACATACTGGCTAACCAGTGGACGCGATGCCTTGAACTATTTAGCTGTTTGTGTATGCCAAGACAATAGACTACACACAGTGTATTACCAACACAGCGTATTACCAACACAACTTGGTTCTCACGGTTGTGTTCATTATGGCCCTGAACAATGCCTGGTATTCATGAGTGCTCTAAAGAATTTAGCCTTATCAATTCTCATAGAACCGGCATAGTTCACACTCATATAGGTGACCTCGCTTATAAGGAGTATCCCGTAAACAGTTTAAAAAAAAAAAAATGGGCGCACGAGTGGAGGCCCAAGCCGCATTAGCGGCCTAGCCCAAAAGCATTCTGCGGAAGCGTCGCAGGAGCGGCCTAATTACGCCACACGAGCGGCCCTTAATTCACCACACGTGCGGCCTATTTTGGGTGCACGAGCGATCTAAAAAAAACATTTGGTTTCAGATTTAATTTCTTTTTCTTTATTTATTATTTTATTTGCTAGCAACCGGCTGTGGGTTTATGAAGGAAGGTAAGGAGTGATTCAATCATCAAGATTATTGTTGTAGCCAGCCAGCTTGTTTTGCATTTTTTCCGAAATAAAATTAGATTGATTTTCGGTTAGCTCTCTAATGTAAAATAGGAACTCCTAGATACTTTCCCAGATCAGAAGTAATAGGAATATTACAGAGGCTACTCAACTCCCTAGTCTTTCTTCCATCAATGTTAGGTGACACAAAGAGTTTTGATTTTTGGAAATTGATTTTAAGTCTAGAAATAGAGCTAAACTCTTCCATAACTTTAGCAATCAAACCATAATGACTAGAGTCAGCCTTAGCAAATAGAATGAGATCATCTGCAAAGAACAGATGAGTAATGCAAGGCCCAACCTTCCAGCTTTTCTTATCAGCCAATCATGTTGGAAAACCTTTTCATACAAAGTACAAATAAATGAGGGGATAAAAGATCCCCTTGCCTTAGACCCTTCATGGGTCTAAACTCCTTTAAAGCTTCCCCATTCCACAACATGGTAGACTTAGACTGAACTGTTGTGACACAATACATGATAAGATCAACCCATTTCTCATTGAAATTAAACTTATGAAGGGTTTCTCTAAGAAAGTGCCAAGATATGTTGTCATAAGCCTTCTGAAGATTAATTTTCATGACCATATAGTGCCACCTTTCCTAATATCTTCGGCTCTAAGTGCAGCAAGAAAGTTACTGAGGCACTTTGTCTCAACGCCGCCTTTCCTAATATCTTCGGCTCCAAGTGCAGCGGGAAAGTTGCTGAGGCACTTTGTTTCAGCGCTGCCCTTCCTAATATCTTTGGCTCCAAGTGTAGCGGGAAAGTTTCCGAGGCACTTTGTCTCAGCGCCGCCCTTCCTAATATCTTCAGCTCCAAGTACAGCGGGAAAGTTGCTAAAGCACTTTGTCTTAACGCCATCTTTCCTAATATCTTCGGCTCTCACTACAGAAGGCGTTAGTAACAAATTCGGTGTGGTAATGGCATACACACAGCCCATAAGTTTCTACTCCACTTGCTTACCCATAGAAGCATGTGCTTGTCCCACATTGGAAAGGTTTGAGGAATTGTTTGGGTTTATATACCTTAACTTTGGATACTTGGGTTGGGCCCCAAGGGGTATCCAAGTTTGTGGAAGGGTGAGGTTATTGGTGAAGTAGGCTAGACCCATTAGACCCAAAAACAATAAAAACGAGCGCGCCATCGCTGCCATCCGTCCGGTCGAGCGGGCTGGGCTTGGCTTGGGCGTGGGTGCGTGGTGTGAGGTTGGGTTGGGCTTATTCGGCCCAATACTTATATTTTTGGGCCAAAAACATTTGCTTTTATTTACGAACAGGACTGGTAAAGTAAAGGCATAGTACATAAGATGAATCTCGAGTGGTTCAATAAAGAGAACAATTTTCATGATAAATGCCAATACAACGTGTCATAGATAGGGGTGTTTTGGGAATTTGGCTTTTAGTCATTTTTTTAGGTTTATAATAAAAGTCAAAAGTTAGTTTTTTTTTATATTTTTTTCATTTGGGAAGTTAGTTTTTAGCCACCGATGACTCAAAACAGATATCTCTAAACAGATAAATAAATTTCATGAAAGGCATACTTTTCCACAATCTCAAATGGAAGTGATAATACATATCCAACTTCACCCTCATCATTATCATCATTTCAATTTCACTATTTCCATATCAATTCCATTTTTCCTTTATAATCTCAAGCATTCACATTTTTGGGCAAAAAACATCCCTTTCTCTTTGAAAATAAATTTCAATGTAGGAAATACCTCATTTCAACATATATCAATCCTAATTTCCATACCCACAAGCTTTTCCAAGGGATTATTTGAAAACTCCTCTTTATCATTTTGATTTCAAACCCTAGGTTTTACCAAACAACCCAAACCACTAAAATCTCTTGAAATAGCAAATAACTAAGGTAAAACTTATACAAGAGTGTGGAAAATCCCTACCTTGAAGCTAGAAGACCAAGGAGAGAATGGAGAAACCTCAAAGAAGTTGAAATCCACTTTTGTTCAGGTGAAAAGAGAGCCCATGGAGCTTTGCAGAGACCCAGTAACTCAAGAAAGAGACTTTGGCTGAAGGCTATAAGGGTTCTTTGTTGCCGCTACTAGTATAAGCCATGGGGGGGAAGGCTTGTGGAATGACCAAAGTTCTGGGAGGCGACGAACTTCCCCTGAAGATGATTGCCCAGCGGCATTAGAATGGGTAGAAGCAGGATGGCAGCCAGGCGAACTAAGCTCGCGAGATAAGCCAAAACTGCTGTTTATATAATGTGGAATAAATCTTAATTATTAAATTATTAGGATATTATCTAACATTAATTTTAGAGGAATTGTTTATTTTTAAGTATTTTTCCAATGAAATTTAAGTTTTTTTTTTCCTTCCATTAAATGATTTAATAATGTCTTAACAATTGAAGGGTTTTATTTAATATTGGGTGAAATTTAAAAATTTTATTAAATAATACTAAAATATGTATAGGTCTTTGATAATATATATGCAAAATCTCAGGGAAGTGTGTGAAATTTCTCATTTGAATAGATAATGTAAATGGCAATTTCATCATTTTTTGTATCATAACCTATGACATTAGCATGACATTAACAAATTCTATTAAATAGCCTAACAGTGAAAGAATCTTGATAATAGTTTCAAAAGTAAAGGAGATTAGTGTAATTATTAAAACCACAGAGGAGGTCCTTGTAATTGTCAAATAAATTTTATTTAGATATTTTGACTGGTAAGGAATTTTAGCAGATAGATATTTGAACAGATAAATAAAAATTTGACATATAGCAAAAAAATTAAGCCCTAGGCATGTACAAAATAAATAAAACAAGGGGAACTGATCCAAAGGTCCAAGCCCAAACATATCATGCCCCATTTAGGCCCAAAACAAATTTCATACTTCATTAAGTCCTCAAATTATCAATCAGACGAAAATACCCACTATATATCATCCAATTTACACGCGCGCAACCATCACCCACGATCATCTCAGTCTGATCAGTACACCGTCACATCTCTGCAGCTCGAGATCGCTTTCTCAGTCCTCCATCTCTCCTCTGTTCGACTACATTCCCTCTGAAAACCTACCCTAACCACAAAACGAAACCGTTCATCTTCAATACAACACCAAGCCGTTCATATTCTCCAATCGGCGACTCTCAACAACACGAAGACCCATCACCACTCTGAACAAATTTCATAGTTCCTAACTTCTTATTCACAGAAATGGGGAAAAAATTGACATCTCTCTTCATCTATCCATTATTTTTCATTCAAATTTGCACATTATTCTTTCATATTTCATATATACCGTTTCAATAACACTTTAAAAAAAAAAAAAAAAAACCCTTGTAAAACACATTTTACATACTTCAAAATGTATAAACCCTCTTTTATATATAATCCCCTGTTTTAAAACATTCTAGTCCCCTATTTTTAAACATTCTAATCCCCAGTTTTTACACATTCAACACCTTATTCTTATTCTTGTTGTTCTTGCTTCTTCTTGTTGTTCAATATTGGTTTTTCTTCTTTGTATTATTGCTACATTTCGTTGAATAATACTTAATCTTCTCGTTGTTATTGTTGCTGTTTACAAAATACAATGCACTATTCTTATTGTTGATACTGTTTATAAAAACTGCAACATCATACAGTTTCTTTTCATCACTCTACAAGTAAAATATCTAAATTTATTCAAATTGCAAATGAAACTACAAAATTACACAGTTTAATCACTATTCAAAACAAATAGGTAACTTATTATAAAGTGCAAATCAAACTATCAAATTATACAGTTTTGTAACTATTTACAACAAATAGATACAACTTCATATTAAACTGCATATAAAACTGCAAAATTATACAGTTTTGTCACTATATTACTCATGCCCTGCTGTCACTTTCATTTTTTCAGAAATAGCTGTTGAAAGATATTGGAAGAAACAAACCCATATGCCCAAAAATCCAATCAGGGATTTAAGTATCTCCCCTTTTGACAGTCCTTCGCCTGTATCCACTGAAATGCCACCAACATCTCCCCTTCCACAAAAAAACCCAACCACCACAACCAAAAACCACCAAACACCACAAACCCCACCAAAAAACCCATAAAACAACCACACTACCTACAAGAAAAATCCCAAGAACTACACCACAGACCCCGCCCATATAACAAACACCAACCACACCTCCAACCACAACAAAAACAAACAAAAGAAAGCCAACAAAAAAACAAGAAGCTCCTCCAACCAAAAAAAGAAAGCTCCAAGAAAGCCAATCAACTCCCAAAACAAAAACCAAGGCATTAAAAGGAAAAAAGCAGCAGTCCTTGCAAAGAGAGTCCAACAGTTTAATTACAGTTCCAACATCGAAACAGTAATCAAACTGTTGAAGGGGGTCAAATTCACAAAAGCCCAACAGACAGAGCTAGAAAAAACCCCTTTTTGGCCCATTATAAATGCTTTCTCCTCAACACAACTGAAGGCCTCTTTGTGCAAATGCTACAATTCCATTGTAGCAGAAATGACAACACTCTACAATCAAAGAAAAAGAGCATTTATACTTGGCGAAAAAGAAATAAAACTCAGAAACAGTGATGTCAAGCTCATTTTTGGTATCGACTGTGGAGAAGACAACATCACCACCAAATCCTATGCAAGACCAAAGGAATTTGAGCTTGCATTTTACAAACGAAGAAGCAAATCAGTAAAGAGATTGGATGGCAAGTCTTTGACCAAAATGTTTCAACAAACAAAAAAAGGAAAATCAACTAATGATCGTCAAGATCTTACAAGGGTCATCACCCTTTACTTGTGCTTGAAACTTCTTATGCCTACAACAGGCCATACACTTAGTGAGAGTTTCCTCAACTATGTTGACAATCTCAACAACATCAAGAAGTACAATTAGGTTGAGGCAATAAAAGACACACTGATGAATTCAATGGCAAATGCAAACAACAACCCAAGGCATGTCACTGGATGTGTCATATTACTTTTGGTAAACACACTACTCAACTACTTCACACAAAAATATCAAACATCCACCTATTTCTAACTATCTAACATATTTCAAATTTTTTTTTTATAGTACTTGTACTATGAGCACAGTAAACTCCTCAGACCATCCAACAAAGAAGGCTTCTCAAGGTTTATGAAATGGAACATTGGCAAAATGTACTCCAAGTGGAAACACATAAGCCTTGCTCACTTTGAAAAGGTATTCAAACTCTTCTATACTATCATAGCACAAATCTATTCAACACTCATTTCACAGTCATTATAGTAAAAATCATGTTATGAAACTGTCAAATTCTTTAGTTTCAAACAACATATATTCAACACTTAACTCACATTATTCACAGTACAAATCATATTATGAAACTGTAAAAGTTTGCAGTTTCAAAGAACACACTTATTTAACATCACTCATGTTATGAAACTGCAAAAGTTTACAGTTTAAATGCACAAATCTATTTAACATCACTCATATTATGAAACTGTAAAATTTTCAGTTTCAAACAACATATTTCAACACAACCCACATTACTCACAATACAACTCATCTTATGAAACTGACCAATTTTACAGTATTATTGATATATGCCACATTGTTCCAATGCAGGTTGACCAAAGTGCTTTAACCCCAACTGAACAAGAAATACAATTATTGCATATCAATCAAAGCACATCAATAGACTCTTCGGCAAAAAAACATGACCACAAAAAGGACAATAAGCGGAAAAAAAAAACAAAAGCAACAAAAAAAAAGACTTCTAGACAGTGATGAGAATGACTTTCTCGAAGAAGAACATCAATCAGAATCAGAATCAGAACAAGAAGAACAACAAAAAAACAAAACAAAACAAAAACCACAAGAAGAACCAGAAAGTGATGAACAAGAAAAAGAGAGTGATGATGAAAAAAAATAAGTCACTGATGAAGAAGAAACAGAAGAAGAAGAAGGAGAAGAAGAAGAAGAAGAAGAAGAAGCACCTGATAAACAACAAGACAATGATGAAGTAGAAGAAAAATAAGAAGAAAAAGGTGATCAACAAGAAGACACTGGTGAAAAAGAAGGCCAACAACAAGAACAAGAAGAACAACAAACAAACCAACAACAAGAAGTCAATGAACAAGAACTGACAGACCAACAACAACAACATGAAAAAAGAGAACAAGCAAAACAACAAGAAGAACAAAGGACAGAACAACAAGAAGAACTCCAAGAGAAATCTGACACATTTCATGCACAAGGTAAACTCTTGTCTAATACTGAAGCAAACTGCAAAATTTAATTAAACTAACTAAAACACAATCCAACATTTTTATATTTCATGACCAAGCACAAACATCAACCAAAGAGGACGACAAGGACAAGCTCATATCAGCCATGAGAGCACGAATGCAAGAAATGGAACAAAAATTCATGGCTGAATTGCGTAAAAAAGAAGATCAATTGAAGGAAATGTCTGCCAAAAAAAATGGCAGTCCCTAACAAAGATCTATGGTCAAGAGAATCAAACAAAAGTCAAGAAAACAAGCACATGACCTAGATTTTGAATACCAACCAATGACAAAAGCCAAAGAAGATACGAGGAACAAGACATAAACTACTGCTGATGTACCCAAACCAACAGAGGGTACCGATGAAGAAAAAGAGAAGAAGAATGAAAAGAAAAAAGAAGAAATCGAAACAGAGAAAGAACCTGCTATTGAACCTGAGCAAAAAGAGGGTGCTCATGAAGCAAAACAACAGTAGAAAGAAAAGATGCAAAAAGATATTTGGCCAAAAGGAAGAAGTTGCTGCTGAAACCAACCCAAAAGAGGATGCCAATCAAGAGAAGACACAACTTCAAGTATTGGAAAGTGATGATGATTTTAAGGACGAATCAATCCAAAACAAGCCACTCGCCATTTCATGCCGCAAACCAAACAAGGTTTGGCATAGCCTATCGAAAAAAGACGATGACCAAATTCAACTCATCAACAACACACAATCAAGTGCTTGTGTCTGGTCTGGCAGCGAATATGAAAATTGCGTATACTTTTCAGATATATGCAGATTGACCAACAGGGAACCCTTATATGGGAATGTAGGTCTCCAACTGCACAATTTTACAGTTTCTGTTCACATTCAATAACCTATTCCACAAACCTAACACATTCTCATATATAACATGTTTCAGGTCATTGATGCCTTCTCAGAAATGAAATTGGCACTCCAACCATCCATTGAAAAATTTGAGAAACATGATCTAACCTTTGCAAGAAATCCATACGCGGGAAGATCTTACATTTTCTCAACACTCATCAATGTAAGCGAAACTTAACATACCTTTCAATATTATTCAAACTACAAAATTTTCTACTTTCTTAATATGCCTTACTATATAATTTTATAACATATTTCAAACATATATATAAATTACAGACTCCACTACAAAACCAAGATCAAGCACTAAGAGAAAAAATGATGGACAGTCATTTTCCAGAAGCAATGAAAAATAGATATATCCATTTCCCAATCAACCACGACAACCATTGGACAATTGTGGTCTTTGACAATGCTGATGAGATATGGAGGCACTATGACACTTTGAGACCAGCAAAAGATTGCCACAACAAGCACTTTGAAATTACAAAGGAAATTATAAGTTAAATAAAATTTCCTACTTAGTTCCATTCCTCTCAAAACATCTCAACTCATCACTATAACTAACAAAAACACCCACTAACTATTTTATAGCAACAACATCAACTGAGATGGAATAAAGCATTATTCAGCAATCAAGGAAATATGTTATCATCTCAAGAGTGCGACATAGTAATTGCATCAATTGAGGAATGCCCACAACAAACCCCACACTCGTAAGATACAAAATCAATAAACTAATGTTCCAATATGCTAAATTTTGCAGTTTTATCTAACTAATTAACTTCATCTAAAACTTTGCAAGAATGATTGTGCAATCACCGTCTGCAATGTTATCAACCAATATATCAATTGGCAACCTATGCAGAAATCACTTCGACCAACTGAGTGGGTCAAATTTCGAGCATAAATCATCAGTCAATTCCTCAATGATGAGAACCGATCTTGGAAACTCGAGCACTCACTACAAGAAATGTCACTTTTGGCTACCAAAATATTGGTCGCCAAAAGTCACATTTTTTGTCGCCGAAACCATTTAGCGACGATAACATTTTGTCGCCAAGCTTGTCGCCTTTAGCCTGTCGGCGATAGTATTGGCGACTAAAAGTCTTTTGGTCGCCGAAAGTCACTGTATTTGGCTACTACTATATCTGTAGTCGGCAAAAGGCATCTTTCAGCGACTAATATATTAGTCGCCGAATGTGGATGTTCGGCTACCAAGCTTTTCTGGTCGGGGAAGGAAGACCTTTTAGCCACTATGTAATTCGTCGCTGAAAGTAGACATTTGGCTACTATACGTCTTTAGTCGGCAAAAAGGCATCTTTCGGCGACTAATATATTAGTCGCCGAATGTGGATGTTTGGCTACCAACCTATTTTGGTCGGGGAAGGAAGAACTTTTAGCTACTATGTGATCGTCGCTGAAAGTGGACATTTGGCTACTAATATATCTTTAGTCGGCAAAAAAGTCATGTTTCCGCGACTAATATATTAGTCATTTAATGTGACCGCTTGGCTTCCAACCTGTTCTGTAGTCGGTAAAAGGCAACTTTTGGCTACCAAACATTGGTAGCCAAATATTTTAACATATTTTTTTTTTTAAAGAATAAAATTTTCTAAACCACCTATATCCATAATCCATCAACAGTAAATATGTTATCAAGCATTCAACGTGCACAGATTTCAGTTCCAACCATCCAAAAAATTAATACTAAACGTCCACTTATATATATATATATATATATATTACAAATTTCATACGAACCATGTCTAAATTATATTTGTACCACGTGCACAACATAAATTATATTTTGTACTGCCACAAAACTATTTTGTACCACGTGCTATGTTAATTTCTACCAAATTAGCTGATATTTACTCTACATCCAAAAATATTTTGTACAAAACCACTATATATACGGATAGAGATATGAATACAATTTCCTTCCGTCTTTGTCAGCAAAACCATATCCACATTTATATGTCCAAAAACATCTGCAAAAAAGGGGAAAAATTCCATTAGTTCGGCTCATGTAGAGGCACTTCTGCACGACATATATATATCGTAATAATTTCAAACATTAAAAGACAAGGATAGTAATATCTATTAACTAATGCAAGACATCCAAACATGGACCCATCATGAGTTATTGTTTTAGCTTTTTAATCTCTAAATCTATCTAAGTAAATTTTAGTACCTATTTTGTGCCATTATATTGCGTAGGTATATAGAAATTACAGAAATTTTGGGTGTACTTACCATTTCATCCAAAAATAAATTGTTATAAAAATGTAAAAGAACCCATCATTACAGTTTGTCTGGTATCCATAAAACTCACTATGCTTATGCTTTTGTGACCTCCATGAAGAATTTTCGACTAAGTTTATACATTTTTCGACTCATTTTATAGCATTTTTGACTAAACTCCCAACGTACTTGTCCTACTTACGTATCGTCCGTCCCTACATGTCACACCATTGCATGTCTAATATGATAGGATTTATGTATTATTTTGAGGGCGTTACAACTTGGTATCAGAGCGTACCGGGTTCGAATACTTTGGGTACGTGGGAAGTGATTAGTATCACAATGGGTTTGTCTCGCTTGGTTAGAGACTTAGATGTAGTGTTATGTGTTTAATTGATAACATGCTTATGTGACTATTTGGGTAGGGGATTTGATTTCTAGGATATTGATTGGATCCTTGGGTTTCTGTGAGTCTTGTTGGAAAAGCACTTGATCAATGCTGTTTCTAACCGGAACTCTAGTAACGCCTTGGGACTGTCATTATCCGGGAATGGAATTTGTAAGTGCTTATGTGTTTATGTGCTTACGTGGAGTGAATTACAGTTGTCCATGCATTAGGACGCGGGTGTTTAGTTTTAGCACATTTATGAATGTGCTAACGTCTTTGTTACCTTTAATAGGATGTCTGGACGAGGTGGTAGGCGTGGTAGGCCTAGGAGGCAAGAGGTGCCTTTACCGGATGACATTCCGGCAATGCAGGAGGGAGTTGGTTAGGCCAACGTGGTAACCAAAGGGTCAAGCTATGGGGTGCCTTGGCCCGAGAGATAGGTGAGCTTTGGGTATTCTTTAATCGAGCATCAAAGTTCTGAGAGGGCCTTCTTTCTTGAAGAGGGAATTTTTCCAGTCTAATCCGGACGAATTTGTTGGAGATCCGAAAGAGCCACTTAAGGCTGACGAGTGGCTGGAACAGATGGAGAAAACGTTCGAGATGCTTGGTGTAGACGCGCCCGTGGGCTTCACTCTACAGTTCGGACTCGATTTGTGTCACGGTTCTAAATCTGAACCAAAGAGTCCAACCCTGGCAAATCGTTTTGAGAAAAAACTGATTTTTGAAAAGAAGTGCCAAACATGGATCGCTTTGCGGACATGAGTCGCCACCTAAATATTTTTTTAATTGGGAAATTTAGGAAACCCCGACTCGGTCAAGGCCACATGTCCGCTATCACCAAAGTGGACTTGGCTCGGAGCTTGGGTACGATCGGGAAGGTCATTTATGAGCATTCTCTCGCCGTCCAAGACCGCCTCTACTAACCGTGATATCCGATTTTGAAAACATTACGTGTTCTTATTCCGTTATTAGCCTAGATTTACTATGTTATGCGCAAAGAAACAAGTATAGACCAAATTGCCTAAGTTGGAACAAAACATTACGTGTTTGTTTTGAAAATGATTTGCTACTCATAAGTAGGCTAAAATGCGTGTTTTGCCACTTTCCAAATGGGCTTTTAGAAAAGACGGTTTTGCCACTATCTAGTGGGCTTTAAAACTCACAGTTTTAATGTGTTGTCCCAATTTAGGTAATTCAACCTCCATCCACAGGCATTCATGCAGTTATATCACATAAGCACTTATCCTCATGGTAAGCATGCTATCATGGCAACATTCACACACATGCGATATGCCAAAGCATAAAAGCTCACCTAGTACTCCAAGCCAAAACAGAAGCTTGTTAGAAATCCATGCATGGACCTAAGCCTACTGAAATGTCTAATGCAACACATGCAAAGATGTAATCTAGGCAGACTCGGCTAACCCTAAACATGGCACATGAGATGCAACAACTATCACATATTCAATTTGGAATTGAAAGTACGATGCGGTTTGCATGATGTGCCGAGCCCGGTGCATGTAAACAAATGCATGAATGCACACATGCATTGCATAAAGTATGCTAATTTAAATGTGCCCTAATCTACCATAAGCAGGTAAATAAAAGGGTTAGAAAGAAATGGGGGTTGGAAGACATACACCCACTCACGCACACTTATTACAAATATGCCCTCACACGGAGGGACCGAATAAATAAATAATACAGACCGAAGAATAAATGAATAAATAAATTATTACAAATTTCTAAGTACTGAAATTAAAGCATCTAAGTGAAATGAAATGGGGCCTCGGCCCTGTCTTGGGATGCGCGAATGATGCATGCCCGATGCCCGCCTTGTCTAAAAGCCCACACCTTGGCATCATTGCCTTCGCTTTTATTGCTCGCCTCCAAAAATTCTCAAAACTTCGTAATACCTTCCAAGAGGCACGAAATGATCCACCGGGTCAAGCGGTGTAGTCATCGGCTTCTTCCAAGGCCACCGCTGCACTTGATAATTATCGGCACAAAAATAGTGCCGGTCGGCGATATTTTCGCCGGTCGGCATAAAGTTCCTCGCACTGCATGGATGACAAGAAAGAAAGACAAAGAGAATGCATAGGCATGGTTTTTGGGCAAATGTGAGGATGTCCAACATCTCCTATCATGTTTAGGGACTCAAGGGGGTGTGGCTCTTGGTTCTAGGGCTATCAATTGTGCATTTGATGCATGATAGCCTAAGGAACCAAGATTGCTCATTTTAATGTAAATATGCATGCAACATAACAAATGAATACTAAGTCCCTATCATGTGGAAATCAAGGGCCTTAGTGACCAAGGATTGAGGTGAGTTACACCACTTGAAATGTGAACTTCCCTCAATCCTAGGCTTGGCTTGACAACCCCAAACCAAGCTATGAGATGCAAGTATGCAAGCAAGGCTCAAATGCAATGCAAGCTATCATGTCAAGCATGCAAAGAGCTAAAGTATGTAGGATACAAATGGCATGCAAGATGGGCCAATTAATATGGAATTAACAAGCATACATTCAAGGCTATATTGACCAAGCAAGCAACAATCATGAAATAAGCATGCAACAATGGACTTAAGCCATAGAGGGCAACCCTCAAACTCCCAAAAACAGTGGCGAAACAAGCCTCACAACATGATGAAAATGCCACACAAGCATGCCATTCAATGGGCCCCAAGTCTAGGACACCAAAGAGAGTAATTTGACATCATTCATACAACCACTCGTGACATGCATTCAACAAACAAAAACAGATTTTAAGCATGTGGAATGACACCCAAATCCTCCCATGGTACCCCCAAAAATGCACCAAACATGGAAGCATGCACAATGTCTATTTTAAAGCATTCAAGAGCATATCTTTAAAACATGAACTAAGCCACATATGCCGACATGCAAACATGACTAATGGACATGAAATGAGATCTAATATGATGCCAAATCACTAGATCAAAACAAGTCAACCATGCTAGGACTCCATGGAAGCAAAGTTTACAAGCCTAAAATGCAAAACATGCACATCAAGCATACCAAGGGTGTCCAAAACAGTGGCTCACAGCCCTATTACATGGCAAATAGATGCTTATATCCTCATGAAACCAAGCTAAAATATGCGAGAATCAAGGTTCAAAGCATGACACTACTTATAAACATGAAAGATCATTCTAAAGCCAACATGGAAAGCGTGCAAGAGGCCATGAAATCAACTAAAAACAGAGGTCACACATGACCTAAAACACACAATAAAGCTCTGAAATGAAAGCTAAGGAAAGGATGCATGCATGTTATGCTATGAGCCAAAACAAAGGCCAACCAAAGGACCAAAGGGAGAGGGGTGTCTCTCCCCTAAATGAAGCTCGAAAATATCATCCTCACCACTGAAAACCCACTGGTTTTCAGTGGTGAGAATATCAAAGAACACCAAAACAAGAAGGCCTAAGAAAAAGGCACCAAAAATGGCCAAACAAGGCTTAAAGTAATGAGGCTTACCTCAAACCATAAAATGACCTTAAAGAAGGTTCAAGAACAAGTAAAAACAAGACTTTTTTATGTTAAACACAAACTCAAAAACTCAAAGCAAAGAGGGTAAAAAGTAGTTGCAAGAATGGGGAAACTAAAGTGAAAAGCTCACCCTTGAAGATCCAATGAAGAACAGATGGTCCAGCCTCCTCAAGTGATCAAAACCAGTCCAAAATCACTCAAAACAATCCTCCAAGTCTCCCAATCTCGGAGCTAGGTGTAATAGTGTGTGTAATGGTGTAAAAATGAGGTAAAACACACTATTTGGGCCCTAGAACACACACACAAGAGGAGAGAGAGGGAGATATAGATATATGAATATGTATGAGCTCTGGTTTTTGTCTCCAAAGGTTCTAACCCTAATCAAAGAGGAAGAGCTCCTCTCTTATAGGCAAAGGATGCTTACAAGCTAAGCAAAACAAGGCTTCATCCCTCCATACACGTGTATGGAGGAGAGCCACCAGCTTTACAGCTGTGAGAAAATATCTCATAAAGCAACTGTACAGTGCTCGGCCGGCAAAGAGTACCAAATGTCAAAATTTGGTGCCGGTCGGCACAAAATAGTGCCGGTCGGCACAATAAAGTGCCGATGGACAAATAAGCCAGCCGATGGCCTCCAGTACAATGGGTGGTGTGTAGGGATGCCTCACAAGGCATTCCCCACCTTCCCAAGGCAAAACACAAGCGTTTGGTGCAAAACCAAACACAAACGGTCGAGTTCGGAGGTCCTGAGGCGTATGCCTTGGCCGAGAACTCCGGGAACTCCAAACGAACACAAACATGGATAATCACCGAGTGTTCCAACGGTGACGTCCAAGTCTTGAGGACGGTCAAAAATGGGGTGTCTACACTTGGCATCGAGGACGGGGGTTTAAAGGTGACCTTGGCATCCTTCCAATTGAAGGGAGATGCGGGTCAATGGTGGAAGTATAAGAAAGGCAATGTGGGTGGTGCATGGGGGGCTTTTGTGACCGCCTTCCAGGAGAAGTTATTGTCTTCGGCTGCTAGGGAGAAGCTGAGGGATCAATTCTGTCGGCTTAAACAACAGGGATCATCAGTGGCCAACTTTGAGGCTACTTTTACTAGTCTGTCCAGGTTTGCACCTGAACTCGTGGCGTCCGAAGAACGTCGTTGCTTTGAATTTGAGCAGAAATTAAGGCGTGGGCTCAAGTTGAGGGTTGGAGGATCGTTTATTCGGGAGTATAGACGTTTGGTGGATACTGCTACTCATATGGAGATTATGATGCAGGAGGAGGATGAGGAGAAGCATAGCGGCTCCAAGAGGAGCCAAGAGGGCCAGGGTGATGGCAGGAGACAGAAGGGTTTCAACCCTCAGCAGTCTCAAGGGGGTTTTCCTAGATCGACCTTTCTAGTGCCGAGTGCAGGTTCTAGGAGAGGTAGTCAGGGAGGCTTGACTTGTTTTGCATGTGGCCAGCTGGGTCACAAGTCTTCGGTTTGCCCGCAGAAGGGAGGGGGTCAGCGAGCTGTTTCTTCTTCAGCTAGACCTCAGGGCCAGAGTCAGGGCAGGGGCCAACCTTTGTCTTGTTATAAGTGTGGATAGCCTGGGCACCTAAAGAGTTTTTGCCCACAATTGAGTGCCACTTCAGGGGCGTCTGGTTCTAGGTAAACGCAGAGTTATCAGCCAGCTCAGTCTGTGCAGGCCTCGAGGGCCAACCCGAGAGCTTCGTCTTCCCAACAGGCAGATCACTGCTTTTGCTCCTAGAGGTGAGCAAGTGGATCAGGAGCCTACAGGGCGCGTGTATGCCGTCACCGCGCAGGACCTAGTACCGGCTCCGTCAGTAGTGAGAGGTGCCTTTCTGTTTTGCAACTCGGTTCCTAATGTGTTGATTGATACGGGTGCATCTCATTCTTTTGTGTCTGCTGCATTTGCATCTGTGTTCGAGTTGGAGATGGCACTATTAGCATCTCCTATATGTATTGTGTCGCCTATCAGGGGTGAATTGATTTTGAAACACGGATGTAGAGGTTGTGATATAGAGGTCACCAACCATAGGCTTCCGTTTCCTTTTGTACCATGAAGGGCTTTGATGTTATTTTGGGTATGGACTGGTTGTCGTTATACCGGGCAGTTATTGATTGCTACCGCCAGAGGGTCACTTGTTGTACCATAAGCGGGGAGTGTTTCCATTTCTTGGGGGACCGGGTTGGTAGTGTTTTGCCACCGGTGTATGGTCTGCGAGGGCGGAGTGAGCTTAGTGGTCTACTTGCTAGCTTTATGAGTTGTGAGTGTGACGAGACCCAGAGTGTGTTGCTGAGGGTGGTTTGTGAGTATTTGGATGTTTTTCCCGAGGATCTTGTAGGTTTGCCACCTCACCAAGGGATAGAGTTCTCTATTGATTTAGTGCCCGGCACGACGCCAATTTCTATGGCACCTTATCGTTTTGTCCCAGCAGAGTTGGTTGAGTTGAAAGTTCAGCTCCAGGAATTACTATATGAGGGCTTCATTCGCCCTAGTGTTTCGCCGTGGGGAGCACCGGCCCTCTTTGCTAAGAAGAAAGATGGTGCCTTGAGACTTTGTATCGACTACCGGAAGTTGAATCAGGCTACAGTCAAGAATAAGTACCCTATGCCCCGTATAGATGATCTGTTTGACTAGTTGAAGGGTTCCCCTTGTTTCTCTAAGATAGACTTGAGATCGGGTTACCACCAGTTGAGGGTCAGGGAGGAGGATATTCCGAAGACGACATTCCGTACGCGGTATGGCCAGTATGAGTTTCTAGTGATGCCATTTGGGCTCACCAATGCACCAGCAGTCTTTATGGACTTGATGAACCGGATCTTCCGGGAATTCTTAGATCGTTTTGTCATCGTTTTCGTGGACGACATTCTTATCTATTCGCCTTCTGAGGAGGAGCACGAGGAACACTTGAGAGTGGTACTTGAGTTGCTTAGAGCCCATAGGCTGTATGCCAAGTTTGGGAAGTGTGAGTTCTGGCTAGGAGAAGTTAGGTTCTTAGGTCATGTGGTATCCAGGGAAGGGGTGTCTGTTGATACATCCAAGATTGAGGTAGTGCAAGATTGGGCACAGCTTAAGAGTGTGTTTGAGATCCGCAGTTTTTTGGGATTAGCTAGGTATTACCGCCGGTTTGGGAAAGATTTCTCCAAGTTAGCTTCACCGTTGACTAGACTGACTCAGAAGGAAGTCAAATTCGTATGGAGTGAGACTTGTGAAAAGTCATTTCAAGAACTTAAAGTTAGATTAACCACCACTCCGGTCTTAATTATTCCGGAGAGAGGTTTGGGTTATGCGGTTTATTGTGATGCCTCACGAGAAGGTTTGGGTTGTGTGTTGATGCAAGAGGGGAAAGTGGTAGCTTATGGCTCACGTCAGTTGAAAGTACACGAGAAGAATTACCCTACGCACGACCTAGAGTTAGCGGCAATGATCTTTGCCTTAAAGATTTGGAGGCACTACCTATATTGTAACGACCCAGAAATCCTTTCCTCCGCTCGAGCGGAGGAGTGGCCGCTCGAGCGGACTTTTGGGGTTTCCAGCAATTTTTCCGATGGCCTGAGATTACGGAGTTGTGGTTCTCCGCCGAGCGGGAGTTTACGCCGAGCGACGACTTGGTTGATCAAGGCTCGAGCGCAAGGTTGGGCGCTCGAGCGGGTCACCTGGGTAAGTTTGATTCTGAAGCATGTGGACTCATTTTTGATGTTCTTCTTAGTGTATTTGAAATGTCCTTACCTTATTTTGGGATATTAATTGAGATGATAAGATGATGGTAAAGTAAGATGGGACTAAAAACTTTAATTGGAATAATTCGTTTACGACCAACCGTCACTCGTTTGCCCTTTTCTTTTTCCACACTTTGAATTTGAATGTGAGGTTAGAACCATTGGAAAGCTTATTTCCGGGGCTTCAATTTGAGCACAAGAACGACCTAAAACGGAGTCCGGATGGGAGAGTTACACCTGTTTGAAGTTTCGGATCTGTCTTGAAAACAGTCCGCTCGAGCGGGAATTTCTCCGCTCGAGCGGGAATTACGACAGCAGCTTAAAAACGGATTTTGAGATATTTTTCCACATTTTCTTTCCTCTTCTTCCCTCTTCACCTATGTCCGAAATCCTCCAAAACCCTAGCCTCAAAACCTTGATTTCCTTTATTTTGAGCAACAATCCACCATGGTTTTTACATCAAGAATGGAGACTAAGAAGAGATCAATGTTTTTAACCGATTGAAACTTGGATTTAAAAGGTTGCTCCTCAAGCTTGCTCTTTTGTTGATTCTTGAGGTAAGGGTTCTAATACTCTTCAATACTTACATTAAGAGCTTGATTTGTGGTATTTCCATTGTATTGATGTTCAAATTTGTATTTTTGAGCATATAGAGTAAATTATGAGATTTGGGGAATTTCGGTTTGAAGCATTGAGGGTTCAATTGATGAGTTTAAATGATGGATTGTGAATCCTAGGTGTAGAATCATTGGGAAAATTGGAATTAAAAGTGGTGATTTAAGAAGTTTGAATTTTTGCTAAAACCCTCATTATTCTTGAAACCCTATATTAATTGGTGATGATAAATCGAGTTTGTCCAAATTAAACATAGAATCATGGAATTGGTGGGTTGAATTATACGTGTACAAGTTTAATTGGATTTCGAGATGTTTCAAATTATGTTTAAATTTAGCGAATGAACTTTGTTATAAATGTTGGAATTTATGTAATAATGTGAAGGGACAATTGGGGAAATAATTTATTCATGATATAGATGATATGAACTGGTTGTAGAATATTGGAATGAGATTCCGTGATTTATTTTGAATTGTGTTAAGATGCAAATGCCGTAGATGAACCAAGTGTTGTTTATTTTTGTTGGTTTATGTTGTGTTGAATAATGTTGGAAATTGATTAATATTGTAATATGATGAATTGTGTAGGGTCAGTTACGGGGGTGGATCAAGCATCTAAACACTGTGAGTAATAGTACAAAGATATACATTTTATTTAACATCGATAATTATTATCACTAACGCCTGCTTTCTTATAAGTGTTACACGAACATGTTACACAAACATTTATGATGGTTGAAAGTCAATGTGAACGTCGAAAGGTCGGCATACATCGGTATGACTTTGAAATGACCCTGTTCTGTCGATGATGAATAATAATTCTCTATTATCTATAAGCAAATATTAATGACTAAAATGTAATTATGTTTATCTTTAAACCAAATATCTCAGATGAACCTAAGAAT
This sequence comes from Camellia lanceoleosa, assembly GCA_025200525.1. Classification (NCBI taxonomy): domain Eukaryota; kingdom Viridiplantae; phylum Streptophyta; class Magnoliopsida; order Ericales; family Theaceae; genus Camellia; species Camellia lanceoleosa. The sequence goes on from CM045760.1 coordinate 28,373,497, forward strand.
CTTCCATTGTGTTACACATGGACACGAAGTCGTTGAGAATCTATGATACGCATGTAAATGTTTAACATTATTACGAGACTCACGTTAGAATGTGGGTCATTCCGTCCTTATTAAGCAGAACGGTATTTTAAGAAAACTGATGTTACTTATTATCGTTCACAGTTATGCATAACATGATATTAACTTCGTGTGATTCAATGTATGTCTTGTGACATAATGTTCGTTAATGACATTCGATTTACGCCATAATATTAGCATATGTGTTGATTGGAACTCAATGAGAATGAAATGTTGAAAAGATATACGCATATAGTAGTATGTTCCGGGGTCAAGGTTTCCGGGCCGAAAGGCTATTCTCATATTTCTGGCCGATAAGTCGCTCACTTTTAAACTAGACCCATGTGTGTTTGAGACATCTTTTCGTAATGTAGTTAACCATATACTTCTCTGCTTATATACTTTATTGTTTGAGTTGAATATTACATGATTTACTTACTATTATTCAACGAGCTTGACTCACTTTATTTTATGTCTGCTTTCAGAGGCACTCAACCTCGGGGTCAACCTTAACTTGTGGCTTCCGCTACTTGCCAAAGCCTTGAGTATCTAGATTCTTAGGCATTGACCGCTCAAGTTATGGAGTTTTGCTAAGTTTTAATTTGTACCCTAAGTGTTTATTAAGCTTGATGTATATGTATATGTATTTAGCTATCTCCATATACGCCAATGTATATTTATCTGCATTATGTTACATCTGTGATCCCGCATAGTAGTGGTAGCTCAATGGATATTATTTTATACTATTATATGATATTAAATGCTTCCGCTCAGCCCCATAGATAATATTTAAGTGTTTGGTGTCCATTTCGAATGGGTCATGCCCAAATTTTTAGGGCGGATTTGGGGCGTGATGTGGTATCGAGCACGAGTTGCTATCTCACACACGGATCCATTGAGTCAGAGGATGTCTAGAAAAGACTTAGGCTTCATGCATGACATCCTTAGTGCATATGAAAAGACTGATAGCAACGTTAAGAGTAATTTGTTTACGTTAACGATTATGAGCCATGCCTATTATACCTCTCATGTCTATTATACGAAATGATTGATTTTTGAAAAGCCTGATTTTGATGATATTATGGTTGTTCCGCTATGATACTCGCTTTTGCTTATGATATGACATGATGAGACTTATTGACTTCTGGTATGGAGCAAAGTGTCAGACGGAACTAAGTGCTACACTTTAGTGGAGCCACCTCTAGAACTGTGACGAGCCACCTCTTGAGTCCATACACACTTCAGATATTTCGATATATCTGCCGAAAGGCTATCCGGCCGAAAGGCCAACTGACACTCGGGCCAACATGCCAACTGTTAAAATGGTATAAGTAATTGTGGCACCCTTAAGTCCTATGGCCCTCGCCTGGGTAATAATACCGTGGCCTATGGCCCTCGCCGGGTAACAATACCGTGGCTATTGGTATCAATTTTGTGGTCTTGACCCACTGCAGGTCTTTGACCTACTGTTGTGGTCATTGACCCACCTCACAGGTCTTCGGACCTACATTGTGGTCTTCGGACCTACCTGTTGTGGTCATTGACCTACTTGTAGGTCTTCGGACCTACATTGTGGTCATTGACCCACCACATTGTGGTCTTTGGACCTACCTGTTGTGGTCATTAGACCTACCTTGTAGGTCTTCGACCTACCCGATCCGATAGTTAGCCATATATGATCTTATGCAAAATTTAAATATGAATATGATTATGAGCATATATCCTAACTGCTTCAGCTGTCATAAATTGCTTAAACACTAAGTATGAAAGGTTTAGGTAGGATATAGTGATGTCTTTCTTGTTATGGTATTGTTTGGACCTATGATTTAAAAAGGTATTGTGATATATATTTTGATAAGTTGTGTGTTGGATAATAGTTGGACCCATGTAAGAAGTGACTTATTCTATTCTGTTAAGTGCACGATAATGACATGATATGACAAGCAATCGCTTTCATTTTCTGATACGTTATGTTAAGAATTAAGGAATGATGATCCATGTATGTAAAAGTATTAAGGGCCCTTGCTCGGGGGTAAAAATACCGTGGTATAAGTATGTTACAAGATATCTCTTGCCACCGACGGTCTTGTACGGGTGGATTATGATCAAGTATAAGTTCTGATTTTTGTTTCTGATTCAAGTATAACTAAGAATCTGCATTTAATATGCTTCTATTTATCTGCTCGCTTTATGCTATGTCATAACATGATGTGGATTGATAGTGTCGAATGAGTTCGGTTTACGTGTAATTGGGATTTGGTGAAATCATGATTTGTGATATATAAGGGTGGTAAAAAAAAAAAAAAATGGCAACAAGTTGACTACTTCAAGTCAACCTAATGATCAAGAAGTAGCTAAGCTACTGCAGGAATTCAAATTCTGTTTTTGTACATTAAGTGACTTAAGATGGAGAAACTCATTTCTGTGAACTATTTTATGTAACTATGCAAATGTTAGAGGTTGTGACATTGTTCTATATCACCTATATAGAAGTTATGATGTGAATTGTTTTGCACGATCTCGTGGATTCTGGTGGAAATAAAGGACATGGAAATATTCCATTTTGTTAAGGACATTTACCTTCTCTTACATGTTTAGACAACTTTGGACAATATTCACTACATCATTACAAATTGATTGACTACCACATTGAATTAATATTAAGAATTCTGAACCGGGATGTCACGAAATCAAATTGCTCCTTTGTTATACTATTGCGTAAGTTGTTGCTTTTATAGACTCTGGAAAGATGTGATTTTTTTTTATGGTTATCAGATCGTAATAAGAGTTATAATTATATGAATGAACTTGGTAGAATCTACGACGAGGACTAACTGAAGCTCTATGTTTGTTAACTAACCGGCCAAATGATTGGTCTCTATTTTCTTTCGACCGTTTGTTGATCCACTATAATTATAAGTTGTAAAGACGAAACCATGTGAGTGACGTTGTCTCTGCCAGTGAGAAACGGAAGAATTGTTTGAATAGAGAAAGGGGAACCAAATGAATTTGTGCTATAACAAGAAAAGCGCTTAGCAAAGGAAAATGTTATACCTTACGATTATGAATGATTAGTCAAGTATGATGTTGAATTCAATATGACGGCATGATCAGTGTCTATAATGGGGATTTTTCTTCCCACCATTGATTTCAAGAAGTAGAGAATGTGATTTAAAACCTACGTAATGCTATGATCTTAGTATATTTTCGTAAATGGAAGATGTGGTACCTCTTAGGCAGAACCTTATTTGGTAAGTTCTGTAATCTGATCCTATGATGCATAATCGGATTTAAGTCTAACCATGTAATTAAGTTACTTGGGAACTACGTAATGGTCAGGGACCACCGAGTAAACTGCATTAGAAGATAAGTTCGAACATGTACTCTCTAATTAAAATTGTGTATGGAACTATTACAGCTGGGCTGACTTAGTTAGAGACTTTGTGGAGGGTACTTTCATTACGAGTGAACTTAATGCATGCTGTGGGAACTCATTTCGCACAATTGAATAAGAAATTTGAAACCTTAAAGGTTTAATTATCTGAAATTGATTATGTATCTGTGACCAGCATAATTCTTATGTAATCTTAAGTATGTTTACGAGATTTCCATTTTGGAATGCTTAAACGATTGGATTGTATCCCATATGTTTTAGGTATGACCATCTATATATATATATCCAAGTCTTCTTACGCCTAGAAAGAAATAAGGATTGAAAAGAAAAGAAGTAAATGAGAAAGTGAAAAGGGTGTATAGATTTTAAAGTTTAAGGTATGTTGAGCTTTTGATTGACCTCTCTTGAAGTTGAGTAGGAGCCTCTATGTGAGTGTCTTTAAGGGGTAATTGTATGATGGTCCTCACTATGAAACAAAGAGTTGGTGATGCCACTAATTGAAGTGCAATTGAATTTTGGTGATGGACCGTATAATGTGAATTGTCTTTGAAATTGAGAAGTTGTTATGGGCCTTGGGATTATAATTGGTTAGTGTTGTTCCTTGACGTTGAAATTTTGATGCGTATATGTTGATCGAAAGTATTTGTGATCCTTTTCTATCCCAAGTGTGGATCTAGTTTTGGAACATTACAGGGTGTGTTTCTGTATATGTTTGACCTATTTTCTATTTGGTTTTCTCAAATTTCGAGGACGAAATTTTTGTAAGGAGGAAAGGATGTAACGACCCAGAAATCCTTTCCTCCGCCGAAGGAGGAGTGGCCGCCGAGCGGACTTTTGGGGTTTCAGAATTTTTCAGATGGCCCGAGATTCGAGTTGTGGTTCTCCGCCGAGCGGGAGTTTACGCCGAGCGACGACTTGTTGGTCTCAAGGCCGGCGCAAGGTTACGCCGAGCGGGTCACTGGGTAAGTTTGATTCAAGCATGTGGACTCATTTTTGTTGTTCTTTTTAGGGTATTTGAAATGTCCTTACCTTATTTGGGGTTATTATTGGGGATGATAAGATGTTGGTAAAGTAAGATGGGACTAAAAACTTTAATTGGATTAATCGCTTTACGACCAACCGTCACTCGTTTGCCCTTTTCTTTTTCCACACTTTGAATTTGAATGTGAGGTTAGAACCATTGGAAAGCTTATTTCCGGGGCTTCAATTTGAGCACAAGAACGACCTAAAACGGAGTCCGGATGGGAGAGTTACACCTGTTTGAAGTTTCGGATCTGGTTGAAATCAGGTCCGCTCGAGCGGGATTTTCTCCGCCCGAGCGGGAATTACGGGACAGCAGCTTAAAAAACGGGATTTTGAGATATTTTTCCACATTTTCTTTCCCCTCTCTTCTTCCCTCTTCACCTATGTCCGAAATCCTCCGAAACCCTAGCCTCAAAACCTTGATTTCCTTTATTTTGAGCAACAATCCACCATGGTTTTTACATCAAGAATGGAGACTAAGAAGAGATCAATGTTTTTAACCGATTGAAACTTGGATTTGCGAAAGGTTGCTCCTCAAGCTTGCTCTTTTGTTGATTCTTGAGGTAAGGGTTCTAATACTCTTCAATACTTACATTAAGAGCTTGATTTGTGGTATTTCCATTGTATTGATGTTCAAATTTGTATTTTTGAGCATATAGAGTAAATTATGAGATTTGGGGAATTTCGGTTGTGAAGCATTGAGGGTTCAATTGATGAGTTTAAATGATAGATTGTGAATCCTAGGTGTAGAATCATTGGGAAAATTGGAATTAAAAGTGGTGATATAAGAAGTTTGAATTTTGCTAAAACCCTCATTATTCTTGAAACCCTATATTAATTGGTGATGATAAATACGAGTTTGTCCAAATTAAACATAGAATCATGGAATTGGTGGGTTGAATTATACGTGTACAAGTTTAATTGATTTACGAGATGTTTCAAATTATGTTTAAATTTAGCGAATGAACTTTGTTATAAATGTTGGAATTTATGTAATAATGTGAAGGGACAATTGGGGAAATAATTTATTCATGATATAGATGATATGAACTGGTTGTAGAATATTGGAATGAGATTCCGTGGATTTATTTTGAATTGTGTTAAGTTGCAAATGGCGTTAATGAACCAAGTGATGTTGACTTTTGATGGATTATGTCGTGTTGAATAATGTTGGAAATTGATTAATATTGTAATATGATGAATTGTGTAGGGTCACACGGGTGGATCAAGCATCTAAACACCGTGAGTAATAGTACAAAGATATACATTTTATTTAACATCGATAATTATTATCACTAACGCTCTGCTTTATAAGTGTTACACTAACATGTTACACAAACATTTATGATGGTTGAAAGTCAATGTGAACGCCGAAAAGGTCGGCATACATCGGTATGACTTTGAAATGACCTGCTCGTCGATGATGAATAATAATTCTCTATTATCTATAAGCAACTCTTAATGAATAAACAGAATTATGTTTATCTTTAAACCAAATATCTGTATGAAACTAAGAATATTCCATTGTGTTACACATGGACCCGAAGTCGTTGAGAATCTATGATACGCATGTAAATGTTTAACATTATTACGAGACTCACGTTAGAATGTGGGTCATTCTGTCCTTATTAAGCAGAACGGTATTTTAAGAAAACTGATGTTACTTCTATTACTGTTCCGGTTGTGCTATGCATAACATGATATTAACTTCTGTGTGATTCAATGTATGTCTTGTGACATAATGTTCGTTAATGACATTCGATTTCCGCCGCCATAATATTAGCATATGTGTTGATTGGAACTCAATGAGAATGAAATGTTGAAAAGATATACGCATAGTAGTATGTTCCGGCCGCAAGGTCATTTCCGGCCGAAAGGCTATTACATTATTTCGGGCCGATAAGTCCGCTCATATTCTGAAACTAGACCCATGTGTGTTTGAGACATCTTTTCATAATGTAGTTAACCATATACTTCTACAGTTATATACTTTATTGTTTGAGTTGAATATTACATGATTTACTTACTATTATTCACTGAGCTTGACTCACTTTATTTTATGTCTGTTTCTGTAGGCACTCAACCTGGGGGTCAACCTTAACCTGTGGCTTCCGTTACCAGTTGCCAAGCCTTGAGTATCTAGATTCTTAGGCATTGACCGTTCAAGTTATGGAGTTTTGCTAAGTTTTAATTTGTACCCTAAGTGTTTATTAAGCTTGATGTATATGTATATGTATTTAGCTATCTCCAGATATACGTCAATGTATATTTATCTGCATTATGTTCTGTCTGTGATCCTGGCATAGTAGTGGTAGCTCAATGGATATTATTTTATACTATTATATGATATTAAATGCTTCCGTTCAGGCCCCATAGATAATATTTAACAGGTTTGGTGTCCATTTCGAATGGGTCATGCCCAAATTTTTAGGGGCGGATTTGGGGCGTGACATATATGGTGAGAAGTTCGAGGTGTTCTCGGACCACAAGAGTTTGAAGTATCTGTTTGCACAGAAAGACTTAAGCTTGAGGCAGAGGAGGTGGATGGAATTTATTGAGGATTACAACTTCGAGTTGCACTATCATCCGGGGAAGGCCAATGTTGTGGCCGATGCCCTTAACAGGAAATCTATAGGTGAGGTAGCTTGTGTAGCCATCCGGGAATGGGAGATGTTAGGGGCACTTGGCGAGTTTGATTTGCTTCTAGGCGAGTCTGGTGAGGCTGCGGCCTTGTTTTCAGTAGTTGCGCAACCTACCCTTGTGACTAGAGTGTTAGAGGCACAAAGAGGTGACCTTGAAGTAGATTCCCTCCGAGAGAAGATTTCCAGTGAGAAGGTTGAGAAGGGTTTGGCGGTGTATCTCGACCTGAGTGTGAGATACCGAGACTGTTTGTTTGTGCCGGAGTTTTGCCGAGAGGAGGTACTCCGAGAGTTTCATCATTCACGCCTTGCAGTGCATCCGGGAGGCACTAAGATGTATCGGGATTTGAGTCGCCAGTTCTGGTGGCGAGGAATGAAGAAGATGTGGTAGTTTTCATGTCTAAGTGCCTTACTTGTCAGCAAGTGAAGGTCGAACATCAGAGGCCAGCAGGTTTGTTGCAACCCTTGCCTATTGCCGAGTGGAAGTGGGAGCATGTCACTATGGACTTCGTCGTAGGTCTTCCGAGGACTCAGCGGGGTAGTGATGCTATTTGGGTGGTTGTAGACCGATTGACTAAGTCGGCGCACTTTATCCCTATGTGCGTGAGAGATTCGGTAGATCATCTTGCCGATTTGTATATTCGGGACATAGTGAGGTTGCACGGGATCCCAGTGACGATCGTCTCAGATAGAGATCCTCGTTTTACTGCTCGGTTGTGGCAGAGTTTGCAAAGTGCCTTGGGCACAAAGTTGACCTTTAGTACGGCTTACCATCCTCGGTGACCAGGCGATCTGGCGTATTTATTCAGATCCTTGAGGATATGCTTCGAGGTTGTGTCCTTGACTTTAGTGGGTGTGGGAGAGGCACTTGCCATTGGTGGAGTTTTCCTACAACAACAGCTTTCAGTCTAGTATCGGTATGGCACCGTTTGAGGCCTTGTATGGCCGACCGTGTAGATCTCCAGTGTGTTAGGCCGAGGTAGGTGATGCGCTTTTGTTGGGCCCAGAGTTGGTTAGAGAGACGACGGAGAAGACTGAGCTTATCCGTAGGAGGCTTGTTACAGCCCAGAGTTACCAAAAGCATTATGCCGACCGTAGGAAGAGGCCTTTGGCGTTTGAGGTAGGTGACCATGTTTTCTTGAAAATATCACCTAGGCGAGGTTTGATGAGGTTCGGGAAGAGTGGGAAGTTATCCCTCGGTTTATCGATCCCTTTGAGATCCTTGAAAGGATTGGGGAAGTTGTTTATCGTTTGGCTTTGCCACCGCAGTTGTCCGGGGTGCATGACGTGTTTCATGTTAGTATGCTTCGGAAGTATGAACCCGATCCGTCCCATGTGTTGGATTAGACCGATTTAGAGGTAGATGAGGATGCCTCATATGAGGAGAGACCGGTTCAGGTCTTGGATAGGCGGGATCAAGTCCTGCGTGGTAAGACCATTCCTTTGGTGAAGGTTTTGTGGAAACATCACGGAGTGGAGGAAGCCACTTGGGAACGTGAGTTGGAAGTCCGTGAGAAATATCCGAACTTGTTTGTTGATGTGTAATCATGTAATGAAATATTGTAATAATATTGAACTTTAAGAACATTATATATGTCTTAAGTTGTAAAACATTGTAAATGTTTTGGTAATTGGAAGCTAAGTTAACATTGTGTATGTTAAGTTTGTTGTGGGAATGCAAGCATGATATTAATGTTGCATGTGTTATGGAATGGTGGAAAATAAGTTGAAATTGGTAAATTTCAAAGGAATGCATGTTGATAATGCCGGTTGTTATATGATGTGAATTGCCTCTTGGAAAGAGACGAGGTTGACCGGTAATGAGTCGGATTGTTAAATATTATGTTGTAATATTGTTGGGAATGGAGAACACTTCTTTTGAAAACTTATATTTAAATTTCGGGGACGAAATTCTTTAAGGGGGGGAGGTTATAGCGATCCCGGCTTCCCTTTCTTTAATTGTTGTGTCTGGACTTAGGTTCCGTGGAGTTGGTTGTTGCGTATATCCTGTTTACATCCTTTACTCTTTGTATTTGAGTCTTGGGTTGTGTTGGGCAGGTTTGAAACAGGTTGGTTGAGCTTAGAAACCTAAACTAGTTGCCCAGATTTTGACCTGTCCGCTCGAGCGGAGCTTTTGGCGCTTGAGCGGGGCCTTCATTGTTGCTTCTCTGATTGAGCGGGAGTTTTGACGCTCGAGCGTGATTTTCCATCTCCCAGTATTTCTTTTGCAGTGTTGGACGCTCGAGCGGGCGTTTTGACGCTCGAGCGGGAGGTTGTGTGTAACGCTTGAGCGGGGAGTTGGAAGCTTGAGCAGGACTGGTTCGGTAAAGTTCGAAGTGTGTATCCGCCGCCGGCGGATTTTGACGCTCGAGCAAGAGTCTGTGAGTGACGCTCGAGCGGGGGTTTCCACACTCGAGCGGGGCAACTCTTATATAAAACCGAGATCCGACTTTTTGGATCACTTTTTCACATCCTTTCTCTCTCTTACTTTTCCAAAAAGCTATTTTGAGAGCTCCTCGCACTAAAACCCTAACTTCTCTCTTAGGATTGATCTAGCTAGAGTGATTTCCTCACCTTGGGCCTTTGTAAAAGTTGTGGGGATCGTTGAGAGCTATCTCCTAATCTAAACATTTTGGGATTTGGAGCGTCTTCATTTTCGTCATCTTCTTTCCTTGGGCTCCGAATTTGAGATAGCGATTCCTACTCACTACTATGGGTTTTGACATAGATTTTTGGGCATTTTGTTAAATGGTTGAGTTTGGGAGTTAAGGTTTGAAAATGATGAAAGGGGTTTGTTATTTTGGTTCTAAAGGTGTGTATTTTAGATTTCAAGATAATGATATTGTTGTTGGTTGTTGATCTATAGACCATTAGGTCAATATTTGGAAATGGGGTAGAAAACCCTAATTTGTTGTATAAATTAATTGGTATAATTAATTTGGAATAATTGTGGCTGTATGGAATTGAGCTAGAAATAATGAAATTGACTCATTATATTGTAAAATGGTGGAGTTGGATTTATTAATCGCTCACTTTTGAAAACATTGATATTTTATCTGTTGGAGTTTTTATTATCTGTTTAGAAATAATTGCTTGGGCTACCGGTGGAGAGTAGTTTTGATTGTTGTAGACAATGCATGATGATTAGGCAAACTAAAACTAATCAATTGGATATGTCATAGGGTATGACGGTTGATAGAATACATTAACGTTATGTATTGATTGATTGTGTATATGACCTATGTGTATATACGTTGTGTGTGTGTGGGAGAAGATAAGGGATGTACTCCACGGTTTAGGGGAAGATAGGGGATGGACCTCTAAACCGGATGTTGTTTGAGAGGAGATAGGGGATGGACTCCACTGATACAGCTAATATGCTTGTCAGTTAAAGTATTGATACAGCTCATATGCTTATCTTGGAAGTGTTGATGTAACAACCCTCATTCTTGACTTAGCTATACTTGCATACATCCATGTGTGACCTTGTCTTGATATATTATGAATCTTGTTAATCTTGTTTTGGCTTGCCATGTTTTGGTATTGCTTGCTTGATTTTGATCCTTGCTCGGTTGTGACCGAGATCATCTTGAGACTAGTTCACTTTTGAACCCTTGTACTTAGAACCACTTGGTCGACCTCTATCTTCACTCCGGCATGTTAGCCGAGATGTTTGTGTTTGAGATCCTTGTTCTCGGGCAGGCATGACCTGGGCCGAGATGTGGCACACCCTGGCCAAGGTGTGGCATTACGACCAAGTGTCGTCCTCCCTAGCCGAGGTATTTGTTACCCTGTGCCGAAGTTCCGTCTTTGGCCGATGTTGTTGATGGCCGAGGTGTTCTCGCCATCTAGCTTGTCGTGGACGCTTTGTCAGAGACTTGTCTTGTCAATCAGTCACCTTTTGAGTTAAACCAACCCGGTGACGCCACGTGTCCGAGCTTGTCAGCCGGCAGACCTAATGCATCATTTTGTATCCTTGTGTATCTTTTGTATCATTTTGTTACAAGTCTTGTTCTTGAAGAGAGAGAGAAACACTAGAGAGGAAGAAGTAGAGTTCTAGAGAGAGAAGTCGATCTTCCAAGCTTGATCCTTAGAGTTTGAACCGTTGGATTCGTGATCTGAGGTTAGAATCTTGATCTCCTCTTGTTGTTCTTGTTGAACATCTAGCTGCATTGTATGATTGAGTTTGTTTTGCATGCCATGCATCGATTTGAAGGTTCGGTTTTGAAAGAGAACATGGTGTTCTTGAGTTCTTGATAAAAAGCCTATTTTGATCCGAAAGTTTTGAACAAGAACCATGTCTGTGTGTTGTTTTTGCATGACCTTCTTGAATGGGTACCTAGGTCCATGTTTTTAAAACTCTTAGCATGAAATCTCGGATTTTGTATAACCAAGTTATGATTTCTGCATGCATGTTCTTGTAGTTCTTGAGGACCCTGTCCTTCACTTTGAATGTGGCCCTTGGACCACACCTCGGCGAGGAGGTGTGGGACCTCGGCAAGACCTGGTTGGTACCCAGGGTATTTTCTTGAGATGAGAAGCTTGTTTTGAGAATGTATTTGCCATGTGTTTGTAGGACCTTGACCCTTGCTTTGAGCCTACACCTGAAGACCAAGGTGAGTGGTATTTCTAGTAAAGCTATGTTATAAAGCTTTTAATGAATCTTGCTTTGCTTTGTTTTGATGAAAGTATTTGTTAAGCATGAATGTCTAGCCTATCTCGATGTATCTTGTGTAAACCTTGTTTTGATGCTAACCTTGAAAAAGTCCCTTGTGCTAGAGGACTCTAAACTTTCGTAGCACTAAGTATAAAAAGGATACGGTCCTTTCTTGAAAAGAGTGTTCGGTTAAAAAGGGCTACGGGCCTAAGTAACACAAGTCCCTTGTGCTAGAGGACTCTAAACTTTCGTAGCACTAAGTATAAAAAGGATACGGTCCTTTCTTGAAAAGAGTATTCGGTTAAAAGGGCTACGGCCTAAGTAACACAAGTCCCTTGTGCTAGAGGACTCTAAACTTTGAGCACTAAGTATAAAAAGGATACGTCCTTTCTTGAAAAGAGTATTTGGTTAAAAGGGCTACGCCTAAGTAACAAAAGTCCCGTGTCTGGAGGACTATAAACTTTCGCAGACTTTGTTTAAACGACACGGATCGCATACCTCTTGTTTTGCCACGGTTTTACCGCGTGGATATGTTTTGCTCGGAAAGCTTGCCTTGTATTTGCCGACGTCCGTAGACATCCCTTGGTTTACTTGTTTGAAGAATGAATACGGTTCATCCCTTGATGTATAAGTTTTGACAGGAAATACTGTTTTGCCGATGTTAGTAAGCATCCTTGAGATTGTAAGACTTGTTAGATGAATACGGTTCATCCCTTGATTGGTACAACTTTGATGCGTTTGTTCAGGAAGAACCTCGGCTAAGGTTTGTATGGTTTTGACTCGTTTTGCCTTGACAGAAATCTTGATGTAAACTTGAATGGTTTGATAAGCTTTGTTTTGAAGGACCTCGGCTATATTCATGCTAAAACCTTTATTATTAGTACCATTCACTGAGTTTCAAGACTCACCCTCTCTATATATATGTAGGTGATGAGCAGGACGGCGGCGACGCCTAGTTGTGTCTTGCAGAGCTTGTTTTGGACTCTCGTCATGTCGGCTTGGACTGTTTATGTCGGCCATTTTGTGTTTACCTCGGCAACGTGTATTTATGTCGGCAAATCTTGAAGATTATGCTTCTTTGGCTTGTAATTGTCAAGTTTGCACATGTCGGCTCTAGAAGCCTTTTGATCAAGATTGTAATATGTATTCTTGTTGTCGACGGTTAATGATAAACTATGTCTTGTATGTCATCTCATTTGATTTATGCACAGCTCTTCTGGACCTCTTGTATTTGATTATCGCTTCCGCATTTTGTAAGCCCCTTATGTAAACTCTGCTTGTGTGTGAAACTTTGTAAGAGGCCTTTGGTAATCTCGGACATCGCCATCATGGCACCATCCTACTAGGGGCTGGTTGGGGTCGTGACAGAATGGTATCAGAGCACAAGTTCCTTAGTATACGTTATTCACACACTTTGAGTCCTAAAGAGCATAGGATTTCCTTTAGGAGGATGCTAGGATTGCATCATAATGCTTGCTACTTGAACAAGGTGTGCATTGTCTTGGCATGTTGTTTGTTACTTGCCTATGTGATTATTTGCTTGCTTCGCTTAAAAGTCACACTTTGTAAACTCATAGCATCATGAGGAGAGGTAGACCTCCACTTGGCCGAGATAGGCCCGAAGACAGATTGGACCGACTGGAAAGGTTATTTGAAGGTTTGGCCCACGATTTGAGGCAAAACCAGACAAAGATGCTAGTACCACTTCGACCAAAGCCGAAAGGCACAAATGGCCGAAATGTAGTTCCGCCTCCACCTCCTCCAGTGCCACAAGTCCCTCCACCGCCAGCATTATATGGGGATGGCACGATAGCTTTGATCAGAGAGTTCAAGAAGATGAGACCACCGAGATTCTCTGGAGGTATAGAGCCGATGAAGGCTGAGGCATGGGATTTAGAAATGGAAAAGCTGTTTGAGATCTTCCCTAGCACTGACACTCAGAAGGTGACATTAGCAACCTTCACATTGGATGATGACGCTCGCAGATGGTGGTTGATGGTTCGAGAAAGGAATCCAGACTTAACCTGGACCAGATTTTTGGAATTGTTCTACAAGAAACACTTTCCCCTTAGCGTTCGAAACCGTAAGGCTACGGAGTTTCAGACCTTGACACAGGGCAACCGAACGGTAGCGGAATATGATCGCGTTTTTACTGAACTGGTAAGATTTGTACCTCACATGTCTGGCGATGAGTATATGAAGGCAAGAAAGTTTGAAAGTGGGCTCCGAGCACCAATTCAAGATCGGGTTAACTTGCACGACCTACCGACTTACGCCGAGGTATTGGACAAAGCCATTTTGGCCGAGGCTAACTTGAACAGTACCGACATTTCGAGAGAACCCAAGAAAGAGGCAAAATTATGACAAAGAATGAGCACAATGGGCGCCAAGAAGAAATCGAACATGGGCAAGATTAGTTATCGAAGGCGGTGAAGGTAATGCTGTCGATGTGTCCAGATTGTGGGAAGCAAGATTTCGGGTTTGTCGCCTGACGATCCGGAGCCTCATAGAATGTGGTGAAATGGGACATTATGTGAGAGATTGTCCTAAGGAAGGATTGATAACAAGAAGAAAGGTGAGAACACCTCGGAACCGCTCGTAAGGGTAATGCCGAAAAGGGCCGATGAGACAAGGCGAGTGTTTGCACTAGTGCCGTGGAGACACTCGTATCGCCGAGATCGTGGTGTCGTATACTACTAATTTGCTCCCGAGATGCTTATGTGTTAATTGATTCGGTTCTACGATTCGCTTGTTTCTACTAAGTTTGCCGAGAAGATTAATAGGAAATTAGAGCCTCTTGATTATGTGCTATCTCAGATCTACTCCATCCGGGAGATCTATGATTGCATCCATCTATAGAGCATGTATTATCGTAATTGAGAATGTTGAACCGTTAGTTGACTTAATGCCTTTGGATATAGATCATTTTGATGTTATTTTGGGAATGGATTGGTTGGTAGCAAATCATGCATTCATTGATTGTGTTTCTAAGAGTGTTAAATTAAGACCCACAAGGCAAGCCGAGGTTAATTTCCATGGTAAAGGAGTAGTGCCCCACCTTATTTGATCTCGTCCTGCTAGAGCCTATAAGCTAATCTGTAAAGGATGCCAAGGTTACTTGTGTAGCATACCGAGTGATCGCATCAGAAATATTGACTTAGCCGACATCCCGCTTGTCAATGAATTCGCCGACGCCTTTCCTGCATTTAATTGCTCGCCACCTAGTAGATAGAGAAATAGAGTTCACTGCTGACATTGAGTCGGGAACACACCGATCTCCAAGACACCTTATAGGATGGCCCCAATGAACTTAGAGAATCAAACTACAATTACAAGAGTTATTGGATAAGGGGTTCATTAGGCCGAGCACTTCACCATGGGGAGCACCTGCTTTTGTTTGTCAAGAAAAGGATGGCACACTTCGCCTTTGCATTGATTATAGAGAACTTAATAAGGTCACCATTAAGAACAAGTACCCATTACCTAGGATTGACGATTTGCTTGATCAATCGCAAGGAGCACGAGTCTTTTCTAAGATTGATCTTAGGTCGGGTTACCATCGCCTTAAAGTTAAAGCCGAGGATGTTGAGAAGACAACCTTCCGAACCGTGATATGGTCACTATGAGTTTTTAGTAATGCCTTTTGGAGTAACCAATGCCCTCACGCATTTATGGATTTAATGAAGAGTCTTCAAACCACATTTAGATGAATTTATTGTTGTCTTCATTGATGATATAACGATCTATTCTAAGAGTAAAGCCGAGCATGAGAATCACTTGAGAATTGCCTTAGAAATTTTGAGAAAACGGAAACCCAGATGCTAAGTTTAAGAAGTGTGAATTTTGGCTTTCTACTATTTCATTTCGGGTCATGTAATTGATGAAGAAGGTATCTCATTGATCCTAGTAAAATTGAAGTCAGAGTGAATTGGCCGAGGCCAACTAATGTATCCGAGGTTCGTAGTTTTCGGGTTTGACAAAGTTATTACAGAAGTTCGTGAAGGATTTCTCAAGGATTGCAATTCCATTGACGCAATTGACTAAGAAAGGAATACTGTATGAATGGACTGAAGATCGGGAGTCAGCTTTCCAGGAACTGAAGACGAGGTTGGTTACAGCACCAGTGCTTGTACTTCCATCAGGTAATGAAGAGTTTCATGTCTATAGTGATGCATCACACAAGGGTTTAGGTTGTGTATTAATGCAAAAGGGTAAGGTCATAGCCTATGCATCTCGACAGTTGAAACCACATGAGAAAAACTATCCCACCCATGACTTGGAGTTAGCAGCCTTGGTATTTGCCTTGAAGATTTGGCGACACTACTTGTATGGAGCTTCTTGCCAGGTTTTTACAGATCATAAGAGTTTAAAGTATTTGTTCACTCAGAAAGAATTGAATTTGAGACAAAGAAGATGGCTAGAATTGTTGAAGGATTATGACTTGCAAATTCAGTATCACCCAGGTAAAGCCAACAGCGTAGCCGACGCCTTGAGCAGGAAGACAGTTGGAATTTTGGCATGCTTGACCATGATTACAGTTGAGCCGACCATTGTTGATGAAGTAAAGAAAAGACAGATGGAAGATGGATTCCTCAGAAGGTAGCCGAGGAGATTGATACAAAGCCGAGATCAGGTACACCATTGAAGACCAAGTGCTCAAGTTTGAAGGAAGATTGTGTGTGGCGACGCTCGTAATTAAAGAGGAAAATTTTGCAGAAGCTCATAGTTCTAAGTTTGTTGTTCATCCAGGAATACCAAAATGTATCAAGATGTGAAGCAGATGTTTTGGTGGCGAACATGAAAAAGGAAATAGCCGAGTTCGTGTCTCAAAGCTTATGTTGTCAACAAGTGAAAGGTAACATCAAAGACCAGCAGACTACTTCAACCTTTGCCGATTCCTCGAGTGGAAATGGGAACATATCTCAATGGATTTTGTGACCGACCGCCAAGACACGTAAAGGTATGGATTCGACGGTTGTTATTGATAGGTTAACTAAATCAAGACACTTTTTGTCACCAAGACCACCTTCAAGGCCGACCAACTTTTGCCGAGTTATATGTGAATGAAATCGTTAAACTTCACGGAGTGCCGATGTCAATTGTGTCGGACCGAGATCCGAAGTTCGTTTCCAGATTTTGGCAGAGTCTACAGAAGGCCTTTGGAGCCGAGTTGAGATTCAGCACTGCTTTTCATCCGCAGACAGACGGGCAGACAGAGAGGACAATTTACACTCAAGACATGCTTAGACTTTGTGTATTGGACCTCCAAGGAAATTGGGGAATGCATTTGCCCTTGGTAGAATTCACACAACAACAGCTTATCGCTAGTATTGGCATGGCGCCATATATGAAGCATTGTATGGAAGGAAGTGCAGACGCCGATATGTTGGACAAGTGGAGATAAAGCTCGCTTGGTCCCGAGATGATTCAAGTGACAACAGAAAAGATTAAGCTTATCCAACAGAGGATTAAAACCGCCCAGAGCAGACAAAAGAGCTACGCCGACCAGAGAAGGAATGAGTTAGAATTTGAAGCAGGAAATCATGTATTCCTGAAAGTTGCGCCGATGAAAGGAGTTTCCAGATTCGGTAAGAAAGGTAAATTAGCACCTCGTTATATTGGACCATTTGAAATTCTTGACAAGATCAACCCAGTTGCCTACAGACTTGCTTTGCCACCAGAGTTGAGCCAAGTACATAATGTGTTTCATATTTCAATGTTAAGAAAGTATATTCGAGATCCACAGCATGTGATTGATTATTCTAGGGTTGAAATTAATGAGAACTTGGGCTATGAAGAGAAGCCGATGTGTATTATTGACAGACAAGTTAGGCAGTTGAGAAACAAGTCAATATCAATGGTAAAGATTGAATGGAAAGAGCACTACGGCAAGGATGCCACATGGGAAATGGAAGAGGAAATGAGAGTTCGATATCCAGAACTGTTCTTGGAACAAGGTAACCTAAGTTTGGGGACCAAACTTCTTTAAGGGGGGTAGGATGTAACAACCCTCATTCTTGACTTAGCTATACTTGCATACATCCATGTGTGACCTTGTCTTGATATATTATGAATCTTGTTAATCTTGTTTTGGCTTGCCATGTTTTGGTATTGCTTGCTTGATTTTGATCCTTGCTCGGTTGTGACCGAGATCATCTTGAGACTAGTTCACTTTTGAACCCTTGTACTTAGAACCACTTGGTCGACCTCTATCTTCACTCCGGCATGTTAGCCGAGATGTTTGTGTTTGAGATCCTTGTTCTCGGGCAGGCATGACCTGGGCCGAGATGTGGCACACCCTGGCCAAGGGGTGGCCCACCCCAACCAAGTGTCCTCCTCCCTGCCCGAGGTATTTGTTACCCTGTGCCGAAGTTCCGTCTTTGGCCGATGTTGTTGATGGCCGAGGTGTTCTCGCCATCTAGCTTGTCGTGGACGCTTTGTCAGAGACTTGTCTTGTCAATCAGTCACCTTTTGAGTTAAACCAACCCGGTGACGCCACGTGTCCGAGCTTGTCAGCCGCGCACCTAATGCATCATTTTGTATCCTTGTGTATCTTTTGTATCATTTTGTTACAAGTCTTGTTCTTGAAGAGAGAGAAACACTAGAGAGGAAGAAGTAGAGTTCTAGAGAGAGAAGTCGATCTTCCAAGCTTGATCCTTAGAGTTTGAACCGCTGGATTCGTGATCTCGAGGTTAGAATCTTGATCTCCTCTTGTTGTTCTTGTTGAACATCTAGTCGCATTGTATGATTGAGTTTGTTTTGCATGCCATGCATCGATTTGAAGGTTCGGTTTTGAAAGAGAACATGGTGTTCTTGAGTTCTTGATAAAAGCCTATTTTGATCCGAAAGTTTTGAACAAGAACCATGTCTGTGTTGTTTTTGCATGACCTTCTTGAATGGGTACCTAGGTCCATGTTTTTAAAACTCTTAGCATGAAATCTCGGATTTTGTATAACCAAGTTATGATTTCGCATGCATGTTCTTGTAGTTCTTGAGGACCCCGTCCTTCACTTTGAATGTGGCCTTGGACCACACCTCACGAGGAGGTGTGGGACCTCCAAGACCTGGTTGGTACCTGTGTATTTTCTTGAGATGAGAAGCTTGTTTTGAGAATGTATTTGCCATGTGTTTGTAGGACCTTGACCCTTGCTTTGAGCCTACACCTGAAGACCAAGGTGAGTGGTATTTCTAGTAAAGCTATGTTATAAAGCTTTTAATGAATCTTGCTTTGCTTTGTTTTGATGAAAGTATTTGTTAAGCATGAATGTCTAGCCTATCTCGATGTATCTTGTGTAAACCTTGTTTTGATGCTAACCTTGAAAAAGTTCCTTGTGCTAGAGGACTCTAAACTTTCGTAGCACTAAGTATAAAAAGGATACGGTCCTTTCTTGAAAAGAGTGTTCGGTTAAAAAGGGCTACGGGCCTAAGTAACACAAGTCCCTTGTGCTAGAGGACTCTAAACTTTCGTAGCACTAAGTATAAAAAGGATACGGTCCTTTCTTGAAAAGAGTATTTGGTTAAAAAGGGCTACGGGCCTAAGTAACAAAAGTCCCGTGTGCTGGAGGACTATAAACTTTGAGCTAAGTATAAACTATAACCGCACTTGTTTAAACGATTACGGATCGCATACCTCTTGTTTTGCCACAGACGGTTTACCGCGTGGATATGTTTTGCTCGGAAAGCTTGCCTTGTATTTGCCGACGTCCGTAGACATCCCTTGGTTTACTTGTTTGAAGAATGAATACGGTTCATCCCTTGATGTATAAGTTTTGACAGGAAATACTGTTTTGCCGATGTTAGTAAGCATCCTTGAGATTGTAAGACTTGTTAGATGAATACGGTTCATCCCTTGATTGGTACAACTTTGATGCGTTTGTTCAGGAAGAACCTCGGCTAAGGTTTGTATGGTTTTGACTCGTTTTGCCTTGACAGAAATCTTGATGTAAACTTGAATGGTTTGATAAGCTTTGTTTTGAAGGACCTCGGCTATATTCATGCTAAAACCTTTATTATTAGTACCATTCACTGAGTTTCAAGACTCACCCTCTCTATATATATGTAGGTGATGAGCGTGACGGCGACGCCTAGTTGTGTCTTGCGAGCTTGTTTTGGACTCTCGTCATGTCGGCTTGGACCTTTATGTCGGCCATTTTGTGTTTACCTCGGCAACGTGTATTTATGTCGGCAAATCTTGAAGATTATGCTTCTTTGGCTTGTAATTGCTGTTTTGCACATGTCGGCTCTAGAAGCCTTTTGATCAAGATTGTAATATGTATTCTTGTTGTCGACGGTTAATGATAAACTATGTCTTGTATGTCATCTCATTTGATTTATGCACAGCTCTTCTGGACCACTTGTATTTGATTATCGCTTCCGCATTTTGTAAGCCCCCTTATGTAAACTCTGTTTGTGTGTGAAACTTTGTAAGAGGCCTTTGGTAATCTCGGATTACTGGCCATCATGGCACCATCCTACTAGAAAGGTTGGGGTCGGATGACGGGTACCAGAGCACAAGTTCCTTAGTATACGTTATTCACACACTTTGAGTCCTAAAGAGCATAGGATTTCCTTTAGGAGGATGCTAGGATTGCATCATAATGCTTGCTACTTGAACAAGGTGTGCATTGTCTTGGCATGTTGTTTGTTACTTGCCTATGTGATTATTTGCTTGCTTCGCTTAAAAGTCACACTTTGTAAACTCATAGCATCATGAGGAGAGGTAGACCTCCACTTGGCCGAGATAGGCCCGAAGACAGATTGGACCGACTGGAAAGGTTATTTGAAGGTTTGGCCCACGATTTGAGGCAAACCAGACAGCAGTATGCTAGTACCACTTCGACTCAGGCCGAGCAGACAAATGGCCGAAATGTAGTTCCGCCTCCACCTCCTCCAGTGCCACAAGTCCCTCCACCGCCAGCATTATATGGGGATGGCACGATAGCTTTGATCAGAGAGTTCAAGAAGATGAGACCACCGAGATTCTCTGGAGGTATAGAGCCGATGAAGGCTGAGGCATGGGATTTAGAAATGGAAAAGCTGTTTGAGATCTTCCTAGCGACACTCGAAGGTGACATTAGCAACCTTCACATTGGATGATGACGCCGCAGATGGTGGTTGATGGTTCGAGAAAGGAATCCAGACTTAACTCGACCAGATTTTGGAATTGTTCTACAAGAAACACTTTCCCTTAGCGCTCAAACCGTAAGGCTACGGAGTTTCAGACCTTGACACGGCAAACCGAACGGTAGCGGAATATGATCGCGTTTTCTTGAATCGGTAAGATTTGTACCTCACATGTCCGCGATGAGTATATGAAGGCAAGAAAGTTTGAAAGTGGGCTCCGAGCACCAATTCAAGATCGGGTCAACTTGCACGACCTACCGACTTACGCCGAGGTATTGGACAAAGCCATTTTGGCCGAGGCTAACTTGAACAGGTACCAGACTTCGGGAGAGAACCCAAGAAAGAGGCAAAATTATGACAGCAGCCGAGCACAACTGGGCGCCAAGAAGAAATCGAACATGGGCAGTACTAGTTATCGAAGGCAGGAAGGTAATGCTAAGCCGATGTGTCCAGATTGTGGGAAGCAGCATTTCGGGGTTTGTCGTCGGACGACTGGAGCCTGTTGTGAATGTGGTGAAATGGGACATTATGTGAGAGATTGTCCTAAGGGAAGGATTGATAACAGTAAGAAAGGTGAGAACACCTCGGGAACCGTTCAGAAGGGTAATGCTGGAAAAGGGCCGATGAGACAAGGCAGAGTGTTTGCACTAGTGCCAGGAGACACTCAGAATGCTGAGACTGTGGTGTCAGGTATACTACTAATTTGCTCCCGAGATGCTTATGTGTTAATTGATTCGGGTTCTACGCATTCGTTTGTTTCTACTAAGTTTGCCGAGAAGATTAATAGGAAATTAGAGCCTCTTGATTATGTGCTATCTGTATCTACTCCATCTGGGAGATCTATGATTGCTGCATCCATCTATAGAGCATGTATTATCGTAATTGAGAATGTTGAACTGTTAGTTGACTTAATGCCTTTGGATATAGATCATTTTGATGTTATTTTGGGAATGGATTGGTTGGTAGCAAATCATGCATTCATTGATTGTGTTTCTAAGAGTGTTACCTTGAGACCCCCAAGGCAAGCCGAGGTTATTTTCCATGGTAAAGGAGTAGTGCCCCCACCTTATTTGATCTCGTCCGTTAGAGCCTATAAGCTAATTCAGAAAGGATGCCAAGGTTACTTGTGTAGCATACTGAGTGATCAGACCAGAAATATTGACTTAGCCGACATCCCAGTTGTCAATGAATTCGCCGACGTCTTCCCAGACGAATTGCCTGGCCACCTAGTAGATAGAGAAATAGAGTTCACTGTTGACATTGAGTCGGGAACACAGCCGATCTCCAAGACACCTTATAGGATGGCCCCAGCTGAACTTAGAGAACTGAAACTACAATTACAAGAGTTATTGGATAAGGGGTTCATTAGGCCGAGCACTTCACCATGGGGAGCACCTGTTTTGTTTGTCAAGAAAAAGGATGGCACACTTCGCCTTTGCATTGATTATAGAGAACTTAATAAGGTCACCATTAAGAACAAGTACCCATTACCTAGGATTGACGATTTGCTTGATCAACTGCAAGGAGCACGAGTCTTTTCTAAGATTGATCTTAGGTCGGGTTACCATCAGCTTAAAGTTAAAGCCGAGGATGTTGAGAAGACAAACCTTCGAACCAGATATGGTCACTATGAGTTTTAGTAATGCCTTTTGGAGTAACCAATGCCCTCGCATTTATGGATTTAATGAACAGAGTCTTCAAACCACATTTAGATGAATTTATTGTTGTCTTCATTGATGATATACTGATCTATTCTAAGAGTAAAGCCGAGCATGAGAATCACTTGAGAATTGCCTTAGAAATTTTGAGAAAACGGAAACTGTATGCTAAGTTTAAGAAGTGTGAATTTTGGCTTTCTACTATTTCATTTCTGGGTCATGTAATTGATGAAGAAGGTATCTCAGTTGATCCTAGTAAAATTGAAGCCGTAGTGAATTGGCCGAGGCCAACTAATGTATCCGAGGTTCGTAGTTTTCTGGGTTTGACAGGTTATTACAGGAAGTTCGTGAAGGATTTCTCAAGGATTGCAATTCCATTGACGCAATTGACTAAGAAAGGAATACTGTATGAATGGATCAAGATCGAGTCGACTTTCCAGGCGAAGACGAGGTTGGTTACAGCACCAGTGCTTGTACTTCCATCAGGTAATGAAGAGTTTCATGTCTATAGTGATGCATCACACAAGGGTTTAGGTTGTGTATTAATGCAAAAGGGTAAGGTCATAGCCTATGCATCTCGACAGTTGAAACCACATGAGAAAAACTATCCCACCCATGACTTGGAGTTAGCAGCCGTGGTATTTGCCTTGAAGATTTGGCGACACTACTTGTATGGAGCTTCTTGCCAGGTTTTTACAGATCATAAGAGTTTAAAGTATTTGTTCACTCAGAAAGAATTGAATTTGAGACAAAGAAGATGGCTAGAATTGTTGAAGGATTATGACTTGCAAATTCAGTATCACCCAGGTAAAGCCAACAGCGTAGCCGACGCCTTGAGCAGGAAGACAGTTGGAATTTTGGCATGCTTGACCATGATTACAGTTGAGCCGACCATTGTTGATGAAGTAAAGAAAAGACAGATGGAAGATGGATTCCTCAGGAAGGTAGCCGAGGAGATTGATACAAAGCCGAGATCAGGGTACACCATTGAAGACCAAGTGCTCAAGTTTGAAGGAAGATTGTGTGTGGCGGCGTTCGAATTAAAGAGGAAAATTTTGCGAGAAGCTCATAGTTCTAAGTTTGTTTGTTCATCCAGGGAATACCAAAATGTATCAAGATGTGAAGCAGATGTTTTGGTGGCCGAACATGAAAAAGGAAATAGCCGAGTTCGTGTCTCAGTGCTTATGTTGTCAACAAGTGAAAGCAGAACATCAAAGACCAGCAGGACTACTTCAACCTTTGCCGATTCCTGAGTGGAAATGGGAACATATCTCAATGGATTTTGTGACTGGACTGCCGAAGACACAGAAAGGTATGGATTCGATTTGGGTTGTTATTGATAGGTTAACTAAATCAGCACACTTTTTGTCAGTCAAGACCACCTTCAGTGCCGACCAGCTTGCCGAGTTATATGTGAGTGAAATAATTAGACTTCATGGAGTGCCGATGTCAATTGTGTCGGACCGAGATCCGAAGTTCGTTTCCAGATTTTGGCAGAGTCTACAGAGGGCTTTTGGAGCCGAGTTGAGATTCAGTACCGCTTTTCATCCGCAGAGGGGCAAACAGAGAGAACAATTCAGACACTCGAAGACATGCTTAGACTTTGTGTATTGGACCTCCAAGGAAATTGGGGAATGCATTTGCCCTTGGTAGAATTCGCTTACAACAACAGTTATCAGGCTAGTATTGGCATGGCGCCATATGAAGCATTGTATGGAAGGAAGTGCAGATCGCCGATATGTTGGACCGAAGTGGGAGATAAAGCTCTGCTTGGTCCCGAGATGATTCAAGTGACAACAGAAAAGATTAAGCTTATCCAACAGAGGATTAAAACCGCCCAGAGCAGACAAAAGAGCTACGCCGACCAGAGAAGGAATGAGTTAGAATTTGAAGCAGGAAATCATGTATTCCTGAAAGTTGCGCCGATGAAAGGAGTTTCCAGATTCGGTAAGAAAGGTAAATTAGCACCTCGTTATATTGGACCATTTGAAATTCTTGACAAGATCAACCCGCTTGCCTCTGAGACTTGCTTTGCCACAGGAGTTAAGCCAAGTACATAATGTGTTACATATTTCAATGTTAAGAAAGTATATTCGAGATCCACAGCATGTGATTGATTATTCTAGGGTTGAAATTAATGAGAACTTGGGCTATGAAGAGAAGACGATGTGTATTATTGACAGACAAGTTAGGCAGTTGAGAAACAAGTCAATATCAATGGTAAAGATTGAATGGAAAGAGCACTACGGCAAGGATGCCACATGGGAAATGGAAGAGGAAATGAGAGTTCGATATCCAGAACTGTTCTTGGAACAAGGTAACCTAAGTTTGGGGACCAAACTTCTTTAAGGGGGGTAGGATGTAACAACCCTCATTCTTGACTTAGCTATACTTGCATACATCCATGTGTGACCTTGTCTTGATATATTATGAATCTTGTTAATCTTGTTTTGGCTTGCCATGTTTTGGTATTGCTTGCTTGATTTTGATCCTTGCTCGGTTGTGACCGAGATCATCTTGAGACTAGTTCACTTTTGAACCCTTGTACTTAGAACCACTTGGTCGACCTCTATCTTCACTCCGGCATGTTAGCCGAGATGTTTGTGTTTGAGATCCTTGTTCTCGGGCAGGCATGACCTGGGCCGAGATGTGGCACACCCTGGCCAAGGTGTGGCACAGCTCAGTCAAGTGTCGTCCTCCCTAGCCGAGGTATTTGTTACCCTGTGCCGAAGTTCCGTCTTTGGCCGATGTTGTTGATGGCCGAGGTGTTCTCGCCATCTAGCTTGTCGTGGACGCTTTGTCAGAGACTTGTCTTGTCAATCAGTCACCTTTTGAGTTAAACCAACCCGGTGGCCCGTGTCCGAGCTTGTCACCGGCAGACCCTAATGCATCATTTTGTATCCTTGTGTATCTTTTGTATCATTTTGTTACAAGTCTTGTTCTTGAAGAGAGAGAAACACTAGAGAGGAAGAAGTAGAGTTCTAGAGAGAAGTCGATCTTCCAAGCTTGATCCTTAGAGTTTGAACCGTTGGATTCGTGATCCGAGGTTAGAATCTTGATCTCCTCTTGTTGTTCTTGTTGAACATCTATTGCATTGTATGATTGAGTTTGTTTTGCATGCCATGCATCGATTTGAAGGTTCGGTTTTGAAAGAGAACATGGTGTTCTTGAGTTCTTGATAAAAAGCCTATTTTGATCCGAAAGTTTTGAACAAGAACCATGTCTGTGTGTTGTTTTTGCATGACCTTCTTGAATGGGTACCTAGGTCCATGTTTTTAAAACTCTTAGCATGAAATCTCGGATTTTGTATAACCAAGTTATGATTTACATGCATGTTCTTGTAGTTCTTGAGGACCCTGTCCTTCACTTTGAATGTGGCCCTTGGACCACACCTCGGCGAGGTGTGGGACCTCGCAAGACCGTTGGTACCTGGTATTTTCTTGAGATGAGAAGCTTGTTTTGAGAATGTATTTGCCATGTGTTTGTAGGACCTTGACCCTTGCTTTGAGCCTACACCTGAAGACCAAGGTGAGTGGTATTTCTAGTAAAGCTATGTTATAAAGCTTTTAATGAATCTTGCTTTGCTTTGTTTTGATGAAAGTATTTGTTAAGCATGAATGTCTAGCCTATCTCGATGTATCTTGTGTAAACCTTGTTTTGATGCTAACCTTGAAAAAGTCCCTTGTGCTAGAGGACTCTAAACTTTCGTAGCACTAAGTATAAAAAGGATACGGTCCTTTCTTGAAAAGAGTGTTCGGTTAAAAAGGGCTACGGGCCTAAGTAACACAAGTCCCTTGTGCTAGAGGACTCTAAACTTTCGTAGCACTAAGTATAAAAAGGATACGGTCCTTTCTTGAAAAGAGTATTCGGTTAAAAAGGGCTACGGGCCTAAGTAACACAAGTCCCTTGTGCTAGAGGACTCTAAACTTTCGTAGCACTAAGTATAAAAAGGATACGGTCCTTTCTTGAAAAGAGTATTTGGTTAAAAAGGGCTACGGGCCTAAGTAACAAAAGTCCCGTGTGCTGGAGGACTATAAACTTTCGCAGTACCCTTGTTTAAACGATTACGGATCGCATACCTCTTGTTTTGCCACAGACGGTTTACCGCGTGGATATGTTTTGCTCGGAAAGCTTGCCTTGTATTTGCCGACGTCCGTAGACATCCCTTGGTTTACTTGTTTGAAGAATGAATACGGTTCATCCCTTGATGTATAAGTTTTGACAGGAAATACTGTTTTGCCGATGTTAGTAAGCATCCTTGAGATTGTAAGACTTGTTAGATGAATACGGTTCATCCCTTGATTGGTACAACTTTGATGCGTTTGTTCAGGAAGAACCTCGGCTAAGGTTTGTATGGTTTTGACTCGTTTTGCCTTGACAGAAATCTTGATGTAAACTTGAATGGTTTGATAAGCTTTGTTTTGAAGGACCTCGGCTATATTCATGCTAAAACCTTTATTATTAGTACCATTCACTGAGTTTCAAGACTCACCCTCTCTATATATATGTAGGTGATGAGCAGGACGGCGGCGACGCCTAGTTGTGTCTTGCAGAGCTTGTTTTGGACTCTCGTCATGTCGGCTTGGACTGTTTATGTCGGCCATTTTGTGTTTACCTCGGCAACGTGTATTTATGTCGGCAAATCTTGAAGATTATGCTTCTTTGGCTTGTAATTGCTGTTTTGCACATGTCGGCTCTAGAAGCCTTTTGATCAAGATTGTAATATGTATTCTTGTTGTCGACGGTTAATGATAAACTATGTCTTGTATGTCATCTCATTTGATTTATGCACAGCTCTTCTGGACCACTTGTATTTGATTATCGCTTCCGCATTTTGTAAGCCCCCTTATGTAAACTCTGTTTGTGTGTGAAACTTTGTAAGAGGCCTTTGGTAATCTCGGATTACTGGCCATCATGGCACCATCCTACTAGGGGCTGGTTGGGGTCGTGACAGAATGGTATCAGAGCACAAGTTCCTTAGTATACGTTATTCACACACTTTGAGTCCTAAAGAGCATAGGATTTCCTTTAGGAGGATGCTAGGATTGCATCATAATGCTTGCTACTTGAACAAGGTGTGCATTGTCTTGGCATGTTGTTTGTTACTTGCCTATGTGATTATTTGCTTGCTTCGCTTAAAAGTCACACTTTGTAAACTCATAGCATCATGAGGAGAGGTAGACCTCCACTTGGCCGAGATAGGCCCGAAGACAGATTGGACCGACTGGAAAGGTTATTTGAAGGTTTGGCCCACAATTTGAGGCAAACCAGACAGCAGTATGCTAGTACCACTTCGACTCAGGCCGAGCAGACAAATGGCCGAAATGTAGTTCCGCCTCCACCTCCAAAGGCTACAAGTCCCTCCACCGCCAGCATTATATGGGGATGGCACGATAGCTTTGATCAGAGAGTTCAAGAAGATGAGACCACCGAGATTCTCTGGAGGTATAGAGCCGATGAAGGCTGAGGCATGGGATTTAGAAATGGAAAAGCTGTTTGAGATCTTCCCTAGCACTGACACTCAGAAGGTGACATTAGCAACCTTCACATTGGATGATGACGCTCGCAGATGGTGGTTGATGGTTCGAGAAAGGAATCCAGACTTAACCTGGACCAGATTTTTGGAATTGTTCTACAAGAAACACTTTCCCCTTAGCGTTCGAAACCGTAAGGCTACGGAGTTTCAGACCTTGACACAGGGCAACCGAACGGTAGCGGAATATGATCGCGTTTTCTCGAATCGGTAAGATTTGTACCTCACATGTCTGGCGATGAGTATATGAAGGCAAGAAAGTTTGAAAGTGGGCTCCGAGCACCAATTCAAGATCGGGTCAACTTGCACGACCTACCGACTTACGCCGAGGTATTGGACAAAGCCATTTTGGCCGAGGCTAACTTGAACAGGTACCAGACTTCGGGAGAGAACCCAAGAAAGAGGCAAAATTATGACAGCAGCCGAGCACAACTGGGCGCCAAGAAGAAATCGAACATGGGCAGTACTAGTTATCGAAGGCAGGAAGGTAATGCTAAGCCGATGTGTCCAGATTGTGGGAAGCAGCATTTCGGGGTTTGTCGTCGGACGACCGGAGCTGTTAGAATGTGGTGAAATGGGACATTATGTGAGAGATTGTCCTAAGGGAAGGATTGATAACAGTAAGAAAGGTGAGAACACCTCGAACCGCTCGTAAGGGTAATGCCGAAAAGGGCCGATGAGACAAGGCGAGTGTTTGCACTAGTGCCGGAGACACTCGTAATCTTTGAGACTGTGGTGTCAGGTATACTACTAATTTGCTCCCGAGATGCTTATGTGTTAATTGATTCGGGTTCTACGCATTCGTTTGTTTCTACTAAGTTTGCCGAGAAGATTAATAGGAAATTAGAGCCTCTTGATTATGTGCTATCTGTATCTACTTCATTTGGGAGATCTATGATTGCTGCATCCATCTATAGAGCATGTATTATCGTAATTGAGAATGTTGAACTGTTAGTTGACTTAATGCCTTTGGATATAGATCATTTTGATGTTATTTTGGGAATGGATTGGTTGGTAGCAAATCATGCATTCATTGATTGTGTTTCTAAGAGTGTTACCTTGAGACCCCCAAGGCAAGCCGAGGTTATTTTCCATGGTAAAGGAGTAGTGCCCCCACCTTATTTGATCTCGTCCGTTAGAGCCTATAAGCTAATTCAGAAAGGATGCCAAGGTTACTTGTGTAGCATAACGAGTGATCGCACGAAATATTGACTTAGCCGACATCCCGCTTGTCAATGAATTCGCCGACGCCTTTCCTGCATTTAATTGCTCGCCACCTAGTAGATAGAGAAATAGAGTTCACTGTTGACATTGAGTCGGAACAGCCGATCTCCAAGACACCTTATAGGATGGCCCCAGCTGAACTTAGAGAACTGAAACTACAATTACAAGAGTTATTGGATAAGGGGTTCATTAGGCCGAGCACTTCACCATGGGGAGCACCTGTTTTGTTTGTCAAGAAAAAGGATGGCACACTTCGCCTTTGCATTGATTATAGAGAGCTTAATAAGGTCACCATTAAGAACAAGTACCCATTACCTAGGATTGACGATTTGCTTGATCAACTACAAGGAGCACGAGTCTTTTCTAAGATTGATCTTAGGTCGGGTTACCATCAGCTTAAAGTTAAAGCCGAGGATGTTGAGAAGACAGCCTTCCGAACCAGATATGGTCACTATGAGTTTTTAGTAATGCCTTTTGGAGTAACCAATGCCCCTGCTGCATTTATGGATTTAATGAACAGAGTCTTCAAACCACATTTAGATGAATTTATTGTTGTCTTCATTGATGATATACTGATCTATTCTAAGAGTAAAGCCGAGCATGAGAATCACTTGAGAATTGCCTTAGAAATTTTGAGAAGACGGAAACTGTATGCTAAGTTTAAGAAGTGTGAATTTTGGCTTTCTACTATTTCATTTCTGGGTCATGTAATTGATGAAGAAGGTATCTCAGTTGATCCTAGTAAAATTGAAGCCGTAGTGAATTGGCCGAGGCCAACTAATGTATCCGAGGTTCGTAGTTTTCTGGGTTTGACAGGTTATTACAGGAAGTTCGTGAAGGATTTCAAGGATTGCAATTCCATTGACGAATTGACTAAGAAAGGAATCTGTATGAATGGATCAAGATCGAGTCGACTTTTCCAGAACTCAAGACGAGGTTGGTTACAAAGACCAAGCTTGTACTTCCATCGTAATGAAGAGTTTCATGTCTATAGTGATGCATCACACAAGGGTTTAGGTTGTGTATTAATGCAAAAGGGTAAGGTCATAGCCTATGCATCTCGGCTTGAAACCACATGAGAAAAACTATCCCACCCATGACTTGGAGTTAGCACACTTGGGATTTGCCTTGAAGATTTGGCGACACTACTTGTATGGAGCTTCTTGCCAGGTTTTTACAGATCATAAGAGTTTAAAGTATTTGTTCACTCAGAAAGAATTGAATTTGAGACAAAGAAGATGGCTAGAATTGTTGAAGGATTATGACTTGCAAATTCAGTATCACCCAGGTAAAGCCAACAGCGTAGCCGACGCCTTGAGCAGGAAGACAGTTGGAATTTTGGCATGCTTGACCATGATTACAGTTGAGCCGACCATTGTTGATGAAGTAAAGAAAAGACAGATGGAAGATGGATTCCTCAGGAAGGTAGCCGAGGAGATTGATACAAAGCCGAGATCAGGGTACACCATTGAAGACCAAGTGCTCAAGTTTGAAGGAAGATTGTGTGTGGCCGACGTTCCAGAATTAAAGAGGAAAATTTTGCAGGAAGCTCATAGTTCTAAGTTTGCTGTTCATCCAGGGAATACCAAAATGTATCAAGATGTGAAGCAGATGTTTTGGTGGCCGAACATGAAAAAGGAAATAGCCGAGTTCGTGTCTCAGTGCTTATGTTGTCAACAAGTGAAAGCAGAACATCAAAGACCAGCAGGACTACTTCAACCTTTGCCGATTCCTGAGTGGAAATGGGAACATATCTCAATGGATTTTGTGACTGGACTGCCGAAGACACAGAAAGGTATGGATTCGATTTGGGTTGTTATTGATAGGTTAACTAAATCAGCACACTTTTTGTCAGTCAAGACCACCTTCAGTGCCGACCAGCTTGCCGAGTTATATGTGAGTGAAATAATTAGACTTCATGGAGTGCCGATGTCAATTGTGTCGGACCGAGATCCGAAGTTCGTTTCCAGATTTTGGCAGAGTCTACAGAGGGCTTTTGGAGCCGAGTTGAGATTCAGTACCGCTTTTCATCCGCAGACAGATGGGCAAACAGAGAGAACAATTCAGACACTCGAAGACATGCTTAGACTTTGTGTATTGGACCTCCAAGGAAATTGGGGAATGCATTTGCCCTTGGTAGAATTCGCTTACAACAACAGTTATCAGGCTAGTATTGGCATGGCGCCATATGAAGCATTGTATGGAAGGAAGTGCAGATCGCCGATATGTTGGACCGAAGTGGGAGATAAAGCTCTGCTTGGTCCCGAGATGATTCAAGTGACAACAGAAAAGATTAAGCTTATCCAACAGAGGATTAAAACCGCCCAGAGCAGACAAAAGAGCTACGCCGACCAGAGAAGGAATGAGTTAGAATTTGAAGCAGGAAATCATGTATTCCTGAAAGTTGCGCCGATGAAAGGAGTTTCCAGATTCGGTAAGAAAGGTAAATTAGCACCTCGTTATATTGGACCATTTGAAATTCTTGACAAGATCAACCCAGTTGCCTACAGACTTGCTTTGCCACCAGAGTTGAGCCAAGTACATAATGTGTTTCATATTTCAATGTTAAGAAAGTATATTCGAGATCCACAGCATGTGATTGATTATTCTAGGGTTGAAATTAATGAGAACTTGGGCTATGAAGAGAAGCCGATGTGTATTATTGACAGACAAGTTAGGCAGTTGAGAAACAAGTCAATATCAATGGTAAAGATTGAATGGAAAGAGCACTACGGCAAGGATGCGACATGGGAAATGGAAGAGGAAATGAGAGTTCGATATCCAGAACTGTTCTTGGAACAAGGTAACCTAAGTTTGGGGACCAAACTTCTTTAAGGGGGGTAGGATGTAACAACCCTCATTCTTGACTTAGCTATACTTGCATACATCCATGTGTGACCTTGTCTTGATATATTATGAATCTTGTTAATCTTGTTTTGGCTTGCCATGTTTTGGTAGTATTGCTTGCTTGATTTTGATCCTTGCTCGGTTGTGACCGAGATCATCTTGAGACTAGTTCACTTTTGAACCCTTGTACTTAGAACCACTTGGTCGACCTCTATCTTCACTCCGGCATGTTAGCCGAGATGTTTGTGTTTGAGTTCCTTGTTCTCGGGCAGCATGACTGGGCCGAGATGTGGCACACCTCGCCAAGGTGTGGCACTACCAAGTGTCGTCCTCCCTAGCCGAGGTATTTGTTACCCTGTGCCGAAGTTCCGTCTTTGGCCGATGTTGTTGATGGCCGAGGTGTTCTCGCCATCTAGCTTGTCGTGGACGCTTTGTCAGAGACTTGTCTTGTCAATCAGTCACCTTTTGAGTTAAACCAACCCGGTGACGCCACGTGTCCGAGCTTGTCAGCCGGCAGACCTAATGCATCATTTTGTATCCTTGTGTATCTTTTGTATCATTTTGTTACAAGTCTTGTTCTTGAAGAGAGAGAGAAACACTAGAGAGGAAGAAGTAGAGTTCTAGAGAGAGAAGTCGATCTTCCAAGCTTGATCCTTAGAGTTTGAACCGTTGGATTCGTGATCTGAGGTTAGAATCTTGATCTCCTCTTGTTGTTCTTGTTGAACATCTAGCTGCATTGTATGATTGAGTTTGTTTTGCATGCCATGCATCGATTTGAAGGTTCGGTTTTGAAAGAGAACATGGTGTTCTTGAGTTCTTGATAAAAAGCCTATTTTGATCCGAAAGTTTTGAACAAGAACCATGTCTGTGTGTTGTTTTTGCATGACCTTCTTGAATGGGTACCTAGGTCCATGTTTTTAAAACTCTTAGCATGAAATCTCGGATTTTGTATAACCAAGTTATGATTTCTGCATGCATGTTCTTGTAGTTCTTGAGGACCCTGTCCTTCACTTTGAATGTGGGCCTTGGACCACACCTCGGCGAGGAGGTGTGGGAGCTCGGCAAGACCTGGTTGGTACCCAGGGTATTTTCTTGAGATGAGAAGCTTGTTTTGAGAATGTATTTGCCATGTGTTTGTAGGACCTTGACCCTTGCTTTGAGCCTACACCTGAAGACCAAGGTGAGTGGTATTTCTAGTAAAGCTATGTTATAAAGCTTTTAATGAATCTTGCTTTGCTTTGTTTTGATGAAAGTATTTGTTAAGCATGAATGTCTAGCCTATCTCGATGTATCTTGTGTAAACCTTGTTTTGATGCTAACCTTGAAAAAGTCCCTTGTGCTAGAGGACTCTAAACTTTCGTAGCACTAAGTATAAAAAGGATACGGTCCTTTCTTGAAAAGAGTGTTCGGTTAAAAAGGGCTACGGGCCTAAGTAACACAAGTCCCTTGTGCTAGAGGACTCTAAACTTTCGTAGCACTAAGTATAAAAAGGATACGGTCCTTTCTTGAAAAGAGTATTCGGTTAAAAGGGCTACGGCCTAAGTAACACAAGTCCCTTGTGCTAGAGGACTCTAAACTTCGTAGCACTAAGTATAAAAAGGATACGGTCCTTTCTTGAAAAGAGTATTTGGTTAAAAGGGCTACGGCCTAAGTAACAAAAGTCCCGTGCCGGAGGACTATAAACTTCGCAGACTTTGTTTAAACGACACGGATCGCATACCTCTTGTTTTGCCACTGCATTTGGTTTACAGGGATATGTTTTGCTCGGAAAGCTTGCCTTGTATTTGCCGACGTCCGTAGACATCCCTTGGTTTACTTGTTTGAAGAATGAATACGGTTCATCCCTTGATGTATAAGTTTTGACAGGAAATACTGTTTTGCCGATGTTAGTAAGCATCCTTGAGATTGTAAGACTTGTTAGATGAATACGGTTCATCCCTTGATTGGTACAACTTTGATGCGTTTGTTCAGGAAGAACCTCGGCTAAGGTTTGTATGGTTTTGACTCGTTTTGCCTTGACAGAAATCTTGATGTAAACTTGAATGGTTTGATAAGCTTTGTTTTGAAGGACCTCGGCTATATTCATGCTAAAACCTTTATTATTAGTACCATTCACTGAGTTTCAAGACTCACCCTCTCTATATATATGTAGGTGATGAGCAGGACGGCGGCGACGCCTAGTTGTGTCTTGCAGAGCTTGTTTTGGACTCTCGTCATGTCGGCTTGGACTGTTTATGTCGGCCATTTTGTGTTTACCTCGGCAACGTGTATTTATGTCGGCAAATCTTGAAGATTATGCTTCTTTGGCTTGTAATTGCTGTTTTGCACATGTCGGCTCTAGAAGCCTTTTGATCAAGATTGTAATATGTATTCTTGTTGTCGACGGTTAATGATAAACTATGTCTTGTATGTCATCTCATTTGATTTATGCACAGCTCTTCTGGACCACTTGTATTTGATTATCGCTTCCGCATTTTGTAAGACCCCTTATGTAAACTCTGTTTGTGTGTGAAACTTTGTAAGAGGCCTTTGGTAATCTCGGATTACTGGCCATCATGGCACCATCCTACTAGGGGCTGGTTGGGGTCGTGACAGTTGATATAGCTTGTATGCTTATCTATTGAAATGTGGATACAGCTTGTATGCTTATCTGTTGAGGGATTGATACAACTAGTATGTTTATCTATTGTAAATTGGGAAGTGTTTAATACGAGTCACTGCCTCATATAAGTGGTTGGCCAGGTTCTGAACCGCTGATGTAAATTGGGAAAAATGATGAGAGATGGAAAATGAAATGAAAGATGAACATAGTGGTTATGAATTGATTCATGGAAATTAAACATTTATCAATTACTAATGTCTTAGTTACTGCTCATACTGTGTTTAGCATATCTCTACTGGGCGTTGGCTCACCCTATATGGGACATTATTTTCAGGTACAGGTAGCATGCCACCTCCGAGAACATAGCTTGGATGATGATGAGAGTTGAAGACTCTTTTTGATTATTTTGTTGTATTACATGTACATCATGCCGTGGGCTTATTTTGTATAGAGTTAGTACTCTTCTTTTGTGTAACCAAGTGTTAACTTGGAAAGCTGTAAGCCTATAGGGCACTTGCTTTTGTTGTTAACATGTAATACTGTTGTAAGAATTACTCTGATGAATGAAAAGGTGTTGATTTCTTTATACCATTACATGTCTAATATGATGGGATTTATGTATTATTTTGAGGGCGTTATAGGCAGTGTAACAGTGCTGTTATGAATATTGTCTTTACTGTTGTGAAATAGTACTCCAGTTGATGAGGTGTCACTTTTGTCGACTACGAATGTCCGCCTTCTCTCCGGGCGTCCGTCTGGACGACCGGTAAAGTGAATTTGGAGCCATTTGAGTCACGAAAAATTCAAGCTACATAGTGGGGTCACATCATAAATGTATATATTGTTATTATGAGTAATGTTCAAAATTTTAAAAATTTTATCAATAAATGTTTCATGTGAGTGTAGGATTTATATAGTTTTTGTTTGGGAAGTTGAGGTTGGGATTTTTTAGGCTAAAATAGTTATAAAAAAATAAAATAAAATAAAATTTTTAATCCAATAAGACAAAATGTCATATCCAATCCATAATCATTACATTCTTTTTCTCACAAAAGGTTAAAAGGTTCTTCTCAAACGAGGCTTTTTAGCCCCAGGCTAAAATAGTCAAAAAGTCAAATGCAATAATTGCATCGTAACAATCCGATTCACCCTAACTAGGTTGCCACAACAAATCACCTAATTTTGTGTGACGTTAATAACGATTACAACTGCCTAGAATGTAGGCTTCTTTTAGGTTTAATTATGTAAGTACTGGTAATTGTGCACACTTTTTTATCATAAAAAGAGAGACCTTTATTAATGAAATCAAGAGGAATGACTTCAGTAGAGAAAAGGGAAATGCAATAATTGCATCGTAACAATCCAATTCATCCTAACTAGGTTGCCACAAGAGATTACCAAATCATGTGCAAAAATGAACGGCAGTCACAAACTTTTGGAAAGTCGGTTTATTTGGGAGTAATTTTGTGAAATAAAAAAACCATAACAAAATTTACATTCACACCAAACTACGTGTACGCATTATGTAATAGTATAGACGAATATTTCTTTATAAGATACAAAATACACAATGCATGTAATAAATTCATAAAGAAAATGTGAGTATACAATGTGGCATCAAAGATTCAAAAGTATATGATCTTTTCTTTGCCTACAAATTTAGTAAGTTAATAAGTTTATATATGATAGTGTTAAACTACAAGTTTTGCAAATGCAAGGTTCTTTCCATGTTTCTTGAAATCTAAGATATGGGTTTGAACTCTTTACAAATTAGCATATTACTCGTGTTACGAGTGGGATTTTGCCACCCTGAGCTAAGTTTAAACCAAAAAACAAGGAAAGGCATTGATGCCAGGTCTTGCCTAACTAAGTGTTGGCCGTGGCTATCAATGGCCGACTGGGCCTTGGTAGCAAGAAACACTGTTCTGGGTGGGAGGCCGTCAGCTATCCATTTTTGAAGATATTTATCAACTTTTGAGCTCAAATTCTATAAATACAAGGCCTCCCCTCTATTTTGGGGGTTAAAAAAAATCTAAAGCTTATATACACCTTGAGGGCTCTCTTTCCTCCTTCTTCCATTGCAAGCAAGCCTCAGAGTTAACCTATCACCTTGAATCTATATCTGTACACCACACACAACCTTGTCTTATCATCCTAGAGCCTTGGTTGAGCCTTGAACACCATAATTCAAGCTTGAGAGTGTATAGAGGCTTAATTTGATCATCATCAAAAGCTTGCTTGTTTGAGAGGTATAAGCTTCTTTTCTTCCCTTTTGCCTCTTGTTCTTGCATTTGTTATCTAGTCCTTGCTATTTTGTGTTGCTTTGAGTCCATTTTGAGTGTTAAGTTTGGGTTTGGAGAGCCACTAAAAAGGATAGAGAGAGTTTGCTCTTTTTACACCCTTTCCTTATAGCTGAAACCCTTACCTTTCGACTCTTTTTCTTTCCTCTGTGTGCTGATTTTTAGAGTTAAAAGAGGCCAAAAATCATGTTTGCATTGAATCATGCTGTTGAATAAAAAATTGTGTGAATCGTGCGATTCAATTTGTGGTTCACTATGTATCGTTAATAACATTCAGGTAAAGCCACTCTAAAGAGTTAAGGAGAAATTGCTTTGGAACATTTTGGCCACTATTTTGGACTGCCTAAGCTCTGTTTTGGGCTGCCTTGGTCATTTATGCATTGTTTTGCATGGTTGCAGTGTAAATCTCTTCACTAGTTTGGTGTTCTATGCCTTTATTTTTGATAAGTTCTCTTTCTATGAGTTTTATTCCATCCAACTCATATCCTTTTGGGTGAATTACACTAATAGTCCTTATAGTTTGAGACTTGTGTCACTTTGGTCTCTGACTTTTTAATTATGACACATTTGATCCTGAATTTTTAATATTGTTTCAAATAAGGACAATTGAACCTACCATTGAATATTTCAAGGGCAAAATAGTCACCTTGATAAAATATAAACTAATTTGACAAAAATAAATGTCAAAAAAAATATTTTTAAATTTTAAAAAATTATTTCTAGCTACTAAAGATAAAATTATATAAAATTGATAAATCTTTTAGACATTCATTTTTTTTACCAAATTAATTTTTATTATGTATTTCGATGATGATAATGGAAAATTAATTTTTAAAAATTAATCAGGTAATTTTTTTTTTTATCAATTTTACATAATTTTATTTTTGGTGGGTAGATATAATTTTTTAAAATTTAAAAATATTTTTTTTGACATTTTCTAGACTTTCACCAAGGACACACAAGCCAACAATAATACCACAACCACACTCCCTACTCAAATTCACCAAGGTATTCACCCATTTTTCTCAAAACAATATACATTTTCAATATGTTAAGTATAAAACAATGGTCAATGCAAATGGATGAGAAATTAGTTTCAATTCTCCTAATTCTTATACAATTTCTACAACAATTATAGCTATCGGTGGAATCAACTCCTAAATCAAACAAATGTAAGAAACCTATGCTTATTTCATGATATTTGGCCAAACAAGATCATATCTCATAAACTCTAACTTCCATGGGTGTAAAAGATTCATCTTAAGGCTTGATTCTAGCCAAATAAAGAAACATTAAAGGAATCTAGTGGATTTACACTTACTTTGAGCTATATTCTTGATTTCCCCTTCCAATTTCTCAAATCTTCAAGCTTTAAGTTAGGCTGTCTTTTTCTTCTCTTCTCTTCTCTAGTCTCCTCCAGGAGATATTTTTGGGTTGTGTTGAGTCTAAAATGCGAATAAAGAGATGATTGGACCTAAGGTCGTTCTGAATGCAAAGATGAATGAAAAAGTGATCATGGATCATGAGTGCGCACAAATGCGAATAAAGAGATGACTGGACCTAAGGCCATTCTGAATGCAAAGATGAATGAAAACATGATCATGGATCATGAGTGCACATAAATGAGAATATGGATTAGTTGGACCCAAGGTCGTTTTGCCTATGAATTGGACCAATGGTCGTTTTGCAAATATGAGTTGGACTGGAGGTTGTTTGGTATATGAGTATGATATATGTTATGTTGGACCTAAGGTCATTTCCGAAGTGGTTCAAAAAATATTTAAGTCATTTTTAATATTCACAATTGCCCAAACACTGTTAGGCTTGTTTAAAATACAAACATTACTAACATAATTCAAGTGTTGCACATTACATGTGGATGTAGATAAATAGATTGAGAGTTGATGAGGAACTAGAAGCAACCGAAGAATTGTGGTCATTAGTGAATGGTGTGAGAAAGTTGTTGGAAGCTACATGGCACCCCTTCTGGTGGTCGAGGAGACCGTCCTGGTACTCGCGGGGGTCCGTCTAGTCAGTCGAAAGGCCGAGGGGCCAATGCACGGGTGCGTCTTTCCGACACGATTGAGCCATCACCTTCATCTCCAATTGTCTCATCGACTGCTAATGTTTTGGGGTTATCTACCTCGAATTTTGAGATTTATATGATAATTACACTTTTATAACACAATTGAGCTAAAAATATCAAAATATATAAATAATTTAACTAAAATTAATATATATAAGTATTCAAGTAATAATTTTATAGAATGATAGTGCCAATATTATCAAAATAAATAATTAAAATTGTATTTTAATTTTAAATTTAATTTAACACATATTGTACCATCAAATAATTAAATAAAAAAAATTGCACGTGCATTGCACAGGTCAACTGCTAGTATATATATAAGTAAACTTTTTCCCTTTCTCAGGTGGCATATTCTAAGGATTTACTTTTTTTAAAAAAGAAAGTCCTAGCTCTCTGATCTTTTTTGTTCAAGGTTCAGAAAAATATATTATCTATATCAAAATATTATAAAAAAAAATCTTCATGTGAGAATATCTAAAATCAAACAAAAAAAAACTCAATAAAAATATTAAAAATTATTTCTGATTCAAAGGCCAATAATAAACATTTTTCTTCGAAGACTTATAAAAAAAATTCTTGTTACTTCAAAGGTCAGAGGATAAAAAATCTCCTCAATGAAAACATATATTTCTCGGCTAAAAGCTTCAATATGAAAAGTTGTACACGGAATCCCAAATTTTTATTGGAATTTTTTTAATTAAGATTAAAATAAAAATATTATTTAAATATAAAATTAAATTCTTATTGAAATATTGTTGCCACATTGTTGGTTGGCCCTAATTCCCTATGTTCTGTCTTATTTGGTGTAACTTATTGTAAGTTAAAATTCCTAGTAGTGGAGAGTTTATTGACCACAAGATGAGAAATAAGTGATTCCTAGTGATAAGACTACTGGCCATGTTATGAAATTCCGAATAGTAGACTATTGATCACTAGGTTTATGATTCCAAATAGTAAGGCTATTGACTTTGTAGTGACATGTTAGACCAAACTTGTTTGGTGCCTTGAATTCGGAAAAGACCCACATAATATCTCCACAGAATTTAACCAAATAATTAGAATAATCAATTAATCAACAACAATAATTTCACAAAATTTATCAATGATCACAATAATCAAGAAGATTACAAGTTGAGGATAATTAAAATAACACTCTTTGCAAAAAGATTTAAAGGAACATATTGTATACCACCCAAATTTACCTCAAAATAGTTATCTCTGTCACCAAATCTGAAATTTCTCAATGGATCTCTAAAAATAACTCTTATTAAAATTCTAAATTATAGGGTATGTATGGTTTGACAAAATCTACAACTCTTCTCTTGACGGGGAAAAAAGTTTACTAAACATTAAAAGATTAAAAAAAACTCAAAAATTATATTTGAGTTTAAAAACCAAACAAATGTAACATTTTTTAACTAAGGGAGATAAAGTGATAATCTAAGGGGATAAGTGTAATTTTAACCTTATAGTTGGGAATTTTTGTCATTAAAGTCTAAATTCTTCTAAAAAAATAATAATAAATGTAAAGGATTAAGTGTTATAATTTTTAGTTCAAAATAATAAAACTAAACGGGACAATAATTTAAAAGAGGTAAATAATAATATATATTTTTTCTTAAAAAAACAAGAAAAAGAAATGAAGACTTAATGAAGGATAAGGAAGTTAAGAAAATAGCTTTTTAAAATACTAGTAAGAACAGAATCTGTGACTGCGGGCTTCAGAAGTAGCTGTTGATGTACAGTTTTTGGAGAGAGGATGCAATGGTCACACACACACACACACACACACACACAGGGATCTAAACAGGGCTAGTCCGAAGGATGATTTCCCTCACCCGCATATAGATGAGCTAGTAGACTTCACCGTAGGCCATGCACTGTTGTCATTCATGGATAGGTTTTCCGGGTATAACCAGATTCTGATGGCGCCCGAGGACAGAGAGAAAACTGCATTCACGACTCCGTGGGGGACTTATTGCTATAGGGTGATGCCATTTGTGTTTGTTAGTAGGCTATACAAGCACTACCCAAGTCATTTTACTGGTACTAACCCGAAGGATTGGCATCTAACCGCGCGGATTTCTGGACTTCCACCAAGGACACACAAGCCAACATCATAACCATAACCACACCCCCTAACCAGATTCACCAATTTTTCTCAAAAAATAATACATTTAAAATGTTCAATGTATAATGATGTACAATGCACAATGGATGAGAAATTAGTTTCAATTCAACCTAATCCTCATAAAAAGTCTACAACAATCAAGATTATTTTCCACTGATAGCCCAAAATAGAAACCACCCAATAGCTAACTAATCTATTTCTTGCATATTGTCATATTAACTCTAAATATATGAGTATTTGGAGAAACATATCTTATAGTATGTACATCTAGATATAAGCATTGAATTTGATTATGATATGTTTTTGTTTGCAAAAAGT
The DNA here is from genome assembly GCA_025200525.1 of Camellia lanceoleosa. NCBI lineage: Eukaryota > Viridiplantae > Streptophyta > Magnoliopsida > Ericales > Theaceae > Camellia > Camellia lanceoleosa. Next base: position 28,415,092 of record CM045760.1, read on the forward strand.
TTTACTTTATAAGCTTCAAGTAGTTTTACAATTTAGTGATGTTAGAGACACCTTGCAATTATTTAGTTAGAATTTAGGTTCATCCTGAAAATCTTTTGTCCAATGAGTTGTGCATACATGCATAAAATCTTCCTCAACATATAATAACTCACACCATTCAAACATTTAGGATGTTCACATAACCATATGGGAGAGAGGGAGTTTGTGAGCGAGTGAGGAGGTAGTGAAGGCGATGACCAATTTCTTTGAGACGAATCATGTAAGTGATCGATTTGGGAGGAAAGAGGGTTGGCGGGAGAGAGAGTGATGCCTAGGGAGAGGAGAGAGAAGTAGATAACGAGGATTTGAAGAGAGGGAGGAGTGAGGATGAAGGTGACGTGGTTTTGATTAGAGAGAGAGGGAAAGGGATTTGGTTTGGCAGAGGAAGAGGAAGTCAGAATCCTTTGTAAATTCTTAGACATGTTAACCACAGAGCTATCATCCTGCATTATTCCCAGTCCATACTCAACAACTCCTATATAATTATTTATTTTATTTTTTTTAATTTGGTCAAAAAATGAATTTTTATCTTTTTTTCAACTATCTTTTTTAATAATATTCTATCTTCTTCCTCTATTCTATTTGAATATTTCTTCATTTAAAAAACTTAAAATGTGAATCTCTTTCTTCTTCTTCTTTTTTTCCCCCTTCTTAAATAAGTCTAGAAACACAGTTATAAATTCCCATTTTCTCCTACAATTATGTGATTTCATTTTTTTTATTAAAAAAATATTAAAAATTGAACGATACTAGACACCTACAATTTAGACTCTCAGATTCACCCGTAATGATGTGGTATGGAAGGTGAGCCCCGTGTATAATTGTGTCTGTACAAATCAAAAGTTGACATCTATCATATCACATCATTGTGGATCAAATTGTTAAAGAATAATGTTATATGCATCAATTAGTTGTGGTTCCCTGCCGGAGTTGAGCAGGTATCTTTTTTCTGTCTTTACCATATTTATCCCTGTATCTAGTCTCTGTTTCATATTGATCTTTAGTCCCCTCCCCCCCCCCCCTTTATAGATTCCTCGTGCACATATCAAGGACTGCACAAAAAATTATTTACATTACCTCCATCCATCCAAATATACATCAATAATAAATATATAAATGGTCAAAGGATGGAGGTCAAGCTGCAATTCCTACCAAGGAAAAGAGTATAGTCACAAACATTTAGAATTCAAAAATACATGTTAGTTCTCAACAAATATATATTAAACAATTAATAAATTAATTCCATAATTTAATAATACAAAAATAAATGCTAAAACAACAAAAAAGAAGATAAGCATGTTGCATTGCATGTGTCATGTGTTCAATCGGACGTTATATTGAATACAAGGTAGATTGGTCCATTTCATACTCAAAGTGATGAAATGAGCCAATCCCCTTTGTCTCTTTCACCTTGATCATACATGATATGGTGGTGACACTTTGAGTCTCATTTGTGTCTTTTCCCTCACTACATTGAGAACTCATTAGTCGAATGACACATTTTGAGACGAAATGGGATTTTGGGGATTTCGTTTGTAATTTGGTGTTATTTACATTTCAACAATTTTTTATTTTTTTCTTTTTAAATTTTTATTGAAATTTATGATTCAAATACAGTAGAAGAATATGTTTAGATTTGAATTTGTATAGAGATTTAAAAAGAAAAAGCACGGAATGATAAAATATAGATATATTACCTAAGATCGGGTTCATCAATTGTATGTGAATGAGGAAGACATTCCGAAGACTGCTTTTCGTACTCAGTACGGTCTTTATGAATTTCTAGTGATACCATTTGGTTTGTGTCCTAGTTTGCTTTAATTATTCACTTATCATGTAGAATGCATGTTTAAAAATACTCGCTTATCATGTAGAAAGCATGGGTTTGTAGACATAGAGATGCAGTGAAGAAAAAAGACCATTGTAATTCTCAACTCTGTACTGCGTTTAGATAATAGCAGAAGTTTTATTTCACATCCACTTTTCTCTTCTTCAATACTGTTTGGAACCAAATCATTTTAGATGTGAGATTTCAAAATGAAAAAATATAAGGAATTCCTCTTTTTGTTTTGTAACTAAATAATGTTAGAAGAAAATAATTATATTATTTTGTTTGGTTTGGTTTAAGTGTCTATAAAAGCCTACCATCCTACCATTTTAGCCTAAAAATCTATTAGTATCGATGATGATTTTTTTAGAATAAAAAAATAGTCAAGTCCCACAATGTGTCTTTATGTTTTCCAAACAACCTTCTTATTTTCATAGCCAAATGGCATGGTGTCACATTAGCGCATCATTTCACCTATAGGTGAGTACAAATTCTGTAAACTGTCAATTTACCTATTTTTTATTTTATATATTACTTCATTTCACATTTTTTTTTATGAACAATTAAAAAATTATTTCCAAACATACTAATTTTTTTTCTCCTCATATTTTAGCCAAAAGGAGAAACGGAGGTCCAAGCTCAAGAAGGTGAGCCTGCACCAACTCCTAAGGCAAGTCCGAATCCAAAGGTTACACAAAGAGACACCACTTCTGATGCTTCTGTCACTGCCAGGCAAGAGTTAAAACCTTCAGCTAGGGTAAAACTGAACCATCCGGCTCAACAAGTAATTGGTGCTGTTTCAGATTGAATGAAAACCCGAAAACAAGTTCGGGAAGAGGTAACTCACATGTGTTATTATGACATATCTTTTCTTGTTATGAAAATATACAAATTTAAAAGTTGTAATTAAGACAAATATACAATTTTATTATTAAATGTGAAGTGAAGTGATATTTAACAATAATTAATATGATGTTTCTATTATTAATCTAATAATTTAAGTTACATTTCTTTTGATTTCAATTTCATAACTAAAAATACAATATGAATATAAAACTCAAACCAAACACACTGATTATTTTGTTATACAATTTTTTTTAAAAAAATAAAAAAATCAACTTTTAGGATTCATTTTGAGAAGTGGTTGGCTTTTTGACTTTTTTAGCCTGAGGCTAAAAAGTCTCGTTTGGGAAGGATGTTTTGATTTTTTTAACTTTTTATGAGAGAAAGAATGTAATGATTATGGGTTGAATGTGATGTTTTGTCTTATTGACCTAAAAAATCTATTTTGTCTTTTTGTGACTAAAATATTTTTTTTTTTTCAAAATCACATACATTTGCAATGTATTAAAAAAGCAACAATATTCAATGCACATAGATGAGAAATTAGTTTTAATTCACCTAATCCTCATGCAATTTCTACAGCAATCATAGCTATCCTCCAATGATAGCCTAAAACAGATATTTCTAAACAAATATAAAATCTCGAATATAAATAAACTTTCAAAATTTCAAGGTAAGTGATAATACATATCAAACTCCACCATTTATATCAATAACCATTTAGCTATTGTTTGATGCATTTTTCTAACAAGTTGAAATCTGATTATTAAAATGTTTATATGGCATGCTGTGACTATTTCAATGGGACAGGATTTGTTGTCCCGAATTTTTGTTATTTCAAAATACTTACAATTATTAAATTATCTTATATTTTTACGTATAAAAATTCTTCGATAATTTAATAATTATTAAACTTTGAGGCATGATAACATTCTTATTTTAAAACATTTAACATTTTCTAAATCACCTAAGTGTTCGATGCACAAATAAAAAATGATGAATTTGAATTTCCTTTGATGTTCTTTCTATTTCTCTTTGTTTTCTCTAATTTTCACTTCTAACTCTCAAGAAGAAAGTGTCCCACTGAGTTTCCCCGTCCATATCTCTTTTGTTCTATGAACTAATTAGCTTGGGCCAAAAATTGTTTTGGTAGATTAAGTGGCCAAGTTTAACTCAAACTAATGATGGAGAAGGATGAAGAAAGTTAGAGAGAAACTTTCTTCTTGAGAGCTAGAAGTGAGAGTTAGAGAAAAGAACGAAAAATAAAAAGAAAATCAAAGGGTATTCAAATTCATCCTTTCTAATTTGAGAATTGAACACATAGGTGATTTAGAAAACCTTAAATAAGATGCTTAAGTTAAACTAATATCGTTAAGCTACAATTACTCCATTTGAAAATCATCACTCACCAACAGCGATTGGCATAATAAGTCATAGGATGTAACCTTACCAAATTTTACAAGTTATTTGGAGGTGTATGGTTGTTGCTTTCTAATCAATCAAAGTGCTTATAGATCAGTTTCTTCCTCAGGTAGCTGTCATTCCACTTCCTCCTTTACTTCCACCTACTTTCGAACCTACTGCTGAGGTGCCCGAAGTGCCTTAGGATGAAATGCCATTGCTGTCACTGTTTCTAGAAATAGCTGACAAGAGGGTTGGTGGTGAACGAGAGTAGAAATCAAGCCCGGTACCCATTGCATCGTCTGAATCATCGGCCTTGGAGATAATAGAAAAGCGTTAGCTGATAAGGCAAGCAGAGGTGTCACCAGACGAGGGTCACGCAAATCGACAGAGCATCTTCCTAGTGTTGTGGCCCTCTTGAGTCGAGTCGCCCTCATATGAGATCAAGTAAGGAGCAAACGGAGGGTACAACCAAAGGTCCCATCGAGTATGTTTTCCAACTGATGATAGGGGAGTGTGCTTTGAACACGAGGGATTCCGTCTTTTCAAATGCTGGGGTTACTTTAGCTATACGCGAGACTTGCACATTCTTGAAGACATTCACCATTTGGAGGGGCAGTCTAACCAAAATCCAGCCAAGCTAATCCGTCTCCTGAGAGGATTACTAAGCCCTTCATACTGGTAATCCCCCTCTCAAATAATCACCAAACAAGGGCCTCTTTCGGTGTAACTGTTAAAACAGATTATATATTATAGATTAACAACTTCTCATCCCTCTAACTCTTTCTTTTCTCTAAACCGATATGGTATCAGAGCCTCGTTAGGAGGACTCTTACACGAATTCCAGCCTCTTTTCTCCATCGTAGGACTGCCCAAGCCTCCCAAACCCTTGCCTAGGACAATCGACAGCCCTAATAGTGCCATCATGTCTCTCTCTCTTTCTGGCGAGAGCTCCTTAGGTGGTTGACTAGGGCAATCGACTCTCTCTGGTTGGTCACTGGTTCACTGGTGGTCGCCTAGGGCAGTTGTGGCCTCCTTGGTGTTCGACTAGGGCATTCGACTCTCTTTGGCTGGTCGTTGCTTCCCTGGTGGTCGCCTAGGGCAGTTGTGGCCTTCCTAGTGGTCAACTAGGGCATTCAACTCTCCTCAGGTGGTCAACTAGGGTTTCGACTCTCTTTGGTTGGTCGTTGGTTGATCACTGGATTGGTCCCTATCATCTTTGTATAAAACAAATACAAGTTTCTTTCTCGTCTCTGTATAACACATACACAAAAATGCATAAAAAAAAAATTGGATTCTTAATTTCATAATTTTATGCTTTTCTAGTTATTATTGTGACCTTTTCTTCCACCATCTTCCGAGTTTGTGATTCGTCCTAAGTTTGAGGATTACTTAGTAGAATATTCATGGCAGATTCCACTGATGGGTCCATAACTTCTCAGCTGTCTAAACGTGAGAATTCCTTAAAATCACCACTTCTCTATTCAATGGCTAGAATTATCTAGCGTGGTTGCAGTTTGACTATTTTCTTGGACACCATGAATCTTGAGCAAGAGGTCGCGATGCGTTTGACAAGGAAAGAGTCCAAGACTTGACTATATGTCTCGCTCAGGGGGATGGTTCTGTTGCAAGATTGGAACCTGATAATTGCTTGTCGGTAGTTGAGCGAGAATCCTGGGATGATGAGGATGCATTTAGCCCACGAATGAGGATTGGGGCATGGGCCTACCAGACAACACTTAGTACTGAGGAGAATTGTTGCATGACTTAAAAAGAAATGAAATTGAAATTGAAATTGTTTTCGAGAACAAGATGGAACTTTAGCCGTTATTTTTGCACAACTGGCCATACTTGAGAAGATCGAAGAAAAGCAACAAAAAGATGAATTTCTGAAAAAGATCATTGTCGAGATTGAGTTTAAACCAAGGCAGGGATTTGTCTTTGAGAATGGGGTGCTAAAATTTCAAGGGAGACTTTGTGTACCGGATCATTCTGAGTTAAAGGAGCGCATGATAAAAGACGCCCATAGTTCTAACTTTGCAATGCATCCAGGAAACACGAAGATATATCATGACTTAAAGTAGAATTTTTGGTGGCCTGGAATGAAGAAGAATTTTGCTAATTTTGTACCAAAATGTTTGCACTTCTAACAAGTTAAAGTCGAACATCAACGACTTGTGGGATTGCTTCAACCACTGCCAATACTGTAATGGAAATTGGAGCACATCATGATGGATTTCATTGTGGGACTACCTCACTCTTCTAGAGGTATGGATTCTATGTGGGTCATTGTTGATCATTTGACTAAATCCGCTCATATCTTACCTGTCAAGACATTTTATAATTCGGATAAGTTAGCTGACATTTATATTGATGAGATTATGAGACTACATAGAGTACCAGAATCTATAGTTTCTAATAGAGATTCAAGAAGAAATTTTAGATGAAATTAGGATTTCAAAACCAGAGAGTTTCAAAACTGCAGCTTTTTGCCGACTAATCAGATCAGGCTCAAAGTAGTGTCGCCAACTTTGGCGAAGGTTAATGTGGTCAGAGAGGATAGCCCGAGTTAGGGACAAGATGATTTGGAAGACTTGAAAGAAGACTTTGATAGCCTGCAGTTCTTTGAGGAACAGGACTATGGAGTTATCTTGAGTGGGTGTTTTAGCTGGATGGATCAACAGATCATACAACATGGCTAAGTGATGGGGAAGGAGAATCAAAGGTCAAGACAAAACCAAAGGAACCAGAGATAGTTGAGGTAGCTGGAAGGGCTAATGTCAAGGGGAAGTTGCCAGAAAATGTAAAACCAGGAGTGGGTGTTGAGAATACCATTTTTCTCAAAACCATATACATTTTCAATGTGTTAAATATGCAACAATGCTCAATCAGTTTTATGAGTCATTTATTTTCTCACCGTCGATTTTTTTATACAAAATTGATTCAAACACTAGGTTGTGCCGGATGGTACTCCTTGTGCAAGCAACCTACACAACCACATTCAAGCACCACAACTCAAAATTACATTGTGAGAAATATCTTCGTAAAGATATTTTCGTATATGAATTACTTTAAAAATGACTATTGTAGCACGTCCGCGGGGGACCTCGCGCTACAGTTCGGACTCCCTTTTGTATCGCGGTTCTAAATCTGAACCAAAGAGTCCAAATCCGGCAAATCGTTTGAGAAAACAGATTTTTGAAAAGTAGTGCCAAACATGGACTGCTTTGCCAGATTACAGAGTCGCCACCTAAATATTTTTTAATTGGGAAATTTAGGAAACCCTGACTCGGTCTTAGAAATACGTGTAAAATCATCACCAAAGTGGTCTTGGCTCGGGAGCTTGGGTACGATCGGGGAAGGTCAACTTTATGCGTTCTTATTCCGGTTATTAACCTAGAATTACTATGTGATGCGCACAACACAAAAGTATAGACTAGATCGCCTAACTTGGAAATAAACATTGCATATCCGTTTTGTCTCGAAAAAGCGTCTTGTTTTACTTGCTACTCAAGTAGGCTAAAATTCGGGTTTCAACGAGTTGTTCCAACTCGCAATCAACCTCCACCCGAGCATTCAAACAGTTTATCATGTAAGCACTTAGCCGCATGGCAAGCATACTGTCATGGTAAACATTCACACGCATGCGATATGCTAAAGAAAAAAAACACTTACATCGTACTCCGTGCCAAAACGAAAACCCGGTTAGCAAACATGCATGACCTAGTTCATGTTAAGTGGCTAATGCAACACAAGCATAAATGCAAGCTAGAGTAGGCTCGGTTAACCCTAAACATGGCATATGAAATGCTTCGAGTAGCATGTATTCAATTTGGAAATTGAAAGTTACGATGCAGTTTGTATGATGTACCGAGCCCGGTGCATGTAAACAAATGCATGAATGCACACATGCATTGCATGAGGTATGCTAATTTAGACGTGCCCTAATCTACCATAGCGAGGTAAATAAAAGGGATAGAAAGAAGTGGGGATTGGAAGACATACACCCACTCACGACACTTATTACATTTTGCCCTCGGAGGACCAAAATAATAATATCTGAGACCGAATAAATAATTAACTAAACTAGCTAATTAAATATTACAAATCAACTAAATTAATTAAATTAAATAATTAATCTAATTAAGCATTAAATGCCTCGGGATGAGGGCTAACTGCAGCGCGTGCCCGGGACTCGCTCGGAATCGCACTACCATGCAAGTATGCCTCTGTTTCTTCTGCTATCCAACTCTGAAAATCACCAAAGTCCTAGGAACACTTTCTTTGGTACTGGAGATCATCACCGGCTGCCTGAAATTTCCACCATTTGAAGGATTTGGCCATCGGCCTTTGAATTGTTCCATCGGCTGGGGATGAACTGCCGGTCGGCACTAAAAAGTGCCGGTCGGCACAAAATGTTCTGCAGATCCTGCAACTCACAGCAGCAGAGGGCAAACTATGCATGGCAATGTAATTCAAAGCATGTATGCACCAAACACATCCCACATCATGCTATGGACTCAAGAGGGCATGTGCCTCGATTCCCGGACCACCAATCGCGCATTTCCATGCATGATGGCCCGGAGAACTAAGAGTGCAACTTTGATTTCAAATGCATGCAATGCAAAGAAGCATATAAGGGTGTTAAACCTCTATCATGACTTGATCAAGAGGCCTAACATGCATGCCAATGTGGTGCATTCCTAGACATGGCAACTAGTATGTAATAGGGCAATACAATGCAAACCTAAGTAAGCACACAAGGCAAGCATGCAAACCACATGGAGGATGGGCTTAGACATGAATTAGGCAACTCAAAAGGGCCCAAAATCAGTGGCCAAAGTGCCTAGAAATAGAGACTAAACACACGCACACACATGCACATGTTAAGGTCCAAACCCAAGGCATACAAAGTCAACTCTCATGCACACTTAAGAGACACAAACATGGGCTAATAGCATGCATGAAAAACTCTGAAATCCATGTTAAGCATGATGCCAAAACATGCAATGAAGCAAGCCAAATATACAACGAATGGCCCAAATCTTGAAACAAGCCATGAAGGCTTAAACCAAGGCCAAGTCCACCAAGCCTCACAAGGCTAAGGGGACTCAAAACAGGTCACAAGCAGACCTAAACAAAGCCTAAGGAGTACCTAGATGGCATCTAAGAAGCTCAAGTACAAAGGCATGCAACATGACCAAAACATGGAGCATTCAACATATGCCTTTAAAGCATTAAAGAAACAACTAAAGCATGCATACAAGCACACCAAAAAGTCTGAAATAACATGCTAGATGGTTCCAAACTATCAAAAATGAAGCAAGCATGGCCTGCTATACACTCATACTCTCAAGGCCAACAAGCCAAATGCAAAGGAGCTACATAATGCATGATGGGATCGACCCAAATGGCTATGGGCAGAGTTAAATCATGGCAAAATAAGTACACAAGCTTCACAAACACAAGTCTAAAACATGTTAGAAACTAAGGCTAACAAGCTAGTCATGTTGAGGCAATATTAAGGCATTACAAAGTAACTATGCAAATCATGCAAAGAGTACTAAAACCAACTTGAAATCATGTTATAACATGGCAATATAAGCATGGAAAACAAGTCAAACATGCTCAACACACACTCAAGCATGGTGCTCCATATGAGAGCAAAATTTGCCCTTTTCAAGGACATCAAGGAGAGGGGGTGGCCCTCCCCTTTTGGAGACTTTATGGCACCATCTCCACCCCTGAAATCCCTCAAGATTTCAGTGGTAGAGAGGCCCAAGCACCAAAGTCTCGGATCTCAACCAAAATGGCACAAAAGGGACCCTTTTCAAGGCCTAAAGGGGGTCAAACTTCCCCAAACCACAAAACACTCTTAATATACAATAAAGAGGGTCAAAAATCAGAACTTTTATGTGCCAAACACTAAGCCCAAAAACTGTTCTAAACTAGGTAAAAACAAGATGCAAAATGGGGAAAAAAAAGCTAGTTTCTTGCCCTTGTAGTCTTCTTCAACAAAGATGGAGTGATGGCCTCTTTGAGCTTCAAATCAACCAAAAACAGCAAGAACCAACCTTTGGAACCTCAGAACCAAGAGAAAGGTGGAACACTAGGTGTTTTAGTGCAATAGTAAGGCACAAAACACCTAGATTTCAAAGAGAAAGAGAGAGATAGTAAGTATATCTATTCTAACCCTAAAAAAAACCAGAGCTCTAACTCTCTAACAATGTCTAAAGCTCTTGGATTTTTGTAACCCTTGAGCCAAGAGAAGAGGTCCTTCTCTTATAGGCAAAAAAAGCTTACAAGCTTAGTCCCTAAGCAAGCTCATCCCTCCATACACGTGTATGGAGGAAATAAACTCACTCTGTTGTATGAAAATATCTCATAAAACAAGCGCCTTTGTGTGGCATAAAATGTCATTTTGACAAAATTTAGTGCCGACCGGCACAAAAGAGTGCCGACCGGCACAATAAAGTGCCGATGACAACTCTAGCCAGCCGGTGGCTTCTAGCCCCAGCCGGTGGTGTGTAGGGATGCCTCACAAAGCATTCCCTGCCCTTCCAAGGCAAAACACAAGTGTTTGGTGCAAAACCAAACACAAGCAGTCGAAGTCGGAGGTCTGAGGCAAAGGCGCAGCCGAGATCTCCGGAACTCAAGCGAACACAAACATGGATAATCACCGAGTGTTCCAGCGGTGACGTCCAAGTCTTGAGGCGGTCAAAAATGGGGTGTCTCTGATTGCCCCTCTTTGTGAACTTCGGAAGTCATAAGAATGGCGGAGTGAATGTCAAAGCCCGAGACGACCCATTTTGACAAGGTGAAGACTTAGACAATCATACAAAACAAGTAAGATATCTTGGCGGGGGTAAAATCTGGCGAAAATGCAAGAAGGGCATAACTTATGATCATGCAAAGAAAGCTGTAATGAAGCACACATGCGACAGTTATAAGCTAACATGCACCAATCTACACTACAATGCAGAAAGGATGTAAGAGAATTATGCAATTCTCAAAACGTCTCACGCGGAGGATACAATACCTGTGCGGCTCGTCCGGTCGTGCCGGCCTCAAATGAGCCGTACATACAATATCGTGCCTGCAAAGAAAGTAAACTTAACAGGTATAATATTGTTAGCAATATGCATGTCATGCAAATGCGAAAGATGATATGCAATATATACAAAATGATGTATGAATAATGCAAATGATAATGCAATGCAATCGAAACTATATGCAAAGCAAACTACATGCAGGGCAATTGAATCATGATTCACACCGGAGCGGTTCGAAACCACACAAATGTCAAATAGATTGATGGAGGTGACAAGTCCGTCTCCCATAGAACGATGTCTGATCTATGAGTACTTCGCACGGACACAAGAACAAGTATTGGGTGGAATGACATAAGTGGGGAAACGACCCGCTGGGGTGAGAATAATGATCCTAATGCCGGACGCAATGACTACACTACAATGTAATGGAAATGGATACAATGGATATGGCACGCGGGCCAAACCGTATTTTGCCTAGGAAAGGCATGCACACGTACAAGCCACGTCTAACACAGAAAAGATGCCGCAACCTCAAACCAAGTTCATCAAGGAATAGACGCGATGCACATGAACCATGCTTCAACGTGAAAAGTAAGGGCACATACCAGGCCAAGCTCAACAAGGAAAGGCGCAAGCCATAGGTGGAAGATGATGCAGTGAATGCATGCAACTACAATGCAATGGAAATGGATATTTACAGAAATGCATGACATATGCACTATACTACAATAGAATGCATGACATATGCATGTTTTATTTTGTTTGTTTTTGTTTTGAAATGCACGACATATGCAATATTATTGATGATGTATGAGAAATGCAATATGATGCAATGGCTGCGATTGCAGTTTCCCCTATTCTCCCAACGGGGTGATATACTAGGTTGGTTCAGTATCCAGAATTGAGGCGTAAACACGCCGCCTCAACCTATGGGGCTTCCATACAGATTTCAAGCCGAGGGTACACCCCCTGGGTATTTAAACCAGACTTTAGTCTCGGAAATTCCGAACCTTTGCATTCTAGGCATAAGCTGTTTAAACTCTAGTTTTCACCGTCCCCATTAGTCTCCTAGGAACTCACCGCAAACACAGACGGGTGGCTTTACCAGACCACCGAAAGTCGTTCGGGCACGACAAACATCGAAGGAATCGCACCTTCAGAGGATTTAAGGTCTCCTAGACCGTGCGTGTTTAAGGTCTCGCCAGACCAGGGGGCAACGATGAGATGCGCAAGACAACGCTATGGAATGCATGCAAAATGCAACGAGGTGCACCTTAATGCATCGAAGGTTTTGCACCTCCCGAGGATTTAAGGTCTCCCAGACCGTGCGTGTTTCAAAAGATGGAAAATGGAGTGCAATGAGGTACGCGTGCCTCAAAGGATGGAAAATGAAGTGCAATGAGGTACGCGTGCCTCAAAGGATGGAAAATGAAGTGCAATGGGGTGCGTAAGCGGTAGCGATGAAATGCATGCCAAATGCAATGAGGGCAACTTAGTGCAGAAGGTCTTGCACCTCCCAAGGATTTAAGGTCTCTTAGACGTGCGTGTTTAAGGTCTCGCCAGACGGATGGGTGCATGGTTTCAAAATCTTGGCGGCAATCTTGTTCTTGAGATGATACATAACAATGCATCGCCAAAGGTTTTGCATCTTGAAGGATTTAAGGTCTCTGGACCGTGCGTGTTTAAGGTCTCGCCGGCAGGCGTGTTTAAGGTCCCGGGACGAATCACACTCGAGGTCTTGTGAAATAAGCGATGGAATGCGAAATGCAAGATGAAGCGCGCGAGGTAGTACACCTCACGTGGGTCAAAATGAAATGCAAAATGAAGCACGTGAGGTAGTACACCTCACGTGGATCAAAATGAAATGCAAAACGAGGCATGCATACCTCGAGATGCAACGCAATACAAAATGAGGCACGCATACCCCATTTGATGGAAAATGAAATGCAAAACGAGGCACACGTACCTCGAGATGCAATGAAATGCGAAATGAAACACGTGAGGTAGTACACCTCACGTGGATCAAAATGAGATGCAAAATGAAGCACGTGAAGTAGTACACCTCACGTGGATCAAAATGAAATGCAAAACGAAACACGTGGAGTAGTACACCTCACGTGGATTAAAATGAAATGCAAGATGAGAGAGTATGACACGCAGGCCATACGACAATGCAAAATGGTGCAAGTCGCAAGGGACGTGCAAGACAGCGCGATACGATACGCCGGACAATGTGATGGATGCGCGTGACGCACACGGGGCAACTTTTGAATCTTTATAAACGAAAAAAGGATACAAAAGGATACAATCTTCGCTTGAATTTGAGCGTCACGCACAGTAGAGACGGTCCGAAGTCAAAACGGAGGCCGGTTGAGCATCGGGGATGCATTTTATTGTACTTTCTTGAGCTATGAAGACCCAAAACTCCTCAACTTGCCTAAACAGGGCCTTGGGAACACCACCGGCTGGGTGGGGTGGTCACCGGCTACCACCGGCTACATAAACTCATCTATCGGCACAAAATAGTGCCGACCGGCACAAAAAGGTGCCGGCCGTGAAAAATGTCGATCGGTGAGCGCCATTTCACTCCGGGCTTTATAAAATAGGGTTTTAAACCCTATTTTCCACACTTCAAGCCGCCGAAAACCCCTCCTCTCTCTCTCTAGAGTGTTTTCCTTTCAATTTTTTGCCGATTTCTCCGCGTTTAACACCCGTTTTCTCGTCGGATTCGCGATATTCTTCGCGTTTCGGACATTTTCGACCGAACAAAACTTTGTTTCGGTGCATTTTTCGCCATTTCCCCCTTTTCGGGACTTGTTCCCCTCGATTTTCTCTTCATTTTCGTGTCTTTTCACATTCCGACCCTTCCGGCCATTTCCGACCCTCTCGGGGTTGACTTTTCCAGTTGACTTTTCACATTCCGCCCCGGTTTTCATCTTCCGGTCATTTTTCACCACCACTACCCATGGCAGACGATGTTCCCCATGTCGGGACTCCTCCGGACCACGAGATGGACCCCGGGGTCGAGCTCCTCCCGTTGAGCGAGCGTCCATTCGATCCGGCGACCTATCGCCCGGCCATCCACGTGCTACCACCCGATGGACTTCGCCATTTCCGCGGCTTCGACAGGGCTTTGGATCCGGAGCTTCTGCTGTGCGAGCCGGCCTCCCACTTGTCTTTTGGCGCCGCCGAGGTAACATTCTCGTCTTATTATTTTTTTGCAATGTAGGATCTTCTGTCAATTGCCGTAGCTAACTGAACCCCTTAACTGCTTAGTTCCGATGTACTGTACTGTAGTTGATTGTAGACAAACTCATAACTGACATCTGTCTAGGACCGATGCACATGCACACATACTGCACTAGCCTGACTCACCCGAACACGCGGCACACATTGCACTACCAATTCGCCGACACCCGGCGCTTATTTGTATCTGAAAACTCGCACGCATGCTAGATTTGCACAAAACTGCACTAACACGCGGACACATCACTCGTTGTAGTTCACTGAAACATGTCGAGACTTGGCTTCTATTTGAACACGCACACATGCTGTTTACACTGATCCTCATAGGAGCACTGACATATCACAGGCCGTAGCCCACCCACTGGTATGCTGAAACCCGATATCTACTTGAATCTGAAAAATGTGCACACACGTACCAAGTTTACACTGGAGCATCTAGAACACACTGACACATCACACGCTCGTAGTTCACTGTAAGCACACCGGCACCCGTTTTTTTTTTTTGTTTGAATTTTAGAAATCTGCACGCATACCAGATTTGTACCGACTGCATATCTTCATATGGCTTTGCAATTTCTTGACTACAGGGAGACTCCCATACTCTCCGCGGGTATGGGAACGTTATCGCTTCGAGATGCGCTGACGCCGTTAGCCGCATTATGGATCGCGCCGGCTTCGGTACCTTCTGCAGGGGACTCTCCAGGCTCTCTGCTTGCAGACCTCTTCTTGCCGCTCTGGCAGAGAGGTGGTGGGACACCACCGATTCTTTTCATCTATCGATGAAGGGGACATGACGATGACCCTTACGACTTCTCGATGCTCACCGCATCGGGTGGGGGTGATCCGATCCCTTCGACCACGAGACTTGGGCGAGTGGATTGCCGCCAGTTCATTTTCGGCGAGGCGCCGCCACTTGTTCGCCCAGGTTCGCCGCTACTCACGGTTCGATGTCTGATTTGATCGCGGACCATCTTTGGTGGACGCAGCTCGATGACCCAGAGGCGGCGAGAGATATGCACGCGGCTTCCTCATGTTCTTCTGGGACCACCTGCTTGGCCGACCGGCGAACAGTGCCCCTCTGCTTGCTCAGCGCTTTGGTGGATGTCGAGAGGATTGTGCGGTATGACTGGTGAGGCGCTGCTTTGGCCACCTTTTACGGTTATATGAGCTCAGTCTCTCGTGGCGATGGGCGATTGCTAGGAGGCTCTTGGCGAGCACAGGAACGTCTTCTCCTCTGCTTTACATTTCTGCTCTGTACTTTCGTATTGCATTAATCGCACACCGTTGTCTGTTTTACAATTCTTACTTGTACACATAACATGGCACACACATACGCTTTATCTTGTTGCGCTACTGTTCACTCTGCACAACACAATACACAACACACGGCTCTGTTATTTCTGCTTTATTCTGTATTCTGCTTTTCTGATAATCATACTGACGTCTGTTTTGCAGCTGTGGGTGTACGCCTACTTCCCCAGACTAGAGCCAGTGCCGGAGACGGAGACTCCTCTGGTTGTCCCCTTTTCACGCCGCTACGACGGGAGGTGTACCCGGAGGCCGCGGGAGACTTTCAGCTTCTTCCGCCGTTTCTTCGACACCATCACTCCCACCGAGGTATGTTTTACTTACAGTCCGTTTAAGCTTCGCCTCCAGGCGTACATTTCTGTATCCGTAGATAATCAACTGTATTTCATTTCAGGTCATCTGGCAGCCGTGGGCTCCACTACCAGCGGTGATACGAGATCGGTATGCCGGCGCCATCGAGACCTCGCGCTACCGGATTCTCCTGGAGGGCCCGGTCGCCCGGTACTGCACAGGTGGCGTTCATACCCAGACCCTAGGGTTGCGGAGCAGAATAGTCGATCCATCCTCCGAGCATATGAGAGGCCGAGGGATACAGCCTCCAGCAGAAGGAGGATTACACCCTTGGGTGGGCGGTGACGTGATGCCGACAGGCGAGGGCGATTACTCGAGTACGTCCGGACCTTCTTGATGCGGCTTTGAGCAGGGCTCCGTGATCCAGGCTCAAGGCCACAGCCCGAGGCAGAGGGAGCAGGAGTGGGGTCGTCGCAGAGGGCTCGAGCTTCGGCGGAGGGGAGTAGAGGGCGAGGGCTGGCCTGCTCTGCCTACCATGTTGACTTACAGGGGGCAGAGTGGGGAGACCTACCAGATCCCTTTTGCCTCTCCCCCGGCTGATCATGAGCTGGCTGGTATTCCTGACTTGCCTCCGGTATGTATTACTTTATTTCTGCATCTTGCATTGTTATTTCAGTTCATTCAGATATCCCACAGAATACTGATGTATTTAATACTTTTGCAGGCTTCCTCCGAGTATACCCGTCAGTCTGTGGAGCTGAATGCCTCCTTGATGGGGATGCTGCAGCGGACTCTCGACGCTTTGGCCGTCTACGGCTTGCCGGTATGTTCTACTGATCACAGTCTCAAATCATACTCTGTTTCGCACAATCTGCTATACTGCACAAGAATCTGATGAACTGCTCACGGCTTTCATACACTGTATTCATACACTACATCTTGCACTGATTCACTGTTCACAGCATTCACACACTGTACTCATACACTGCATTCTGTACTGATAAACTGCTCACGGCATTCACACACTGTACTCATACACTGCATTCTGTACTGATAAACTGCTCACGGCATTCTGATGTGTTTGTTCTTTGTATTTTCAGCCTCCTTTCCCGATCCCTCCAGTGGGTGGCGCTGCTCCAGCTGGGCCTCCCCTCTCTACTCGGGATGGCAGGATATTCCCTCGCACTAGAGGGGGACGTGGTCACGTGGGGAGCAGCTCACGAGCTCCAGTTCCAGGAGATGGTGAGTCGGAGGCGGGGACGGAGTCATTTGCGGAGGAGGCCGGGGATAGCTCGGGCTCGGGCTCTGACAGTGACGGCTCCGACGATGCTTTCGTGCTTCTGCCCAGGAAGAGGGCGAGGACTGACCCTTAGGCATTAGGCCTATTGCTGATGATGATTTTTGCTGCTTCTTTTCTTTATTTCTTTTCTTGTACTTTTCTCTTTTTGGTAGATAGAGTACTATGTACTGCCGCAGGCAGGTTTTTGCTTTTCTCAAATTATGTATTTGAAAAGACGATGATATGAAGCGAACTTTTGTTTGAAAAGAATGTTACATTTGTATATACATGCATATTTCATACTTCGCACTGCATTGCATCATATTACACCTCAAATGTAAATGACATTGATCTGTTGTCTGACAATTGAACACTTGCACTGTAATGATCAAATAACCAACCAACTAAGCAGCAAAACAGCTCATACAAACCATTGCTCAATCCGAACACACAGCCCATACTCTGCTGAGGACTAATCTGCTGAGGATTGTTCTGCATATAGCCCATAACACAGCATTTGGTTCATTCTGCATACAGCAAACTCTTGACAAATAGCCCCAATCTGACGAGACGGATCACAAAACTGACACGGTTGCAGTTGAAACACACTCGGATGTCCCAAATTTTCCCTTTTCTTCTCTTGCTTTGCACGATTGTAGAGAATGGCACAGCATTCTGAGCACAAACGATTTTGAAAAAGAGTTTCACGACCGGGGTATCGAGCCTACCGTAGGACACGACAAAATAGACTCAAACAAAGAAACAAAAGGCACATGACCTGACATAACGAGACATGTTCGGAAAAGACTCAAAGCGAAAATTAAGGTCGACAAATCAAAAGACACGACACACAGACGTGTTTATAACAAGACCTGAAATCTTGAGAAGCCAGTTCCTCCGAGTATACCTCCCACCCTTTCTGATTTGTGATTCTCACATCACTCGGCCCTCAAGCTCGTTTTTTCTCACAAAAACCCTTCTCTCACTTTTCTCTCAACTTACTCATCTCTATTCTTTATTCTCTCATTTTTCATCCCTCCCCAGGGTGAGTGACAGATGAATAGGAAGTTGCGGGTTCACGCCCGACGCAGCTAGCTTGCAGCCACTTCTTCTGGCGAATAAAGTGCCTCTCGGGCAATCAGGTTAACGGGGGGGAAGACAGAGGACCTGACTCAATCGTGCCCCTAGTTCGTCATTTTGACCGTTTTTGTTGTGTTTTCTAAAACAGTTCTGATAAAAAATGAGAGTTAGATTAACACACTTATTCAATCTTTGATTTGAAAATCATGCGAATCAGGCTGTGAGCACTGAAAATTCTCCTTTTTGGGTCCAATCATGGTCCAATTTTGAAAACGAAATAGTTTTCGAGAAAATAAGTCAACCTCAGTAAAAAATTTCAAAAACTATTTTTGCAAACAGCCAATGCTCGACCGAGCGCGGAACTTACCCTCGAGATATGCAACCTCGGATCGGGGGCGATGGAAAATTGCCCCTGGCTGAAAGGGGGGGAAGGCAACGGAAAGTTGCCCCTGGTTTGAACGTAACTCAGGGCAACTTATGGCAATGGATGGCAACGGAAAGTTGCCCCTTGTTTGGATGATGCCGCGGCATGTTGTAAGCCAGTCTTTGTCGATGACGATCGGTCCCTCGGACGCGGAGAAGTCGAAGATGGCTTGAAACAATATATGGACACAGTCACCTGGAAGGTGTTGGTGGTTTGGCTTCAAGAAGAAGTTAATCACGTAGTTCCGGATTGCTACAATCGGGACATTGGATTCGGAGAGGGCAAAAGTGATCAAAACCATGACATGGACTGAAGCGCTATGAAAGCGTTGGGGGCTGGACTTCAGGATGAAGTTGCCTACGTATCCCAAACATGGGAATCAGGCCTTACGTAGTTCCGGTTAAGGTACACTCGGGTATTTTAACCTTCACTATTTTGAGGCTCTAATTTTTGCCAAGGCGCCTATTGCAGGTTTTCGACCTTGCGACCTTTGTTCTTCTTTCTTTTCTCTTCTTTTTTTTTATATATTTTTTTTCTTTTTTTTTTTTTGCATTTTTCTTTTCATATATATTTTTTGCATTTTTCTTTTCTTTTTCTTTTTTTGTATTGTTTCTTTGCTCTAACTTTTGCCTGGGTCGCCCTTCCGGGTTTTCGACCCAGCGAGCCTTTCAAAGGATAAAAGTGTAGCAAGCCCATGCCAAATGGTTTTGAGATTGAAGCTTCTCTGTATCTAGGAGAACGGCTAATGTGTTGATTTGCAGAAAGGCCCATCACGGCTACTTCTCGAGCTTTGCTTAGTGGGATCTGATCTTCCTGATCGGACTCTGATGCCTCTTGCTCGAGGGCTGCTTTGAACTGGGCCACACAGGCGTCGCATTGATAGCTATCTTTTGAACATTCTGGATGCTGGTCCAAGGCTTGAAAATGGGGGGGCGAGTCTCGAGGCTGAGAGTGATCCTAAGCTGCGTAATCTCGAGAACGATTCCACACAGGTCTTCGCAAGACTGCGCAAAATATCTTGTTTTTGAAAGTTTTTAAGAAGGCGACGATTTGCTCGTGCCGAAGACAGTGCGGAACCAATCTGGATCAAAGCTAGGGTCCTTCTCAGTACTCACGCCGACAAGCATGATTTCATTCATTAAGGGCTTAGCATGTCTCTCTTTCTCTCAATTTGATCATAGTTTTGCAAATCCCGAGGAATTCCTCCCTCTTTGTTTTCACCGCAGTGTTCAAAAGGGTTTTGAAAAACTTAGGTCATTGCAATGATTTTTAAGGCACAAAAGAGTAGGTGGAATGCACTGTCACCCCATTCGAATTTTCTGGCACAACTAGTCCAACATGATCAATAAATATGGAAACATGGTAGCCACAACTGCTTCATTCAGATTTCCCCGGGTGTAAACTGGATCCACAGCGGAGGGGGACCCAAAAAGAAAGCGAAAAGAAGTAATTATAAAACGGTGCTTGAGGCGTCAACTCTGAAGTCACTAGGTATTCTTATACAAAAAGGGGGATTGACTCATTACAATTAGACAGACCCTTAAACAAAAGGACTGACTCAAAACAATGAGACAGACTCAAAAACAAAACAAAGGACTGACTCGACACTCGAGTCAGAATGTACAAAACTAGCATTGGCAGGTGCTCAAAAATGCGTGCCAAACGCCATATCCAAAAATGTACCAGACATTGCCCGCAGGCGGTTGAATCCCAATTACATACTCGCAGTATCGGTGTCCTCGGTATCTGTGTCCTCACAATCCAAGAACTCTGTAGTGACTGATTTGGCCGAGGTAGGCGGGAGGATGACCTTGTTATCAATCAAATCCTGTACTTCATGCCGAAGGCGGAAACAATTGTCGGTAGCATGGCCAGACTGTTGATGGTACGCACAGTACTGAGTGGCATCATGGCCTGCTGGAAGGGGTTTGGGGAGTGGCCTAGGATCGAGGGGTGTAAGATGCTCCTTTTTGGTCAAGATCAGAAGTGCCCTAGACAAAGGCATGTAAAGAGGATGGAAGACCCTGCGCCCTCGGGGCAGGTACTTGGAATTCTGAGTATTCTTGCTTGACGCACTGGCGAACGGATCGGCAGGCGCGGACCTGGATTTCTGATCTTTTCCTGGTGCAGGATTGGGAGTGAGAGGAGCTATTCTGGCATGGCGGGGCTTGTCCCGATTTTCTGACCGACTTGGACTACCCTCGGGTAGGGTGGGGAAGACATCATCCACAATTTTGGTTACAATCGCGGATACCTGTTGTTTGCTCATTCCCCCGGCTTTCAAAGCCTGGACTGCCCACAGCAGTTGTTCCACGGGGTCGGCATCCACCTTCACTTTGTCTTTGCCTCTGGCCTCAGCCTGGTGAGAGGTTTGGGTTGGTACTGGTACATCCTTTGTTGGGTGGAGGTCATCTCCATCGATTGAGCTCGATCACAATCCGCCCAAGATCGGGGCCTCCGGGGTTCGAAATTTCAAAGATACGATGCAACCGGTGGCGAGGTTGACATTAAAAGCGAGATCCGCCACGGACCTGGAGATCGCCTATCATCCCCATTAACTCGAATGTAGTGGGCTCATGAGCTGATAGAATTGAGGGGTCCAGATTGGTGTGCAGGCGACCTAGGCGAGTCGGCATATCAATGATAACTTCATCTTGCGGGGTGGTTCCTTGACTCGGTAGCCGTCATGACCACAATCTCTTGAGTTACGCATCATGTTCGGTCTGCCTCGAGGAGAAGACACTAGCTGCTCGACTTAACTCTTTGAATCTCTGAATCAAGCGGAAAACAAGCGATTTTTTCAAACAGATCAAACACGGTGTAGTCGAACAATCGCACTCTACTCTTTGAACAACACTGTTCCCGAAGTCATCCCCAAATCGAATCGATACCCGCAGATATAGCTGATCCACAACAACACTGGTACTGGTGTCCTCAGGCCTGATACCCAAATTTTGCAAACTGATATGCATTCCCTGTAGAGATACACTCTAAAAGCACATAACAGGTAAAAGAGAGCTAATACACCCCTATGTTGGGGTAGGGTTTCCCTGTCCTATTTTGTCAGGAGCTAGGGTTTTACTACGCACACAACGGTTTCAAACAACCTAATATCGGGTAAGCAACCTGTCCTAATTTGGAATGGTCACTATGGATTCCGACTATGCGCTAGGTCGAATGGTCGAAAAGGGTGCCCCGGTAAAACCGGGGTTTGTGTTCCCATACTGGCAGAGCCCGCAACCGGTCAGCCTTATGGACATGCCTTGACAAGACAAGCCTCCAAGAAACCGCCAGAATAGCAGATGGCCAACACGGTGTCCTAGGCGCACCAATGCACATGCAATGCAAAGAAACACATAAATGAAATCAAAACAGGATATCACGAGTTCGAGTCAAGCTCAGAATAAAATCGCCAGAAACTGTAGCACGTCCGCGGGGGACCTCGCGCTACAGTTCGGACTCGATTTGTGTCGCGGTTCTAAATCTGAACCAAAGAGTCCAAATCCGGCAAATCGTTTGAGAAAACAGATTTTTGAAAAGTAGTGCCAAACATGGACTGCTTTGCCAGATTACAGAGTCGCCACCTAAATATTTTTTAATTGGGAAATTTAGGAAACCCTGACTCGGTGCCGAAGGCCACATGTCCGTCATCACCAAAGTGGTCTTGGCTCGGGAGCTTGGGTACGATCGAAGGCTATGAGCACCCCTTTCACCCGTCCAAGATCGGCCTCTACTAACCGTGATATCCGTTGTTGAAAACTTTATGCGTTCTTATTCCGGTTATTAACCTAGAATTACTATGTGATGCGCACAACACAAAAGTATAGACTAGATCGCCTAACTTGGAAATAAACATTGCATATCCGTTTTGTCTCGAAAAACGTGCTGTTTTCTTTTGCTACTCGCAAGTAGGCTAAAATTCGGGTTTCAACGAGTTGTTCCAACTCAGGCAATCCAACCTCCACCCACAGGCATTCAAACAGTTTATCACGTAAGCACTTAGCCGCATGGTAAGCATACTGTCATGGTAAACATTCACACGCATGCGATATGCTAAAGCAAAAAACACTTACATCGTACTCCGTGCCAAAACGAAAACCCGGTTAGCAAACATGCATGACCTAGTTCATATTAAGTGGCTAATGCAACACAAGCATAAATGCAAGCTAGAGTAGGCTCGGTTAACCCTAAACATGGCATATGAAATGCTTCAAGTAGCATGTATTCAATTTGGAAATTGAAAGTTACGATGCAGTTTGTATGATGTACCGAGCCCGGTGCATGTAAACAAATGCATGAATGCACACATGCATTGCATGAGGTATGCTAATTTAGACGTGCCCTAATCTACCATAAGTAGGTAAATAAAAGGGATAGAAAGAAGTGGGGATTGGAAGACATACACCCACTCACGCACACTTATTACATTTTTGCCCTCGCTCGGAGGGACCAAAATAATAATATACAGACCGAATAAATAATTAACTAAACTAGCTAATTAAATATTACAAATCAACTAAATTAATTAAATTAAATAATTAATCTAATTAAGCATTAAATGCCTCGGGATGAGGGCTAATCTAGCTGGCAAGCGTGCCGGACTCGCTCGAATCGCACTACCATGCAAGTATGCTCGCTTTTCTGCTATCCAACTCTGAAAATCACCAAAGTCCTAGGAACACTTTCTTTGGTACTGGAGATCATCACCGGCTGCACAGAATTTCCACCGGCTGAAGGATTTGGCCATCGGCACTGAATTGTTCCATCGGCTGGGGATGAACTGCCGGTCGGCACTAAAAAGTGCCGGTCGGCACAGAATGTTCTGCAGATCCTGCAACTCACAGCAGCAGAGGGCAAACTATGCATGGCAATGTAATTCAAAGCATGTATGCACCAAACACATCCCACATCATGCTATGGACTCAAGAGGGCATGTGCCTCGATTCCCGGACCACCAATCGCGCATTTCCATGCGTGATGGCTCGGAGAACCAAGCATGCAACTTTGATTTCAAATGCAATACGATGCAAACAAGCAAACAAGGGTGTTAAACCTCTATCATGACTTGATCAAGAGGCCTAACATGCATGCCAATGTGGTGCATTCCTAGACATGGCAACTAGTATGTAATAGGGCAATACAATGCAAACCTAAGTAAGCACACAAGGCAAGCATGCAAACCACATGGAGGATGGGCTTAGACATGAATTAGGCAACTCAAAAGGGCCCAAAATCAGTGGCCAAAGTGCCTAGAAATAGAGACTAAACACACGCACACACATGCACATGTCAAGGTCCAAACCCAAGGCATACAAAGTCAACTCTCATGCACACTTAAGAGACACAAACATGGGCTAATAGCATGCATGAAAAACTCTGAAATCCATATTAAGCATGATGCCAAAACATGCAATGAAGCAAGCCAAATATACAACGAACGGCCCAAGTCTTGAAACAAGCCATGAAGGCTTAAACCAAGGCCAAGTCCACCAAGCCTCACAAGGCTAAGGGGACTCAAAACAGGTCACAAGCAGACCTAAACAAAGCCTAAGGAGTACCTAGATGGCATCTAAGAAGCTCAAGTACAAAGGCATGCAACATGACCAAAACATGGAGCATTCAACATATGCTTTTAAAGCATTAAAGAAACAACTAAAGCATGCATACAAGCACACCAAAAAGTCTGAAATAACATGCTAGATGGTTCCAAACTATCAAAAATGAAGCAAGCATGGCATGCTATACACTCATACTCTCAAGGCCAACAAGCCAAATGCAAAGGAGCTACATAATGCATGATGGGATCGACCCAAATGACTATGGGCAGAGTTAAATCATGGCAAAATAAGTACACAAGCTTCACAAACACAAGTCTAAAACATGTTAGAAACTAAGGCTAACAAGCTAGTCATGTTGAGGCAATATTAAGGCATTACAAAGTAACTATGCAAATCATGCAAAGAGTACTAAAACCAACTTGAAATCATGTTATAACATGGCAATATAAGCATGGAAAACAAGTCAAACATGCTCAACACACACTCAAGCATGGTGCTCCATATGAGAGCAAAATTTGCCCTTTTTAAGGACATCAAGGAGAGGGGGTGGCCCTCCCCTTTTGGAGACTTTATGGCACCATCTCCACCCCTGAAATCCCTCAAGATTTCAGTGGTAGAGAGGCCCAAGCACCAAAGTCTCGGATCTCAACCAAAATGGCACAAAAGGACCCTTTTCAAGGCCTAAAGGGGTCAAACTTCCCCAAACCACAAAACACTCTTAATATACAATAAAGAGGGTCAAAAATCAGAACTTTTATGTGCCAAACACTAAGCCCAAAAACTGTTCTAAACTAGGTAAAAACAAGATGCAAAATGGGGAAAAAAAGCTAGTTTCTTACCCTTGTAGTCTTCTTCAACAAAGATGGAGTGATGGCCTCTTTGAGCTTCAAATCAACCAAAAACAGAAGAACCAACCTTTGGAACCTCGAACCAAAAGAAAGGTGGAACACTAGGTGTATTAGTGCATTAGTAAGGCACAAAACACCTAGATTACAAAGAGAAAGAGAGAGATAGTAAGTATATCTATTCTAACCCTAAAAAAACGAGAGCTCTAACTCTCTAACAATGTCTAAAGCTCTTGGATTTTTGTAACCTTGAGCCAAGAGAAGAGGTCCTTCTCTTATAGGCAAAAAGCTTACAAGCTTAGTCACCAAGCAAGCTCATCCCTCCATACACGTGTATGGAGGAAACCAAACCATCTGTATGAAAATATCTCATAAAGCAATGCACAAAGTTGTCCGCCGTGAAAATGTCATTTTGACAAAATTTAGTGCCGACCGGCACAAAGAGTGCCGACCGCACAATAAAGTGCCGATGACAACTCTAGCCACCGGTGGCTTCTAGCCCGGCCGGTGGTGTGTAGGATGCCTCAAAGCATTCCCCGCCTTCCAAGCAAACACAAGTGTTTGGGGCAAAACCAAACACACCGGGTCGAGTTCGGAGGTCCTGAGGCAAGGCGCGCGCAGCCGAGATCTCCGGGAACTCCAAACGAACACAAACATGGATAATCACCGAGTGTTCCAACGGTGACGTCCAAGTCTTGAGGACGGTCAAAAATGGGGTGTCTACAACTATATCATCTGATAATTGGTGAAATTTCTATCTTAAGGCAGTAAGGCGCAGTTGAAACTTGAAGCATGTGTAACCCGTTCTAATTCCAAGAGTAAGGGGCTTAGCGCTTTGATGGTTGACTACATCCGCTCGGGGCACCTTTCTTTCTTTATATTCCCATTTTGCAAGAAGAAGGGCTTTCCTCAAACGATTGGAACAAGAATAGGCTGTTAGATAGTGCTAGAATGCGCTGGCCAAGCGCGAGAACATCCGGGGTTCCCAGATCCATGGCTACCTAGGCGAACTGACGATTTTGAACATTCACTTGCAAACGAACTAATACAAGTAACAAAATCAACACAAAAATCTAGAAAATAATTCAAATTGTAATAAACATCAAACCTTAGAATCTCAACCAGTTGGGGCACCAAAATCACAAAAGAGGCAAAAACTATAAAGATGACGATTTAAGAGACGACTGTTGTGGTGACGAGGGGGATGAAGGAATAGAATAGGGATATGATGGCGTGAAATTTGACGAGTCTACCGTAGAAGTCATGGTAAGTGCTATAGGAGATTGTGCTGATTGTGTAGGGAGAGAAGATGGAGACAAAGAAGATGAAGATGAAGATGAGGGGGAACATTAGAAGGTTATGCTTTGTCGCAATCTCATTACATTGAGAAAATACTTGACAAATTCAGCAAAGATGATGATCAAATTCAAACTAACAAAACACATCCTTTTGGGCCCAAAACTTGAGGAAACATATGTAAACTTGTAAAACATTGTGAATTCAAAAGCATTTCGCAAAATCAAAGCCCAAAAGCATGCCAATTGTGCAAAATCAAACTTAGAATTTAAAGAACATAACATGTATGAATTATCTTGGCCTCAAAGCTTTCAAAACATGATCAAATGAGCTGTTTAACTCAAAAACATTTGAATTCATAGAATAAAGCCAAAATAAGGACATGCAAGAGGAAATTCTTTGAATTCAACTTCAAAATTATGAGAATCATGCATGCATGCATGCATGATACACTCCTATATCCATCTAACTAAGCTCAATTCTTGCCTTAGTCTTGAATTTCTTTTGAACTCATATATTAGCTAGCTTAATTACATCATCAAAGGTTTGAATTCTCACCTAAACCTCCCAATTGAGCTTCAAGTAGTCAAATTCTTGAGCAACCAAGCATTAATTTATTAAATATTGAGTTTGTAAAAAGGTGGATAAAATCTAAACTATTAATTTATAAAAATGTCAACATGATAAACTTTCATTACTCAAACTAGGAGAAGCCCGCCGGCCACTTCATTTTACACAGGCAGTGCCATTTTCATGGTAGAACAAAGCAGAGGCTAGGGCTAAAACAGATCAGTTTTCTAACAGCAAAACAGAATGGTTCTGGCAGCAAAACAAAGGTGTTTTCAGGTGGATATTTCCATTCATGCATGCGCACTTCTTTACTTGCTGCGACTTGTAAAATTAGTACTCTAATAGTAGTGTGTTGTACTTAATTTTTTGGATTCAAGCTGTTAGCCTTGTTTCAAGATTGTCGGCTACAACAAGTCAGCCGAGATGATAACAACCATGCCGATGCCTTGGCCAACCTTGCCAGTGCAATGAAATCAAGAGAGGCGAGGACAATCATGGTGGACTACTTGTCGGGCCCAAGCATTGAACCCTTGATCACAGAGTATGAGGCAATGTCTGTGGAGTTGGGACCTAGTTGGATAGATGCCATAGTAATATTCCTCGGGGATGGCAAATTACCAGAGGACAAAAGGGATGCACACAAGATAAGATTGAAGTCGGCCAGGTTCTGCATGTCGGCAAAAGGCCATTTGTACAGAAGATCCTTCACTGGGCCACTTTTGAGATGTGTACACCCCTCCCAGGTTGCGGGCGGGCTAGATGGGCCGAGCCTTGAGTGGGCTTTAAGCGGGCTAATGGCCGGGCCCACGGGTCGGGACGGGCTTCAAACTGATGGCCCGGGGCCTCGGGCTGGGCTTGGGCTTGTCCCCAATTAGTTTTGTATAAAAAAAATAGACAGTGAACAAATAACAATTAACAAAAAAATATTTTGATTACATAGCTATCGATATTCGATCAACGTGATTTTTTATAGACATATAATACTCGACGAGTTGTATACATTATACGATTTAAATTATCAAAAAGAGACTTGTAGTAGGATTCCACAAATCTAACAAGATGCCCAAATCCGATTAGATTCAATTTTTAAATTTAGTGATGTGTTAATTAATTAAGATATTAACGATAATACTTTTTTTCATATCTTTTCTAATCATCAACCAATTATATCACTTACCCATCATTGCGTTTATAAAATAGATCTGAAAGATAGACTTATATATATCATTTTTCTTTATTTATTTATTTTACATTTTTAATATAACACCTTTTATAAGTACTTTGAAATGGATGAAACTAGTAATTTTTATTTTTATTTTTAGTGCCGTATGAATACTTGTTAACAAAATCTTAATTTACTTAGATATGGGACTTCTATCGTCTAAATTTGAATGGAGATGATGTGTTTCAAACTAAGAATGAACACTCGTTAACAAAATCCTAATTTATTTAGGTAGGGGACTTCTATTGTCTAATTTCGAATGGAGATGATATGTTTCAAACTAAGTTCAAGTAAGGGAAGAATACGTCATAGTAACTTGCATGAGGTTTGGGACGACAATGAAATTTTGTCAACTTGCCCCCGAATAGAAAAAATTAGACTAGGTTTTTCTTGTATTTAATTTTTTATACAAAAAATCACACTACATTAATTTTATCATATCTGTGTTTATTATACAAAGTCGTTTTCACTGAATTGCAAAATTAATGCGAGATAAGGCGAGTATAACTCCAATATAAAGACTACATAATTTTAACATTATATCTATCGAAACACCTTCAATCTCACATATAATAGAGAAAGAGACACTCTACGCCAAAAAAAAGGGGGAAAAAAAAAGAGATGCCTTGTGGGGGTGTTTTTTTATTTTGTTTTGATTATCCAAATTGCTTATATTGTAGGATTCGTCGAGTAGATTATCCACCAAAAAAATCAAGTCAATTCGACATCTATAACCTATAACAATGCCATATTCATGTTTTGACAGTTTACACTATAGAGGATTTAGATTTTCCCTCCTAGAACAAATCTCACATTACGAACAAAAATGTGACACTTGAATAACGTAACACTCTAATGTAGTGCGACCTCGGTACCCATCTTCAATGTCGAGAATGGAGCTAATTCCCTGTGCCTTTTTGAATTGCTTTTCAATGTTAGCAATTTTTAATAAGGTCGGGTCGAGATTATTAATATCAAGGGAAAAAAGCCATTCATTAGGCTGCACCAGGGGTGTGAAAACTTGAGCTTGGGTCAACCTTTCTCGTGGATCTAGACCTTGCAAGTCTTCAATGGAGGTGGATCAAAGTTCGACTGGGGGCCTGGGACTGGATGTGTGCTAGATGCCTCAGATAGGCGTTGCATTTCATGAATTAGGCTCAATTACTTACCTTGGAGCTTCAATCTTCACAATACAAGCTAATTCTTGAGCTAGTGCACCAAATTCTTCAACCTTGAGCTCCCTCTCTCTCTAACCGACCCTCTCTCTCACTCTAAGTGCTTAGCCTCAGATTTTATGACCTCATATGAGAGCTTATACATGCTATTAACATATATATATATATATATATATATATGGCCTCTTAATCACATGGTTAATCAATTAATTAAGGCCAAGTAACTATGCATATATTAATTAATTTAATCTAATTAATTCGGTCAACAACTAAGGTATTGTCCTATTTTATTATACCTGTATATTGTGATGGTTCATATGTGTAATCTGCTTGGTGTTGGGAAGGAATAGGAGAAACGGGTGTGAACATGGGAAACATTATATTAATAAAAAACAATAACAGTACATAATCAAGACTCCAAAGAGTTATCCCAACCAAACAAATGTGGTATAAATAAACCACTTCTCTCAAGCAATTTTTTATAGGAGTGCCATGTCATCGGATTATCTTCCCTTTTATTAAATGGTTAAAAACCTAGAGTCGCTTTCCTGATTCAAGTTACTTGAACTGCCCACATTCGCTTTCTTCTTGGCATCAAACTATGCTCGGCAATTGTCATAACTCTACCTCTTTCTCTAACATTCTCCTGAATTCTGATATCTATTCAAGTTAGCTTCTGCCAAGAGGGCTTTATCTAGTACACCAGCGTAAGTCGGCATGTTGAGCATATTACAATTTCAAATAGATATCAAAATATGAATAGATATCAGAAAATATGAAAGGATTAAGTTGGCATGTTGGCTTTCGATCCTCGTACATTGTCAGCGAAGTGGCAAATATAAAAGGATTAAAATCACAAACTCGTCTGTAAGGCACAATTCGGGTTCAATTCACATCTAAATACTCATAACCTTACTGAAATAAAAGATCAAATAAAATTACAACTGAAAGGAGTTTTGTCAAACGGGATTACCAATAACAGAAACTTAAGAACTTTCTTAAGCATCTTTTTCCATATTAGACTACCAATGGTACTTAAAACCTTCTTATTTTTCTTCGTTCCAATTATTGCGATTTTAGTCTATACTTGCTTGTGTGCGTCACATAGTAAGGTTAGCTAATAATCGAAATAAGAACACATGTGTTTATAAAAGACGTGCGGTTGGAAAACATACACATTATTACACATTTGCCCACGCACAAGAGGGTCAGAATAAATGTCCTAGCTCATTAAACTAATTAACGAGCTATTACAAAACGAATGAAATAAATTAGCTACACTAGCTAATTATTACAAATTGAAACTAATTAGTTAGTGCGGTCGATTATGCACGGTTTCAATCCCATCAACATACATTGAACAAAAAGTAATGCACTCTTTGACGATGTAAGCCTCGTTAATTGAAACTTCTGGTTAAGCTCGATTGGTCACATATTTTTTTAATGCTCCAAGAAACCTTCAAAAGAGAACGAATTAGGAGTATAGTTATCCATGCAACACACTTACACAAATCTCATTTACAAGTATAAGTGTAAAAAATACCTTTCAATTGGGTACATCGATCGATATTGTATGGGTCCTCCAATAATAGCTTCACGAGGCAAATGAAGAGCCAAGTGGATCATCACATCGAAGAAGGCTGGAGAAAAGTTCTTTTCAAGCTTGCATAAAATGTGTATTTGTTGGGTATACCTCCTTATTGGAGTGTAGGATCCAATTTGTTTATTAAAAGAGTTTAATTTGGTTTGGTATTAGTTATAATATATTTTTATATATTATATCTAATTTGTGGAAACCCAATTCAGTTTGGTAACAACTAGGGTTTTATATAAAAAAAACCCAAGATTTAACAATATAGATTTTTGTTTTTGTTTTGTTTTTCCCTGAACATAGAGGCTAGTGGTTGCCAACATTAAGTAATCCAATTTGGTGAGACAGTGCCTACTGGGTAATTCGATTGGTGAATCAAAGCTTATTGTGTGTGATTCTTGGATGCATATTCAAGTGCTCTGTTTGTTTGTTGTGTATTTCAGCAGCCATTGGGAAGTTTGATTTGGGTCTTCTACAACTACGTTTTGAAGGTTTTTTGTTCATCTATTTGGTGAGGTCTTTCCTCTTGTTTACTTGGGATTATTTGGAATTCACCTAAGGGTGGTTTTGTGAGACCATTTGCGTCTCGTTTGTAATCGTTTGGAAACTTATTTGGTTGATAGTGGAATCGGATTTTGATCCCATGGACGTACCTCACATTGAGGGAACTACGTAAAAATTCTTGTGTTACTTTTGATTTAATTTTTCCACATTAGTTTTTATTCCATTGATTAATTTACTTGTGGAGAGTCATATATTTTCCCTAACAACTGGTATCAGAGCATACGGTTTATGTAGGTCTATTTATTTCTGTAAATCAATGGAGGGGAATGTGGGTCGTATGTCTAACTTCGATGGAAGCAGTTGGGTAACTTGGAAAACTAAAATGGAGGACCTATTATTTTGTAAAGATTTGTATGGGCTAATTGAGGGTGATGGTGGCAAACCTGATGATATGAAAGATAATGAATGGAAGGGGCTTAATCGAAAAGCCGTTGGTGTTATCCGTCAATGGATTGATGACAGTGTGTTTCATCATGTTGCTACTGAAACTTCGGCACATGATTTATGGAAAAAATTAGAAGGCCTTTATGATAGGAAATCTGCCACAAATAACGCTTTTCTGTTTCGTAAGTTGGTTAATTTAAAATATAAAGAAGGCAGCCCTATTCCAAAACATCTGAACGAAATAAAGAGTATTGTTAACCAACTTGCTTCTATGAAAATTATTTTTGATGATGAGTTGCAGGCTTTGATGCTACTTAGTTCTTTGCTCAAAAGTTGGGAGACTTTGGTTGTGACAGTTAGTAATTCGGCACCCGATGGAGTTGTCACAATTGGCCAAGTCACTAGTAGCTTGTTGAATAAAGAAACTACAAGAAAAGCAGCGGGTTCCTCTCATTCAGAAGCATTTGTTGTGAGAGGCCGAAGTAAAACAATGGGGAGGAGTAAGACTACTCATGGTCGTGATCAAAGCCGTGACAAATCAAAAGATGGTTCTTTTTCAAAGAAAGACATTGACTGCTATTATTGCCATGAGAAAGGGCACATGAAGCAGGAATGCCAAAAGCTCAAGAACAAGGAGAAAAGGCGTGACAAAAGTGTGGATAAGAAGCAAGAAGACACAACAGCAATTACTACCAATGATGATCTCATGGTCGTTTGTGAAGATGATTGTATTAATTTTGTGGGCTAAGAGAGCAATTGGATGATTGATTCTGGTGCTTCTTTTCATGTGACTTCTCGAGTTGATTTTTTCACTACCTACTCCAAAGGAGATTATGGTTCTATTCAAATAGGTAATGAAGGTTTGTCCAAGATTATTGGCATGGGTGATGTTTGCTTGGAAACAAATTTAGGCTGCAAGTTGTTGCTTAAAGATGTGAGACATGTTACTGACCTTCGCCTCAATTTGATCTCTACAGGGAAGCAAGATGATGAAGGCTTCAACAACAAATTTGGTGATGGAATATGGAAGCTCACAATGGGTTCTTTGGTGGTGGCTAAGTGCAAGAAGACTCATACACTTTATTCGATGCAAGGAAAAATTTGTAACGGTGTTGTCAATGCACTTGAAGATGATACTTTTACCGAATTGTGACACAAGCGGCTTGGCCATTTGAGTGAAAAGGGGCTACAAGTTTTGCTCAAGAAAGAGCTTCTACCCGGTTTGAAAGGTACACATCTTAAAACTTGTGTTTATTGTTTGGCGGGTAAACAACATAGAGTTTCTTTTCATAAAAATTTTGCTTCTAGAAAAGAAAATGTTCTGAAGTTGATTCATTCAGATGTTTGTGGTCCTTTAAAAGTTAGAACACATAGTGGTGCACTTTATTTTGTTACTTTCATTGATGATTATTCAAGGAAATTTTGGGCTTTTCTACTAAAAACTAAAGATCAAGTTCTAGAAGTATTTAAGCATTTTCAGGCCATGGTTGAAAGAGAAACATGGCAGAAATTGAAGTGCATCCGATCAGACAATGGTGGTGAATACATTGGGCCATTTGATGAGTATTGTCGTAGCCAAGGTATTTGGCACCAAAAGACAGTTAAGAAGACTCCTCATCAAAATGGGGTTGCCAAAAGGATGAACCGCAGCATTGTGGAAAGAACAAGGTGTTTGCTTTCACAAACTAAATTGCCAAGATCCTTTTGGGGTGAGGCAATGAGGACAACAGTTGACGTAATAAATTTGTCTCCTTCCAATTCTTTGAATGGTGATGTTCCTGACAGAGTTTGGACCGGTAAAGATGTATCTTATGAGCACTTGAGAGTGTTTGGTTGCCGAGCTTTTGTTCACATTCCAAAGGATAAAAGGTCCAAGCTTGATAGTAAGTCAAGACAATGTATTTTTCTTGGCTATGGCCGTGATGAATTCAGGTATAGATTGTGGGATCCTGTTGACAAGAAAGTCATTCGAAGCCGTGATGTTGTGTTTCTTGAAGACCAAACAATTGAAGACTTTGGCAAAGGTGATCAACCGGAGTCAAAAACTAGTGATCTCATTGACATGGATCCATCTCCTTCATCTTCAGTTGATGATGAAAATGGGGGAGATGTGCAGCTATCTATTGAAGATGTGGAGGATGATGCTAATTCTAATGAAGTTGAGCCAAAAAATGAGGAAGAACATCCAACTCAAGAACTGCCACCACAACTTGAGTTCAGAAAATCTACAAGGGACTGACAACCTTCAAGAAAGTATCCTCCCAATGAATTTGTATTGATATCCGATCAAGGGGAGCCTGAGAGCTACCAAGAAGTAACTGAGCATACAAAGAAAGGTGATTGGAAAAAGGCCATGGACGAGGAGATGAATTCCTTGCTTGAAAACCATACTTATGATTTAGTGAAGTTGCCTAAAGGGAGGAAAATTTTGAAAAATAAGTGGGTTTTCAAATTGAAGAATGATGGCAAGAATCTGAGGCACAAAGCATGTCTTGTTGTGAAAGGCTTTGGGCAAAAGAAAGGCATTGACTTTGATGCGATTTTCTCGTCGGTTATGAAGATGTCTTTTATTCAGGTTGTACTTGGCATGGCTGCAAGTATGAACCTTGAAGTTGAGCAACTTGATGTGAAGACTGCATTTCTTTACGGTGATCTTGAAGAAGAAATTTACATGGAGCAACCAAAAGGTTTTGTGGAAAAAAGAAAAGAGAAATTTGTTTGCAAATTGAAAAAAAAGTTTGTATGGCCTCAAGCAAGTCCCGCGGCAATGGTACAAAAAATTTGACTATTTTATGATGAATAATAATTTTTTTAAAACTACTTCGGACCATTGTGTGTTTGTGAAAAATTTTCTGGATGGGAAATTTATTATTTTTTTACCTTATGTTGATGACAAACTACAAAAAAATTGATTTTTTGCGACGGCAAAATGCCGTCGCAAATACTCATTATGCCGTCTCAAAAAACTTTTAGCGACGTCAAATGATTTTTAGCGACGGCAAATGGGGGGTCACAATAGAGGGCGTTGCAAAAACTTTTTAGCGACCGTTTTTTTTTTTTTTTTGCGACGGCATATGTTATGATTTGTCACGGCATTTTATTGTCGCAAATAATGTGTAAAAATACAGACCTTTTTGTGACGGCACTTTTTACTGTCACCAAAAGTATTATTTGAGATGGTACAAATTGCCGTCGCAATATATATATATATTTTCTTTTTTTTTTTTGCGACGGCATATTTCTTTTTACGATGACATTATTTATGTCACAAAAAAAGGTTTTTGATTTTTTGTGACGGTGTGGCGCCATCGCAAAAAAATGAAATATTTATTAAAAATTATAAAATAACTGTTTTTTGCAACGGTTTGGTGCAGTCGCAAAAAAAAATAAAAAAAAACCTCTTGTAAATTAATTAAAAATATTAAAATTACCTGTATTCAATGAAAAATAATTTTAAAAAAAAAAACAAAAAAATGCATAATAATATAAAAATTCCTCTATATAAATAATAATTTCTCCATAATAAACATATTCTTGGATTCATAACTATACATTAACAAAATAAACCCAGTACATAATGTTCCATAATACATATATAATGTTTAAATAAATAATGTTATTCATAATTCAAAATAACATAAATCAAAATTAAAAATTTTCCTCGGCATTCTTCGTAATACAAAAACAAAAATTAATGGCATTCTTCATAGGCATGAAATCCGCAAGAAGCAAACTCCTACTCCGGAAATATCTGGAAAAAAAATAAAAGTAATTAATTATAATATAATTATGTGTTAATTATGTGTTAAAAAGAAAATTTTCAACAAGAAAATAATTCAAAATGTAAAGAAATATTTTGAATAAAGCAAACTAAAGAGGCTAGTGTCATGACCTCTTTGTTTTGATGAACTATATTTTCTAAATATATTTTCTGGACAAAAGGCTCCATTTATATGTAGCCCATAAATCTGCTTGAAATGTGAAAAAATAGATCAAGCCTCTTCAAAAAGCTTCACAAAATCTCTTACACATAGTTTCTTCTCCTCGACAAAAATTTCCCTGAAATATTTTGAAGCAAAAACAACAGAGGGTTTAGGGGTTAGAGTGAGTAATCCACAAGTGACATGAATCAAAGCTTCAGTTTACTCAAATGCACCAGTGAAACTTAAGATCCCAGTATTACCAGTGAGCAAGTGGCATAGGAAGCCTAAGGGACAAGCGTACCTCAAAAGAGTACGCTCTCACAGCTGCTAACTGAGAACCATATTGGATTACTTGAGAAATGCCACCCTATAGTGAAATCAATTAGATTGCTCAGTAAGCCAAGTTACCAATTCATATAGGAGAGGTCAAGTTCATCCAAGTCAGATTTTTATATAGAACATAAAATAAGTTAGCAAACCACCACCACCACCAAAAAAAAAAAAAACAAAACAAAACAAACAAACAAACAAACTATATTTATTATTTGTTGACGTTCTTACTAAAAATTGTTTGACAAAAATTGACTTCTTGTCAGGGTCTCTGGCTCTAGGTTTCAGTTTGTTAGAAGCTTATTAGAAAGCCTGCATCTCAACCTGCTTCTCTGGCTCTGCAGGCATTAACTTCTTTCATTAGCTATTAGCGTCATTTAATAATATAATTCAAGGAGAAACTCTACTTGATCATTGTTCCCTACAGAAAGTGAGGAAGGTTGAACAAGAAGCACTAAAATAAATGGTATAGTAGAATAAACACAAGGCAAACTACTTTATGGAATCTCTACAATCTTCTGTCTCTGTTTTGTAGCATTTACAATGCATCATGTTACAATAAGAGGGTAATCTAGTCATGAAATTCTGCAGTAATTAGCATCACAAAAAAACCACTACCCCATTTGACTTTTTCCTTTCTTAGTTAAAAAATGGAAATTATTTTGTAAATCAAAACCAAATATTGCCCTTCTTGAAGTTTGAAGGGAATTTCCTTGTTGAATTTCGGATCACTCACCTGCAGCTGATGCTATGCCCGAAAAGATCACAAACAAGGTTGACCAGGACATTGGAGTCATCGGGCCTAAGGTCAACAAAAGGAGTGTAAAAAAGATGAATGAATAATTCAGCACCAAAAAAAAAAGAAAAAGAAAATGGAAATATAGAAACAGTCCATAATTGTTATGTTATTTTAAATTTAAAATCTTCCTTAACTGTTTATGATGAATGAAGGAAATAATTCATAAAGCTAATAAGAATAATAAGTTATAAAACAAATAAGTCCCAAAAGTAAGCACACAAATGTGTGTTTGAGTCCCATGTGAACATATGCAATATGCAAGGGTGCATTATCCATGCAACGGAAGAATAAACTAAAATTTCCCAAAAGCATCATTTGCTGCCAGTGTACATATCAAGTCTAGTTTGAAGAATTGGTTAATGTCACACCCCAAGTAACCTACTGGCCAAACAACTTGAATGGAGTGGGTATACCAAGTTACCAACATGACCCAAACGCTTAAGCCCAAGTAATATACCAAATTAAGGTTTCATATTATATCAAAGGGAGATGTAGGATATCACAGTTATACACATACAAAAGGGACAGTTTTCTAATGAAATATCACTACTCAAACTGAAATTCTAGCATACATGGCATGAAATTGTATTAGGTGAGATTTACCATGATAAATAAAAGTGGAAGAATACAACATACAAAAGGGACATACTTATAATTTATAAGATACCATAAATGAAACATTTCAATTGTTTTAACAATCCAATGCTTGTTAATGGAAATACCATTAGCACTTGTTATCTGTGGGCCTAGAACATGATCCTGATGCGCTCTAATTCGTCAAGATCAAGAATTGAAATTCTTGTAGTTAAACTTGTTCAAAAAATTTAGTGAAGCAATGGTGTGTTAGTTATGCAATAGTGTCATTGAAAACCTTTTCACGAGAGCGAAAAAGTTAACAAGGAATACAAATGCTAGAAAGAAATTAGTTCAAAGCTTGTACTCGTCAACACGTTGAAAATCCACTTCCTTGAATGGAAATTGTTCTGGCCATTCCACATTCTTCAACACCTTAAAAATTGATGAAATTAAAGAAGTTCAATAACAAGTGACCACAATAATGAATCAGAAAGAAGTTGGGCCACTAAAAGATTTAGTGGCGTGAAACAAAATAATCTGAAATCTAATTTAATTGTTTTTAACTCCTCACTAGTTCAGCCTAGCATAAGAAACAAAGGTAACTAAATTAACTAAATTGAAAAACAAAAGCCTCCACTTAATTGAATAATAAACATTATTGGATTTAATTATATCAGAAAGGGAAAAAATGGAACACTCATATTGATCAATCAGCAATCAGTGGCTTATAATGACCAGTGACTAAAGGATCTTTTACAAATTCTTAGTCATCCTCATACCAGTGGCTTATGTATCAAACAAAGGGTT
Source organism: Camellia lanceoleosa (assembly GCA_025200525.1). Taxonomy (NCBI): domain Eukaryota; kingdom Viridiplantae; phylum Streptophyta; class Magnoliopsida; order Ericales; family Theaceae; genus Camellia; species Camellia lanceoleosa. The sequence goes on from CM045760.1 coordinate 28,453,523, forward strand.
AGAAATCAAAGAAATAAAATGCCTCATAAAATATTTATGCTCCATTTGGTTCACTGGAATGAAATTGAATGGTCATTCCTTAAAATTTCCTATGGAATGATCCTTCCTTTACAATGGTGAGTAATGATTCCATTTGCAATGTAATTTTCATTATTTTTCTAGTCAACTAAACATAGAAATGAACATTTTGATGGAATGATCATTCCATTTCCACTCAATTCAAGTGAACCAAACACTACCTTATAGTGACTAATTGTCAAAGCAAACTCATTCATTTTCTCAACAGTAAGAAGACTACAAGGTGACACCGGTCCTGACCACTTCATCATGTACTATAGAAATCACACATTTTACAAGGTAAATAATAATAATAATAATGTTAAGCAATAGTCTAGCATTAACATAACAAGTTTTGAAACACACAATTCTCCAACCAAAACCCACAAATTTTTTAATGCCAACCTATTCAAAACCTCTTAAAATCAACAGTACGCCCACTTCTTGAAATGATTTCTTAAACCCCAAATTGGATTAATTTTATTCTATTTTGATTCATTCCTTCTTCCCCCATAGAATTCAGAGAGCCCATTAGACCATTTTCACAAACACACTCAATTCCAATCCAGAAGTAATCAAACGAAATAAAATCAAACAGTTTCAGAATACAAATTGCATCCAATCCAATTTGTTTCACAGAGAGAGAGAGAGAGAGAGAGAGAGAGAGACCTTCTGAAAGAAGGATGTTTGCGACGCTTTTCACTGGACCCATTGCCCTCTGAACTACCCTTGGAGTCCTCTTGTTGCCGCTTCTACGACATTACCGATGCTCGCAGAAAACAACCACCAACACTAATAAGCTGCTATGGCTATGGTGGTGGGGACAACATAGAGAAATAGAGGAACCATTTCAACCCAGTCGATAGAGGAACCAACTGGAATGAGAGAGTCGAAAAAAGAGTCAAAAGAAGCGTACCGTCTCGCTGCCAAACTAGTCTCGCCCCTGCTGAACCAGTCTCACCGCCAATTGAAACCCTTCACCTTCAACCCTAGTCTTTCTTCAAACCCTCTATCTTCTCTCTCTCAGATTAAGGTTTGCTCACTGTTTTGAAACAGTGTTGTGAAATTAAGGGCTCTACAAACCTGAAAGGAAATGGAAAAAAAAAAAGAGGGGGAAATGCAGAAGGAAAAAAATGGGGGAAATTAAGTTTCGGCGGACCATCAGTGTAACGACCCCAATACGCGTTGATTCAATTATATCTTTTGGAATTGAAGCTAGGTGCACGTAAAGTTATTAAAGGTTCGGTGAATGTTTGTGGAGACTCTCATGTGTTATTTTTGGATTTGGGGATTTTGATTGAGGTGGCAATATGATGGTAGGGTAAGATTGAACCAAAGAATTTGATTCGGATAGTTATTTTACGAACAGCTGCCACTCTTTTGCCCTTTTCTTTGTCCACATTTTGAATTTGGATGTGAGGTTAGAACCATTGGAAAGCTTAGTTCCGGGGCTTCAATTTGGACACAAGAACGACCTAAAACGGAGTCCGGATGGGAAAGTTACACCTGTTTGAAGTTTTGGAATCTGTGCTGTGAGTAGGCCCGCTCGAGGGGGAAAGGGTGCGCTCGAGCGGAGTTTTCGGGACAGCAGCTTTTAAATCGTGATTTTGGATCACTTTTTGATATTTTCTTTCCCCTTCTTCTTTCCTTTTCTCCCTAGTCCGAAACCCTAGCCCTAAACTCTTGAATTCCTTTACTTTGATCATGCTCCACCATGATTTTTGGCATCAAGGAGGAGAATAAGGAGGATCAACATCTTTACCCGATTAGAACTTGGAAGTGTGAAGGCTCCTTCTCAAACCCACCTCTTTGCTTGATTTCGAGGTAAGGGTTTGTAAACTCTTTAATATTTGCATCCATAAACAGATTTGAGTTGCTTCCATTGCTTATTTGAGTAAATTCCATTTATTTGGAGTGTATAGAAGAAATTGTGGATTTTGGGATTAAGGGTTTGAACAATGGGGATTTTGAAAGATTATGGATGTTTTAAGTATGAAATTGATGATTGAAATGTTGAAGGGATGTAGATTGCATGTAGATTTATGTTGAATTATGTTGTTTTGAAAAAGTAAGATTGAAGGGTTGAATGTAAAGTTGGAACTCAAATTGGGAATCCAGTTTTTTCATAAATTTGCCGGTACGCTCGAGCGGAGGAAGTCCCGCTCGAGCGGGAAAATCGACCTCCCAGTAGTTTTGTATTTTTGTGCAGTCCGCTCGAGCGGCCAAAGTGGCGCTCGAGCGGGGAACCCATTTTTCAGGAAAAATTATTGGTTGCTCAGTTTTGAATGCTCAGTCCTCTGGTATTTTTAGAATAATATTTTGATGACCTTAAGATGATTATAAATTCATGCAAATGTAATAGCTCAGGAAAGAATTCCTTAATGATTTAAAAAGGAAAAGGGAGTTAATTTGTAAGTTATGTTTGTGTACAGAATGCACTCCGGGAGGGACAAGCGCTCCATTGTAACTCTGTGAGTAATAGTACTACATATATACATCAATCTTATTATGATTATGCATATTCTGTTTTCCATGGCAATTATGCTAACATGGTTGTATTTGAGAATTGGTGCGAACATAGAAGGATTTGGCAACTATTGAGATGGCTCAAAACTATTCTCAGATCCGTCACGATTAATGGTTATCGGTATTGTACTATAGTTATATAGTATTGTGTTTGATTTACCTTTAAGAAACATTATTAACATTCTGTTATCCGTAGATTGGTGAGTAAATAGAACAATGATGCTTATGTATCCCGAGATCTATTGATTTAAGTATAGAACCATGGTACCTTCAGATTTTACGAAAGTGTTCGATCTGTGACATATGTTCAACATTTGCTAATAAATATCGAACGCTTCTATTAAACTTATGTTAGGTATTTTCAGATACTATGAAACGAAATGACCGATTATGAAAAGCTATGATATGTTGGGAATAAACGAATGTTCATTGTCTAAAAAGTATTTGTGGCACCCTTAGTCCGGATGGCACGTTGTAGCAATAATAACACGTCATGGTCTTCGGACCTACCTGTTGTGGTCTTCGGACCTACCTGTTGTGGTCTTCGGACCTACCTGATGTGGTCTTCGGACCTACCTGTTGTGGTCTTCGGACCTACCTGTTGTGGTCTTCGGACCTACCTGTTGTGGTCTTCGGACCTACCTGATGTGGTCTTCGGACCTACCTGTTGTGGTCTTCGGACCTACCTGTTGTGGTCTTCGGACCTACCTGTTCTGATGGACTATGGGTGTACCACATATAAGCTTATGCAAAATCTGAATATGGAAATGATTATGGAAATGATTATGAAAATGGTTTGGAATCTGGAAATGCATAAGACTCTGTTTCTGACAAGATTATATTTCTGATATTCTGGACCGTTAGGTCATTCTGTAATGTTCTGGTATGGAGCAAAGTGCTGTACGGAACGAAGTGCTACACTTTGGTGGGAGCCACCTCTGGAATCCGTACGAGCCACCTCTTGAGTCCATACATCTGTTATTTCTGTTACCACGCTATATGCGTCCTGCTACTTACGCTTTATGCGGTCTGTTATTTCTGATATTACTGTTCTGTCTGTTATTTCCGTTATCCTTACTACTTCTGTTATTTATGGGCCGGTGGCCGTTCTGATATATCTGGACCTTTGGTCGTACTGCATCTGTAGGCTTGTGACAGTCCTGTATAGACTGAGTTTAACGCTATTCTGTTACGAAAGTAGGACCCATGACTTTTGGAAATAATTATGGAATGTAATTAATCAGTTATATCTACAGTTCTGTGTGTGATTATTCAAGTTAAACATTATATTGTTTATGTACTATTATTCACTGAGTTTGCTCATTCTATATTTTGTCTGCATGCTTCAGAGGTAACCAATCGGAGTTCATCCCGGCCTTTAAGGCTTGTATTTCTCTTGTTAACCTTGAGGCGTCCGTGCACCACCGAGGTCGTTCATTTTGTAAAGTTCGCGAGTTCCGACTTATGCATTCGATGTATATTTTTGGGTTGATTGTATAATTTCTTCTTCATTTATATTTTTGTTATGTGCCTATTTAGGGGGCTGAGTCGGGTCTTATGTGTGTAAACTATCTGTATAATATTTATTTGATGCAATGTGTGCGGTCCTGGCATGGTAGTAGTAGCTCAATGGATGATGTTTTATGTATTTTATATTATTTAAGGCTTCCGTTCAGGCCCCGTATGATCTATTATAACAGGTTTAGTGTCTGTTTTCGAATGGGTCATGCCCAAACTTTTAGGGGCGGGTTTGGGGCGTGACAATCAGGTGAGTTAGTGAAAAAATAGGGAAATTTGTTTTATTTTTATTTTAATGATTTTTTTTATTTGGTAGAAGTAGGGGTAATATTTTAATGATATTATTATTATTATTATTTATTTTTATTTTTGGTGCCCTTGCAGATCAGTAATTTTGATATTTCTCTGCTGTCCTGTCTGTATTAATTGTATAAGTGTATCAGCAAATAATTTCGATGTTTTTAAAAAGCAATTTGAACCAAAAAAAAAAATAACAAGGCCTATAAAGGGTCGTTCTATGTATGACTATGCATTATGCTTTTGCTTCAGATCCTCCTAGAATTTTTTTATAAAATCTTTAATCATAACAAACTTTTAAAGTTTATGCACAAAACATTAAAAATTGATACTGTATTAGTTGATTAGTAGTGGTTGGAAATGATGCAATTTTATGTATTACGCAAATTGCAATTGACAACCTGCCCCAATTGAGAATTTTTTTTCCTTTACTGTTGGCAATTAACTTTAAATCTTTCTTTGGTCTCCTGTTATTTCTTTGGTATCACCCTATAAAAATAGCAATTTGATGAGCAAAAAGAAAGATTTTAAAAATAAATTATGATCACAAATTCACAGTGCATAACATGTCAAAGTGAGAGATTTCACAAATATTATTTTTATTGCTTAATTTTTAAATTATAGGAAAATGAGTAGTTCTTTTTTGAGTTTTCATATTTAATTTTAATTTGTAGGTTGGATCCTTTAATCATAATTATATATATTTTAAAAAATATCGGCATCGCAATTGCATTCGTATCGCAGATTTTTTTGAGTTTTGCCGAATTGGCGTACCCGCACTTGGTGGTGGATAAGAGGTGATGGTGGTGGTGGTGGTGGTGGTGATGGTAAAGGAGATTGGTGGTGAAGTTGTGGTAGTGGTAGAGGAGATGGAGTGGCAGTGGTGGAGAAGAGGTAATAGTAGTAGTAGTAGTGGTGGTGGTAATGGTAGTGGAGTGGTAGCGATGGTGGTAGTAATGGTAGTCATAGAGGTGAAGTGGCAACAGTGGTAATAATGGTGGTAGTGGAATGACATTTGCAGTAGTGGTGAAGGTGGTAGAGGAGATGGGTAGCGAGAGAGAGATAACTGAGAGACATATAGAGAAGAGAGATAGAGAGAGAGAGAGAGAGAGAGAGAGAGAGAGAGAGAGAGAGAGAGAGACAGAGTGATGAACGAGAGAGAGACAAAATGGTCGCTAAAAGTACATTTTGTTGTAGTGGAGAGCTCGGTAAATAGAGAAAAGAGGAGGGAGAGAGTGAGCAAGGTGAACATAATGGGGGAGACAGATGCATGCATACACAGAGAGAAAGAGAGAGAGAAGAGTGATGAGTGAGAGAGACAGAGAGAGAAAGAGATATATAGAGAGAGAGAGAGACAGAGTGATGAACAAGAGAGAGACAAAATGGTCGCTAAAAGTGCATTTTGTTGTAGTGGAGAGCTCGGTAAATAGAGAAGAGGGGAGGGAGAGAGTGAGCAAGGTGAACATAATGGGGGGAGACAGACAGACAGACACAAAGAGAGAAAGAGAGAGAGAATAGTGATAAGTGAGAGAGACAGAGAGAGAAAGAGATATAGAGAGAGAGCGACAGAGGGAGAAAGAGATAGAGAGAAAGAGAGAGACAAACAAAAAAAGAGAGAGAAACAAGAGATAAGTGAGAGATAAACAGAGAGAGAGAGAGAGAGAGAGAGAGAAAGGGAGTGAAAAGAGATGATCGAGAGAAAGAGAGAGAGAAACACACACACACAGAGATAGAGTGATGAGCGAGAGAGAGACAAAGTGGTCGCTAAATGTGCATTTTCTTGTAGTGTCTCAATAAATTGAAAGGGGGCTTGGTAAATAGAAAAAAGGAGAAGGGGAGAGTGAGCAAGGCGAACACAATAAGGAGGAGACTGACAGACAGACAAATAGACAGGCAGGCAGAGAAAGAAGAGTGATGAGTGAGAGACAGAGATAGAAAGAAAGAAACAGACAGAAAAATAGAGAGAAACAAGAGATGAGCGAGAGATAGACAAAAAGAGCAAAAAGAGATAATTGAGAGAGAGCGAGAGAGAGAGAGACACACAGAAAAAGAAAAAGAAAGAGATAGAGAGAAAAGAGATAAGTGAGAGAGACAGAGAAATAGAGATAGAGAGATGAGCAAGAGAGAAAAGAGATGAGAGAGATGGAGAGAAGAGAGATGAGCGAGAGAGAGAAGACATATGAGAGAGAGAGAGAGAGAGAGAGAGAGAGACAGACAGGCAGGCAACCAGAGAAAGAAAAATGATGAGTGAAAGAGAGAAAGAGAAAAGACAGAGACAAAAAGATAGGAAGATGAAAAAATGGGTGAAGAGAGAAATGTTATATCAAAAGAGTAAGACGATGTCGTTTTTTTTACTTTTTTTTTTTTTTTTTGTGATAGAAAAATACCGTTGCATTTATTCAAACCATTTTGTGACTGTATATTTATGAAGCTGTCTCAAAGACACAATATATTTTTTTTTACTTTTTTTTTGTTGCAACGATATCTATTACAGTTGCAAAAAACTGACTTTTTTTTTTTTTTTTTGGCAGCGGCAGTTGATGCCGTTGCAAAAACTCTATTTCTTTCGCGACAGCAAAAGAGAGAGAAACAAGAGATAAGCGAGAGATAGACAAAGAGAGAGAGAAAGAGAGCGAAAAGAGATGGTCGAGAGAAAGACATAGAAAAAGAGAGAGACAGAGAGAGAAGAAAGATGAGCGAGAGAGACAGAGAGAGAGATAGAGAGAAGAGAAATGAGCGAGAGAGATAGAGAAAGAAAAGAGATGGGAGAGATAGAAAGAAGAAAGATGAAAGAGATAGAGAGATGAGAGATGAGCGAGAGACGAAGAGAGAAAGAGACAGACAGACAGAGACAAAGACTGATAGACAGAGAAAAGTGATGAGTGAGAGAGAGAGAAGAGAGAGAGAGAGAGACAAAGAGAGAAAGAGATAGAGAGTAAGGGACAGAAAAAGAGACAAAGAGAGAAGAGAGATGAATGAGAGAAACAGAGAGAGACAGAGAGAATAGAGATGAGTGAGAGAGACATAGAGAGAAGAGAGAAGAGAGATGAGAGAGATAAAAAGAAGAGAGATGAGCAAGTGTGATAACCATGTTCCATATTATGCTAATTGGTCCTGTAACAGGCCCGGGGGGTACCCACGCGCGTTAAACAGTTCGGACCCCCGAGATCTCTTTGATCTAGTCTCGCGAGTGTAATGTGAAACACAGATGAGAGTACAGATTTGGAAACTTTAATTGAAAACCCATTTTATTGCAATTTTGTAAAAAATGGACTGCGTCATCAGATCTCAGAGTCGCCACCTAATATTTTGGGAAATTAGGAAACCCATGACTCAGTGCCAAGGCCACTGTTCATCGTAACCAAGGATGCTTGGCTCAGAACCTTAGGTATGAGAGGAGAAGGTCAATAATAAGCACCCCCGCTCACCCGATCAAAAGATCGGCCTCTACTAAACCATGATATTACTTTTATTTTCTTTATATGTTCATGTTCTGATTAGTTAATAAATCCTAAAATTTACTATGTGAAGCATACAAGTATAGACTATGCCATTCATTTTGGAACAATTTGATATCATGCATTTTGAAAGAGTTTTGACGATATACAACCCAAATAAATTGAGTTTACAAGCATGAAAAATCAACATCATTCCAAATTAAGCGACACAACCTCCATCCACTGGCATTCATAGAGTTATATCACATAAGCAAATAGCCTCATGGTAGAATGCTAGACATTGTAAGAAAAACACACACAAACGGGATGCTAAAGCATAAAAACTTACATGTTTGATGTCCCACGAACAAGCTACAAAACAAAGTTAGTAAAATATGCATGATCTTATATACAAAATCCTAATGCAATTCACTCATGAGATGCAACTAAAGATTCAGCTTCTAAAATATGATATGTGAATCATCTCAAGAACATGAGGTAGCGCACATAATCACATAGGAATTGATTAAATCCACAAATGCAAACTTAGCCGAATCAAGATGCATGAAACATTGATGTAAAGCATAACTATGATGAAAAATAAATATGATGTTTATGTACAAATAAAGAAAGCAAGTAAAAGAACGGGATAGAAAGAAGCGGGGCGGGGAATTATTAATTACAACATTTTAAAGAATAATTACAAATCAAATTAGAGAGAGATGAGGAGAATAATACAACAAAATAAAAACCTCACAATACACTCAAAATAAAAAATAAATAAAATAAAAGCTTCAAGTTCTTTAGAACCGCCGGCGGAAATTGGTCAATATTGGGAGACTACGCCATCTTGTTCGGAAGAAGCTAACCGGCCGGCCAACTAGGCCAAGCAAAACCTGTCTTGTTGCGAAACCAAGAAAATGAACAAACAAAAAATATGTAGGTGGCTCAACTAACCACTACCGGTTAGATTAAAAAAAAAAGAAAGAAAACAAATATAAAATAAAATAAAAAGTGCAAACTCACAACATAAACCTAAAGCAATAAAACAAATATAAGATAGAACATGCAAGATTACAATAGAACTAATATGAGACTAATACATGAAAAAATAAATAAATATGAGGTAGAACATGCAAGATTACAACAAAACTAATATTAAATTAAAGCATGCGAATAAAAATAAATAAATAAATAAATAAATAATTATGAGCTAAACAAATCTCTAGGATTATAACAACAAAGTAAGAAAATAAATATAAGATAAACAAACCACTTAGATTATAACAAAACACAATGAAATAAGAAGCATGAAAATAAATATAAGATATAAAATATAAGAATATGAAAGACTAATAATTCACCTTCCAAAGAAAGATTGAACTTTTTGATTTCCAAACTTCCTCTTGATCACACACAAGTGTAGGAAGTGTGTTCTCAAATCCTCAATTCGAAATTATGGAGTTTATGGAGTTTGTGGTATAGAAAGTGGCTAACTCTCTAGTTTTTCTTACTTTCAATCACTAAACACTCTTCCTTATGATCAAGGCAATTGATCTTTGGCTATATCAGAATTTTTGGAGTGGTTTTGGTGTATGGAAATGAGGAATTTCAGTAGCTATGGAAGGTATGGGGTGTATATGGAAGATAAGAATATTTTTGGCTTAAAAACTCAAATTTTCTCTCTTTTTCACTCTTTTCTCACTCCTTTCTCTTCAATTTCGTGGTCCTCTTTTTCTCTCCTACAATATGATCATTCTATATAGGCAATGAGGGAGAGTAAAGGTCAAAAAGAAGGTGGGAGACAAGGTGGGAGACAAGAATGTGATAGGAGGGCAAATTTTCAAGGCGGTTGCATGGGATACTCCTTTATGAATGCAAACAAAACCTCTTTTTGACAATGGGGGATGAGTAGGTATAATGGAGGATGAGTGGATGCACTTGAATGGCTCAGAAAATAGGTAAATGGGTTGTCCCAACCGAACCAAAACCAAGAAAAAATGGGCTATTGTTGTTTTGGGCCGAGTCAACAAAATCTGATTTAAGTCCAACTTCAAATGGACATATCTCCCCCATATGGATTTGGTTTTAGGCAGTTCTTGGGTCCAAATTGAAGCCCCAGAAGTCTACTTTCCAATGGTGGTGGCCTCATATTTAAATTCCAAGTGTACAAAGTGATATGCCTAATTTAGTAAAGGCTGTCTCGGGCTAGGTCAACAAAATTAGCTTTGAAGCCCAACTTCAAATAGGCATATCTCCCTTATTTGGACTTGGTCTAAGGTGGTTCTTGGGTCTAAATTGAAGCCCCAAAAGTCTACTTTCCAATGGTGGTGGCCTCACATTTAAAGTCCAAGTATACAAAGAGAAATGCCTAATTTAGTGAAGGCTGCTCATTTCCTTCTTAATGATTTGATACTCATTCTTTTCCTAAACCAGTTTTCTTTCATCCCCTCCTATTTCCTTCAACTCTAAACCTATAAAGAAGATGTTTTTAAATAATTTTCAAAAAAGTTCACCTCTCTTCCATTTATTTTCACTTTGTCCTTACTTGGTTTACTGAAAAGTGCAATATTTTAATCGAAATGGGAGCCTCGGGACATTATAGAAACATTTAAAATAAAACATATTTTGAAAAGAGGGTTTTAAGGTCTAAAATAGTTTGGCCAAAAAATGGGTGAAGGTTGGGATTAAAACTTAAATTCCATCTTTCTTATTGAGAATTTTGTGAGAAGCATATTTTAATTGTCATCATCGGGTAATCAAAAGAAAGCACCCAAGTCTTAGGGCCGGTCAAAATGGGGTGTCTACAGTTGCCCCTCTTTGACAAAGCTCAAAGTCATTTCATGACGTGAGTGAATGTCAAAGCCTAAAGACGACCCTTTTGACAAGGCCGTAAGACTTGGGCAAACAAACAAGATGTAATGCAAGTGGTTGAACCTAAAGGTTGCCTACGTATCCCTTTGGAAGGAATCAAACCAACGTAGTTCAGGGGCAGAATGCAAGTGACATGCTCAAGATGCAGTTTTAAAGTTGGACTTACATGCTTCGCGAAGCCGGTTGTTTGAAAATTCATGATGTATGCAATGCAATGCAATGTCATGGAGTGATAATAAAGATATGAAGATGGCAACAGGGGAGGCAAGCCTCGTGTAAATGATAGGAAACATAACAGGGGGTGCATTGCATACAAAAATGAAAGAAGGAGGTGCATCGCATTCAAATGTGCATACCACACAAATGAGAGAGGGGGTGGCATGAATAGACAGGCACACCTAACTGTATTTCATACACAACTTTCCCTATTCTCCAACGGGGTGACAGACTAGGTTGGTTCAGTATCCAAAATTGAGGCGCATACAAGCTACCTCAACCTATGGGGCTGCCATACAGATTTCAAGCCAGGGATACACCCCTGGGTATTTAAACCAGACTTTAGTCTCGGAAATTCTGAACCTTTTGCATTCTAGGCATCACCATTCGAACTCTAGTTTTCACCGTCGCAGTTGGTCTCCTAGGAACTCATTGCAATCATAGGTAAGTGGCTATACCAGACCACCGGAAGTCATTCGGGCATGACAAACACCAAAGGAATTGCACCTTTAGAGGATTTAAGGTCTCCTAAACCGCGAAAGAAGAGGGTGCATCGCATACAAATGTGCATACCACACAAATAAGAGAAAAGTGCATCGCATTCAAATGTGCATACCACACAAATGAGAGAAAGGATTGCATCGCATTCAAATGTGCATACCACACAAATGAGAGAGGGGGTTGCATCGCATTCAAATGTGCATACCACAGAAATGAGAGACGGGGTTGCATCGCATTCAAATGTGCATACCACACAAATGAGAGAAAAGTGCATTGCATTCAAATATGCATACCACACAAATAAGAGAAAAGTGCATCGCATTCAAATGTGCATACCACACAAATGAGAGAAAGGGTTGCATCGCATTCAAATGTGCATACCACACAAATGAGAGAGGGGGCTGCATCGCATTCAAATGTGCATACCACACAAATGAGAGAGGGGGTTGCATCGCATTCAAATGTGCATACCACACAAATGAGAGAAGGGATTGCCTTGCTTTCAAATGTGCATGCCACACAAATGAGAGAAAGGGTTGCATCGCATTCAAATGTGCATACCACACAAATGAGAGAAGGGGTTGCATCGCATTCAAATGTGCATACCATACAAATGAGAGAAAAGTGCATCAAATTCAAATGTGCATACCACACAAATGAGAGAAGGGGTTGCCTCGCATTCAAATGTGCATGCCACACAAATGACAGAAGGGGTTGCATTGCATTCAAATGTGCATACTGCACAAATGAGAGAAGGGGTCGCATGAACAGATAGGCACACCTAACTATATTTGATATACAATTTTCCCTATTCTCCAACGGGGTGACAGACTAGGTTGGTTCAATATCCAGAATTGAACTGCATACAAGCTACCTCAACCTATGGGGCTGCCATACAGATTTCAAGCCGGGGATACACCCCTGGGTATTTAAACCAGACTTTAGTCTCGGAAATCCTGAACCTTTTGCGTTCTAGGCATCGCCATTCGAACTCTAGTTTCCACCGTTTGAGTTGATCTCCTAGGAACTCATTGCAAACACAGCCAAGTGGCTATACCAGACCGCCTGAAGTCGTTCGGGCACAACAAACACCAAAGGACTTGCGCCTCTAGAGGATTTAAAGTCTCCTAGACTCTAGGAGTGCACAAGATTGTGCGATGGAATTGAACTTGCACAAGACAGTGCAATGGAATTGAATTTGCACAAGACAGTGCGGTAGAATTGAAATTGCACAAGATAGTGCGATGGAAGTAAAAAGTGCAGCGATGCGCGAGATAGCGCGGTTGAATTGATGCACAAGACAGTGTGATGGAATTGAAATCGTGCGGTAGGTGCTTTATTGGCGATAGATGCACAATATGGTTATGATCGTGCGATAGATGCACAGTGCGGATGTGATCGTGCGATATAAACAAAATATATACAAATATGTACATACGGTATATATATACAGACGCATACACAGACAGAGGCAGATATATACACAAATATATACGTATATATCTTTTCTGGGCTTGCTGTTTTCTCTCTCTTTTTCTTTTTCTTTTTTCTTTTGTTTTTGGAGTGTCTATAATCGGGGATATCATCCACTGACTGTAACAAAATCAGTTTCTTTTTTGCTCATCAATGGCATGACTGGCATATCACTTTGAGTTTGAAAATAATTTTGTTTTGATTGAATTTGAGAATGATTGAAATGTGAATTCTGAATTGGACATTGATCCATACTGACCTAAATAAAAATAAAACTAACTTAACGCCAGAAAAACGAAGCCAAAATAATCCAAACACACTTCTATACGCTGACTGGTATGAATACCCTAACGAGTATAAATACACTGATTGGTATAAAAGGAACACACTTATATACACTGACTAGTATGAATACCCTGACTGGTATAAACACACTGATCGGTATGAATACACACTCATATACACTGATGAGTTGACTTGAGCGGAGGGAGAAGACAGAATCACTTACTCAACTATGCCCCTAATTCATTGCCTTGCTTCTTTTTTTTTTCTTCTCTTGATTCTTTGTAAAAATGTTTTGATCAACATGAGAGTTAGATTAGCATACTTATTCCATTTTTTGTTTCAAACTATGTAGGCTAAACTGTGAGCACTGAAAATTTTCCCTTTTCAAATCCAAAGAATGGTCCAAGTTTTGCAAAAATGGAACAATTTTCGGGAAAAATTAGTTAGCTTCGTTCAAATTAATCAAAACCTATTTTTGCAAATGGCCACTACTTAACTAACATGGAATCAACCATTGGGGTGCATAGTCCCAAACCAGATAATCAAAGGTGATATCTGAACCAAGCCAACAGAACCAAGCCAATCCGAACCGAATAAAGTCGAGCAAAACTAGATCGGACAGAACCGAACTGAACCAAACCGAATCAAACCGAATTGAACCAAGGAAGTGTGTTCTCAAATCCTCAATTCGAAATTATGGAGTTTATGGAGTTTGTGGTATAGAAAGTGGCTAACTCTCTAGTTTTTCTCACTTTCAATCACTAAACACTCTTTCTTATGATCAAGGCAATTGATCTTTGGCTATATCAGAATTTTTGGAGTGGTTTTGGTGTATGGAAATGAGGAATTTCAGTAGCTATGGAAGGTATGGGGTGTATATGGAAGATAAGAATATTTTTGGCTCAAAAACTCAATTTTTCTCTCTTTTTTCACTCTTTTCTCACTCCTTTCTCTTTAATTTCGTGGTCCTCTTTTTCTCTCTTACAATATGATCATTCTATATAGGCAATGAGGGAGAGTAAAGGTCAAAAAGAAGGTGGGAGACAAGGTGGGAGACAAGATTGTGATAGGAGGGGGCAAATTTTCAAGGTGGTTGCATGGGATACTCCTTTATGAATGCAAAAAAAACCTCTTTTTGACAATGGGGGATGAGTAGGTATAATGGAGGATGAGTGGATGCACTTGAATGGCTCAGAAAATATGGGTTGTCCCAACCGAACCAAAACCAAGAAAAAATGGGCTATTGTTGTTTTGGGCCGAGTCAACAAAATCTGATTTAAGTCCAACTTCAAATGGGCATATCTCCCCCATATGGACTTGGTTTTAGGCGGTTCTTGGGTCCAAATTGAAGCCCCAGAAGTCTACTTTCCAATGGTGGTGGCCTCATATTTAAATTCCAAGTGTACAAAGAGATATGCCTAATTTAGTAAAGGCTATCTCAGGTTGGGTCAACAAAATTTGCTTTGAAGCCCAACTTCAAATAGGCATATCTCCCTTATTTGGACTTGGTCTAAGGTGGTTCTCGGGTCTAAATTGAAGCCCCAGAATTCTACTTTCCAATGGTGGTGGCCTCACATTTAAATTCCAAGTGTACAAAGAGAAATGTCTAATTTAGTGAAGGCTGCTCATTTCCTTCTTAATGATTTGATACTCATTCTTTTCCTAAACCAGTTTTCTTTCATCCCCTCCTATTTCCCTCAACTCTAAACCTATAAAGAAGATGTTTTTAAATATTTTTGAAAAAAGTTCACCTCTCTTCCATTTATTTCCACTTTGTCCTTACTCGGTTTACTGAAAAATGCAATATTTTAATCGAAATGGGAGCCTCGGGACATTATAGAAACATTTAAAAAAAAAAAAACATATTTTGAAAAGAGGGTTTTAAGGTCTAAAATAGTTTGGCCAAAAAATGGGTGAAGGTTGGGATTAAAACTTAAATTCCATCTTTCTTGCTAAGAATTTTGTGAGAAACATATTCTAATTGTCATCATCGGGTAATCAAAAGAATGCGCCCAAGTCTTAGGGCCGGTCAAAATGGGGTGTCTACAGGTCCTTATTATGAATGTGATTATGTGTTTGATATGATTTTGTATGCCATTATGTGAAAATATGTAGTTTTGAATTTCTATCTGTTCACCGTAGGAATATCTGTTTGATTATCTGCTTCGGAAACTAAAGTGAAGGCCTTATCAGCCACAGAACCCGAAATTGATTACGCCATTGTGATTGGCATAATTTTTAGAGCCTACGATGAAATTTAATTGGAAATTGATACAGATCAAATTAATTAGATTAAATTAATGAGTTAGTGCTCAACTATTTAAATATTAAGAATTTTGATTAAAGGAACTTATTTAGTGGGCCACTTTCACTCAAATTCTCTCTTTAATTCAATTTGGCTGATTTTTACTCTAAGAAAAAGGGATAGGGTCGGCTAGAGAGGGAGAACGGAGGAGAATTGTGTTTGGCTCAAGTTTGTGAAAATCTTGAAGATTAAACTCAAGAATTGGCTAGAGCTTGGGTGTTTGAAGCTCCTAGGTGAGTGAATTTATGAATATTAGCTTGTAACCTTGTGAATTCAAAGTTGAATGATGATAAAGAACATAAAATGAATTGATCTTGATGAAAATGAGTTGGTCTTGAAGAATTAGAAGTCATGGAACACATGCATGTAAGAAATTGCTATAAATTTCCATGTTTGGGCATAAAGTGTGTAATCCATGTCGAATTTTGGTTGAAGTCCGTGTATTTGATCATCTCTTCATCAATTAAGTTGGGAATAATGAGTATCTCTCACATGCATGTGCAAATCATGGAGGTGTGAGTTTTGAATGTTTGAATTTAATGAGTTGGTGATGGGTTTGGGTTAATTTGAGTCATGCATGTAAGTAATTCGTGGAATTGAGCTTCATAATGTTGTGATTTGGTGTTGTTACCATGTTAGTACATGTATATGTGAAATTTGAGCCAAAATCATGTGCTTAGAGCCTTTGATGTCAAGTTGAAGCTCAAGAACAAGTTCTGGAAAATCCAGAAATTTTGATGTCCGCTTGAGCGGGAGAGCCGCCGCTCGAGTGTAAAATACGAGCTCCCAGTATTTCTTGCAGACATGATGTCCGCTCGAGCGGGAAGCCATGTAGTGAGGTTTTCAGCTCGAGTGTCTGAGTTTACGCTTGAGCGTAGATTTGATGTAACCTGTACTTTTGCAGACCTCATGGGTCTGCTCGAGCGGGGGAGTCCACGCTCGAGCGGGGACCCCTGTTTCTAAAATTTTGAAAATGCATTCTGTGTTTCGTTTTCTGTTCTCTTTCACTTCTAAGTACTCTTAGGCATGCATTGAGCATTGTGAATGAATTAAAAGAAGCCTAAAGAAGAATATGTGAATTAAGGAACGAATTGAATCATTTGTGACCCATTTGTGTTATGTAATGTGTAGGGTCAAGCTCCAGGGAAAATCATCCAGCCGATCTGTATGAGTAATATATTAAT
The DNA here is from genome assembly GCA_025200525.1 of Camellia lanceoleosa. Classification (NCBI taxonomy): domain Eukaryota; kingdom Viridiplantae; phylum Streptophyta; class Magnoliopsida; order Ericales; family Theaceae; genus Camellia; species Camellia lanceoleosa. The sequence goes on from CM045760.1 coordinate 28,470,196, forward strand.
AAAGATATTTGAAATTTGTTGTTTGTCCATTTGCTTCTATATAAGTCTCATAAGTTCGTTAGAGGACAATGTTTGTTGTGCCAAATGAATGGGCCCAAGGCCAGTTTGATATGAAATTCTGAATGGGCCAAAGGCCAGTTTGACACGAAAGTCTGAATGGGCCAAAGGCCAGTTAGGCATGAAAGTAGGAATGGGCCAAAGGCCAGTCTGACATGAATGATAAAATGAATGGGCCGGAGGCGAATTTGACGTGAAGAATAAATGGGCCAGAGGCCAGTTTGACATGATAGAATGAATGGGCCAGAGGCCAGTTTGACATGAATGAATGAATGGGCCGAAGGCCAGTCTGACTCGAATGAAAGAACGGTTGGGCAAAAGGCCAGTTTGACATGAATGAAAGATAAATGAGCCAAAGGCTAGTTTGGCACGAATGAATTGGGCCTGAGGCCGTATGATGTGGTTGGAACCACAATCACTTGGCCTATATGTATATGTTTATGCTAGATGGGAAACATGAATTGGGCCCAAGGCCATTTGAAACATGTTGTTCTAAATACCGTTTGTGTAACTTCTTTATTTGATATTATTCATTGGGCTTTCGCTTACACTCATTCATGTGTTTGTAGGTGAGTTTGTAGGTGAGCGAAGAGAGGTCCCAACCCAGCCTCAGTGAAGTCTGTGTGGAACAACCAGGGCTTTTGAAGAGTCAGCCCTTACGTCTCACGCACGAGACTCATCTTCGCCCTTTTGTCATTTAGTTTTATTTTGTCATATTGGCGAGGATTTTGGTTTGTGTTTGTATATAGTTTTGATTGGCTGACCCAGACTGAATGATCCTGTATGTACAGAGTTATTTGTACTAGTATATATTTTGATGTGAGTTATTAACATGTATATGCATGGTTTGTTACGATGTGCCACGTAAGCACAGCTCTATGGACAAAGTTTTAAATTTTGCTTTCGTTTGGCCCCTTTACTCTAATGAGTTATGTCTAGTTTGGTTTGAGGCCGTAGGTAATCCCTTGATTACTGGCCGATTATGTCCTTAATCCATAGGGGCGGGTTCGGGTCATGAATGCAAGAGAGATAGATAGAAGAGATATGAGCGAAAGAGACAGAGAGAGAAAAGAGATGAGAGAAGAGATAGATCAGTGAAAGACACAGAGAGAGAAAGAGAGACAGATAGACAGACAGATAGAGAGAGAAGAGTGATGAGTGAGAGAGAGAGAGAGAGGAAGATGAAAAAATGGGTGAAAAGAGGTAGACATAGAAAGGGAGAGAAAAAAGAGTGAAAAGAGATAAGCGAGAGAGAGAGACAAAGAGAGATGAGCGAGAGAATGAGAGAGATAAAGAGAAGAGAGAGAAGAGAGATAGAGAGAAAAGAGAGATGAGAGTGGTGGAGAGAAGAGATATGGGTGAGAGACACGGAGAGAAAGAGAGAGAGACAGAGATAGACAGACAGACAGATAGATAGACAGATAGAGAAGAATGATGAGTGAGAGATAGAAAGAGAAGAGAACAGAGACACAGAGAGAAAGAGAGAGACAGACAGACAGACAGAGAAGAGTAATGAGTGAGAGAGAGACAAAGAGAAGAGAGACAGAGATAGAGACACAGAAAGAAATAGAGAGACAGACAGACAGAGAAGAGTGATGAGTGAGAGAGAGAAAGAGAAGAGAGACAGAGACAGAGACAGAGATAGAGAGACAGGAAGATGAAAAAATGGGTAAAAAGAGAAATATTATATCAAAAGAGTAAGACAACGTTTTTTTTTTTTTTTTTTTTTTGTGTGACAAAAAAATACTGTTGCATTTATTTATGCATTGGGATCTTGTTTGCCGTCTCGGGTGCGCCCGACGGTTGTTGTTCTTGACCTTTTCTGCGTGAGGCGCGGTTAAGCTTGCATAATTTTCTTACATCCTTTTTGCATGAAATGTGGTTTGGTTAGTGTCGACTTGCTTATGTACGAGTTTGTTGTAGTATTTCTTTGCATAACATTTGCATTCAGATGTTTCATTACAACCCTCATTGCATGATCATAAGTTATGTTCTGCATCGTGCATATCATTTGCATTTTGCCCCCTCCTGATGGCGTATCTTCTATACTGTTATCTTGAATATCTGTCTAAGTCTTTGTCCTTGTCAAAAATGGGTCGTCTGTGGGCTTTGACATTCACTCCCGTCATTTTATGACTTTCGAGTTCTGTCAAAGAGGGGCAACTGTAGACACCCCATTTTTGACCGTGCTCAAGACTTGGATGTCCTTGCAGGTACATCCAGCGACAAGTTTGATTGCTCGTCAAGCGCTCGAATTCCGCTATGAAATGCTCCTGGTTTGACCTTTCCAAACCCTGTTTCCATTATATCTCATATTTGGACCATGTGTTGGTCTTTGCAGAGTGATGTTTTTGATGGCCTGCCAGCCATTATTGAGGGTTGCCAGCCATGGGCTTTGGCCTGCCCGCCATTGATAGGCCCTGCCGGCCACCACTGATGGCCGGCCGACCACCAGCTTTTTAGTAGATATTTTTGCAAAAATTTTGACAGCTGTTTGCACAGATGAGCCCATCTGCTTGCACGTGAGGGCTGGATGTCTTTGGATAGCTTTTGTATCTTCTATATATTGAAGCCATCCTCTTGCATGCAAAGGGTTACAAAATTTTCAGAGCTAAATTTCTGTCTCTCTCTCTAGAATCCTTTCTCTCTTCATTTTTTGTGCTTGAAAGTGAGTTTTCTTTACATATTTGCACTAAGACCCTTAGCCAAACACCTTCACCATTAGAGCTAAGGTTCTTGGAGGTTTTGTTTGAGGTCTTAAGCTTGTTTTGGCTCAGAATTTTTGCTATTTTTGCTGCTGTGCTTCAAAGGTAATCACTTTACTCTTTTAAGCTTATTTTTGCAAACTTGTTTGGCCAACTTTGCATGTTGTTTTTGGCCTAGTTGTCAACTACAAAAATATCTTCTTTTTTTTTTTTGGTGTTTAAAATGGTGGTTTGAGGTCCTTTTGAAGTTAGGGGTGGTCTACCCTCTTTTGTTGCTTATTTGCTAAGAATTGTGCTACATTTTAAAGCCTTTCAAACAACCTTTTGTTGGCCTTTTAACCACTGAAATCCAGAGGAATTTCAGTGGTAGAAAGTTGGTTTTGAGGACCAAAATAGGAGGGGGGTGGTCCCCCCTCCTCATATCTTGTTTGCATATGTAGATGGCCTAATATTTGAGCATGCTTTTCTACCTTTTTGTAGCCTAGTTCAAGCATGTTTTTGGACTTATTTTAACATGTTATAACTTTGTTTTTGGTTGGTTGGAGCACCACTTGTTTGCTTCTTACACTTGTAGTGTAATTTTGCTCACTAGCCTAGCATGCCTAATGAGTTAACCTATCATTCTAGCTTGTGTTAGTTTGTTTCTAGCATGTTTTGGCTATTGATTTAGCATGTTTTAACTTTGTTTTAAGTGGTCTTGGTCATATGAGACTTGTTGTGCATGGTTGTAGTGCGAAGGCCTTTACTAGTTTTGAGTTTTAGGGCCTCTAACATGTTATGCATGTGATGATTACATGTTTTGGCATCATTTAGCATGGAATTTTAGTGTTTATAACTATGTCACACTCTCACTTCTATCACTCTTTTATGACTTTTGAGAGTTATGCTTTATGCCTTGTTTATGAGCCAATACATGAACATGTTTTTCTTGCTTTTCATGCTTCCATCTCAGCTCATTTTAGCCACTGTCTTGGCATGTTTGAGGTCTGTTTAGAGCTGGTTTGGCCATTTGAGTTTGATATTGAATGGTTCTAGTGTAAAGCTCTTCACTAGTTTTGATGCTTAAGTCTCTAACATGTTGTACATGAGTTGTTTGCATGTTATAGTCTTGTGTTTCATGCCATTTCAGCACTGTAATTCTGCCATCTCCCTCACATCTTCATTTTTCTATTTGTTTTGAGGGTTGGTTAGTCTTAAAGTTGTGTTTAAGCTTGAGATTGAGACTTGTGCTTAAATGGCTTTAACCCTCTTTTGAGGGTTCCTCCTAGTCAAAGGCATGGTTTCTCTCATGTCTTAAATCATCTTTTGATTGACCACTCTCTCATTAGAGGACTTCCATATTGGACAAATTGGTTAATGAATGGTTTGGTAACTTAAAATGTGTAAACAAGAATTGAATCAAGTAAAACATGTTGTTTGCATTGCATTGTGTTGAATCGGACGTTATATTGAACACAAGGTAGATTGGCCCATTTTATGCTCAAAGTGATGAAAATGAGCCAATCTCCTTTGTCCCCATTGCCCTTGATCATGCATGATAGGGTAGTGGTCCTAGAGTCTTGTTGTGTGCATTTATTGAATGTGTACAAGTTGGATCTTTGGCCATCATGCATTCAAAATGCTTGATTGATGGTTTTGGATCCAATGGTGCAAGTCCTTTGATATTTCCATGATAAGGAGGGGCATAGTACAGACATATCCTTCGGAGACCCTCCATTTTTCTCTGGTTTGAGCTCTGCTGCAGAATGGTGGTGCAGCACACCAGTGGCCGGCAGTGCAGTGGCTAGTAGTGCCTCATTGATGGTCGGCACTGCTTCATCTTTGGCTGGCAGGTGGCCGAGAGCAAGCTTCCATGGCCGACAGGCCATTGGTGCATTCCTCAGCATTGTTTTGGTAAGGTGGAGTAGAGAATTCTTGGAGACACCCTGCAAACAGAGCCTCTCAAGAGCAAACCGGAAGGCTTTTCGGGACGAGAAACCAAATGCATGCATGGTTCAACTTTCGTAGAGCTGAAGTAGTGTAGTTTAATGCTTTACTTGTTAGGTAGCATTGGTTTTGTAAATTAATTAATTAGTTAGTTTACTAATTGACTACGTGTTGTAATAATTAAGTAGCTTAGCTTAGCTATTTCTTTATTGTTTTGTAATAATTAGTAAGTAGTTTACTAGTTATTCGATTGATATGTAATAATTAGTCTAATTAGTTTAATTAGATTAGCTTAGCTTAGAATAGCTTAGCTTGTTAATTTGGACCCTCCTTCGTGTGGGCAATGTTGTAATAGGCGTGCGTGTGTGTGTGCATGTCTTCCAACCCCACGTCTTTCTCCCTTTTATTTATCCGCTTTTGGTGGTTAGATTAGGGCACGTTTTGATTAGCATACCTTATGCTTGCATCTTTGCATCATTCATTTGTCTTGCATGCATTAGGCTCGGCGCATCATTCAAACTGTATTGTATTTCAATATCTCTTTGAATACATGTATCAAATTGTCGCATTCATATGCCATCTTAGATAGCCGAGCCTATTTAGTTGCATTAGGCATTTTGTATAGTTAGGATCATGTATTCTTTCTAATTAGTTTTCTGTTTTGGCTTGGAGTACACTGTAAGTGTTTACGCTTTAGCATACTTGCATGAGTGTGAGTGTTTCCATGATAGCATGCTTTCCATGAGGCTATTTGCTTACTTGCTTAACTGCATGAATGCTTGTGGATGACGACTTCATTACTTGAATTGGGACAGTTCATCAAATGTGAGTTTTAAGCCCACTTAAGGGTGGCAAATCCGCGCTTTAGCCCACTTGCGAGTGGCACTTTCAAACGATTTTCGAAAACAAACATAAGATGTTTTGTTCCAATTCTTGCGATTTAGTTTATACTTGTATGCTGTGCACATCACGTAGTAAAGATAGATAATAACCGGAATAAGAACACATGTGCTTTTAAAACAATATATCATGCTTAGTAGAGACCGATCCTTTGATCGGGCGAGTGGGGGTGCTCATTTCATGACCTTCCCCCCTCGTACCCAAGTTCTCGAGTCGGGGCAACTTTGGTGATGACGGATATGTGGCCTTTGGCACGAGTCAGGTTTTCCAAAATTTCCCAAAATAAAATATTTAGGTGGCGACTCTGTAATCTGGCAAAGCAGTCCAGTTTGGCATTATTTGATTCAAAATCTGATTTTCCAAAATGATTTGCCGGATTGGACTCTTTGGTGATTTATCAGTATTACATTGCACTTTGTGAGATTAGATTCAGAACCGTGACAGGAGTCTGAACTGTAATAAGATCAATTCACGCCTTCTCCGAAAAGGGCGTGCGCGAAGAAAGTCGAGCGAGCTACAGCTAGTGGCTGCCAACATTGAGTAATCCAATTTGGTGAGATAGTGCCTACTGGGTAATTCAATTGGTGAATCAAAGCTTACTGTGTGTGATTCTTGGATGCATATTCAAGTGCTCCGTTTGTTTGCTGTGTATTTCGGCAGCCATTGGGAAATTTGATTTGGGTCTTCTACAACTCTGTTTTGAAGGTTTTTTGTTCATCTATTTTGTGAGGTCTTTCCTCTTGTTTATTTGTGATTATTTGGAATTCACCTAAGGGTGCTTTTGTGAGACCATTCGCGTCTCGTTTGTAATCATTTGGAAACTTATTTGGTTGATAGTGGAATTGGATTTCGATCCTTTAGACGTACCTCACATTGAGGGAACCGCGTAAAAATTATTGTGTTGCTTTTGATTTAATTTTTCTGCATTAGATTTTATTCCATTTATTGATTTACTTGTGGAGAATCATATATTTTCCCTAACATATTATACGTTTCTCTAATTTCTCCAGTTCACTCTGCCTTAGTGTCCTAGAGCATAAGTCTTGGAAGAAATTTCCTAACTCACAAAGTTTTGTGCTAATTTCTTTATCCACATAACCACGCATTCCAATGGGAAGAATTCTTTGTATCAGTACATGGCAGTCGTGGCTTTTTAGGCCTGTTAGTTTACTATTTCTTGCATTCACTGATTTGGATATGTTTGCCGCATACCCATCTAGATACTTGACAGTTTTTAAAAATTCAAAGAAACCCTCCCTCTCTGCAGGTGTCAATGAAAAGCTTTTTATTTTCAATATATTATATTTATTTGATTTAGTGATATTAGAGTTTGCTTGTTTGCCTTTATTTGGGATTTCATTTTGATTGTTTGCTAGTGTTGGGTGTGTGTGGATAAGGTATGGTCTAACATTTTTATTTTTTAAGGAGATTTCCTGGAGTGATTAGGAGATGGGTGATGTTTCCTATTTGGTGTTTTATTTTTGATGTGGAATCATTGTGGTTGCTGGAGAGGTGTATGTGATTGTCCGATTTTGAGTTGCTGATCCTGGGTTTGTGAGGTTTATGTGCTACTCAAAAGATAAAAAGGGATTTAAAAAAAAAAAAACTAACAAAACGCCAATCAAACCATCCACCATAATTTCATAAACTATCCAATACCTCCAAAGTTAAAGTAACAATAAATAATCAAAACAACTTAAATAATGTAAAGTTACAAACCATGTCAAATTGCCAAAATACTAACGGCATAAAAAATAATAATAAATATGTAAATTAATATCAATCCCTAAGCTCAAGAAACCAAAACAAACAAACAAATGGCGTCATTTAGGTAAGTAGAATTTATCTTTGAAGCATTACTTTGTTGAATTATCTTTTATGGTTTCTATGTATATGCTATTATTGAGTTGCTAATGTTTTTATTTCAAAACTAGATCTGAATTGTCTCTTAAGTAGTTTGTTTGATAATTTTGCTTCATAAATTAATTGTCTTTGTTTTGGGCATTACTTGGTGCAATGGTAAAATCTTAGACTGCCGTAAGTTAGAATGCAGGTTTGGTGAAACAATGTAAAATCGCCAATTTTCCAGAGCAATTATTCATTGTTTCAAAAACATTGACATAACAATGTTACATGGGCATGAAATTTCCATCATTTGTATATTTGTATATAGTAGACACCTAGCATTACCCCTAATTCAAATAACATAACTTATAGAAGGGAGTTTTGGTAATATAGTAAAAAGTTAGTTTTTTGATTTTTTAATTTTTTGAGTCACACCATCTCATTATTTTTTTTAACACAAAAAAGTTAAAAAATCACAAAAAAAAAAAAAAAAACTTTTTATTAATTTCTCAAAACACCTCATAATACACACCTAGCATTTTCCCTAGTGCAAATAAGCTCCAAATTTAAGAGTTGTTTAAGATGGATTTTTTTTTACTTGACTTTTAAACTATTTAAACCTAATTCAAAAGGTTTTATTTAGAATAAATTTTGAATTTTTTGTAATTTTATAAAAGAAAAAAAATAAAATACTTATAATTTAAATATAATATTTTATATTATTAACTTTTTAATTAATCCCAACCAACTCTCCAGCCTTACACCAATATTCGTTGGACCTCAATTATTGATTCCAAATAAAACCAAAAGAAATGAAGGACTCACGTGAGGGGACCAACCTGGTGGGAGTCACCAGCTTTTTTGAACAGAACTCGTCTAGCTGTGCACATGGCCATTATTATACCAAAACAGTTATCTGGTGATCCTATAAGGTATAGTCAAGAGGACTCGATTATGATTGGAAAGGACTATATGTCATTCCCCATAGTTTCTATCATTGAGGGTGGACTTAGATTCCCCCTTTGACATTTTTTCCGAGAAGTCCTGCATTACTACAAACTTAACCCCATGCAATTAGCCTTCAATTCCTTTAGGGTTATCAATGGTATCTCTGAATTGGCATGCTGAGAAAATGCTAGGGTTACTCTTGCCGACATCCACTTCTACTATACCATGTGCGGCCTCAAGTCCACCAGCAATTACACTTACTACCTCTAGGCCAGATCCACCACCTACAAACTCAAGGCCTACCTTCCAGACTCCAACAAAGGCGTTGGAGGTAACTATTTGATTGTCTCAGGAAAATGAGTATTCGAACCAAATTACAATCTTCATTGGCTGACAGGCCAACACTGGTGGCCGTCGGTCACCACTGGTAGCCGACAGAAACAATGTATGGTCGATAGATAGGGGGGTGGCTGATAGGTCATCCACTCCTCCAGGCTAAAGTGGACAAGTTCTGGGTCCAAAAACAAGCATAAAATAGAAAAGGTTTCAAGGTTCAAAGTTAGGGCACTGCACCAAGGACTCTGGGCGCTTAAAACAAACACAAACCAGAACATTCATCGAGTGTGCAAACGATGACGTCCAAGGGGTGCTCGCGGATCAGTTTTGTGCAGTTTGCGATTCGGTGTTGACCGCCAAAGATCTATATAGTTTGGGAAAGTCAACTCAACCGCAAGGCGGCGGTTTGCGGTTGTGTGGATAGGGTTTGCAAATGTGTGACGGTTGTAGAGCGGTTTGTAGTTTACACTTTTTCTTTAAAATTAATTTTTAAGTTTTTTTTTTCCCATCAAATTTAGGCATCAGATTCATTTTATATATTTGTGATCATTTGACAACAATTTTCTGATGAGTATACAAATAAAAATTGAATATCAATGCATTAAATGAAAGTACCCAAAACGAACAGACCCTATACTACCTTTTTTGCCATTAAAAAAATGTATATCAATGCATTAAAGGTTGTACTCAATCAGAATTGTCAGTTCAGTAATCAATAATCAAACTAGAAGTTCCATTGACCACTAAAAGGAAAATTTTATTAGGAAAAAGTGGATGAGTCACCAATAAAAATCATATAAGAAACCAAGTTTAGGACTTGATAATTCTACGTCATTAAGAAAGTTGAGAAATACTTAAAAATAAGGATTCTAGTGTCATAGAGAACATAATGGTGCTCCTATTAAAGTTACAAAATTGGTATATAAAAAAATTAATAATTAAAGTGCAGGCGGTTTTTACAGGTTGTGAGCGGGTCCTAAAAAGGACAGAGAGAGCAAGCAATCTTTGAAGCCTAAGGAGATAGGCTTACATGATTTAGATCTTCTAAGCTATTTTTGAATTTTTGAATATTCTTGGGTTTTGCTCTCTTCTGCTCAGATGTCGATGGGTGTGTTTGTTGTGCCAAAGCCAAAAGGAGAGAAGAAGAGAAGTTGGCTATTTTTAATGATTGGACTTGAAGATGAGAGGAGAGGTGGGTTTGAATGCACACAATAATAATCATGTGAGCGACTCAACATCCAAAGTGCTAGATTGGCATTATTGTTGACTTAGGCGTGTGCATATGTGTGTTTATATATATGTTTTTTAGTTCAAGTGGTTGGGAATTGTGCACATCAATTTAATTCAGTTGGAAATATAAAGGTTTTACTTTTTTTCTTACTGGTATGAAGTATGCACCAATGCAATAAGAATGATCTACGTTCATATGATGTGTAGGTGTTTTTTTATCAAAATACTTGGGGAAAGTTTTCACAAATCAAGGTTCATCAACATAAAATTTTTCTTTGTTTATATGTGTAGACACCCCATTTTTGACCATCCTCAAGACTTGGACGTCACCGTTGGAACACTCGGTGATTATCTATGTTTGTGTTCGTTTGGAGTTCCAGGAGTTCTTTGCAAGGCTACCGCCTCAGACCTCCGAACTCGACCAGTTGTGTTTGGTTTTGCACCAAACACTTGTGTTTTGCCATGAAAGGGCAGGGAATGCCTTATGAGGCATCCCTACACACCACTGGCTGGGGCTAGAGGCCATCGGCTGGCTGAAGCTTCTATCGGCACTTTATTGTGCCGACCGGCACTCTTTTGTGCCGACCGGCACTGTGTTTTTCTAAAATGGTACTCTTTGCCGGCCGAGCACTGTACACTTGCTTTATCAGATATTTTCTTGCAGCTGTAAAGTTTTTTGCTTCCCTCCATACACGTGTATGGAGGGATGAGCCCTTGGCTTGCTTAGTGGCTAAGGATTCCTTGCCTAATAGAGGAGAGCTCTTCCTCTTGGCTCAAGGGTTAGCATTTTTGGAGACAAAAACCAGAGCTCATATACATATATCTCTGCCATATATCTATATCTCCATCGCTCTCCTCTTGTGTGTGTGATTTTAGGCCAAAAAGTGTGATTTTACCTTACTTTTGCACCATTACACACACCTTTACACCTTAGCTCGAGATTGAGAGACTTGGGAGGTTGATTGCTGTGGTTTTGAGCTGGTTTTGATCACTAGAGAGTGGCTGGAACCTTTGTTCTTCAAGGGATCTTCAAGGGTAAACACTTTACTTTATATTCCCCATTCTTGCAACCTCTTTCTACCCTCCTTACTTTGTGTTTTTGAGTTTGTGTTTAAGATAAAAAAGTCTTGTTTTTACTTGTTCTTGAACCTTCATTAAGGTCCTTTTTTGGTTTGAGCAAAGGTCCATCCTATTAGGCCTTATATGGCCACTTTTGGTGCCTTTGCTTAAGACCCTCTTTACTTGGTGTTCTTGGCCTTCCCACCACTGAAAACCAATGGGTTTTCAGTGGTGAGGAAGATGGTTTTAAGTCTCATATAGGGGAGAGACACCCCTCTCCCCCTTGGCCCTTTGTTTGCCTTCATTTTTGGTTCATGAGGTAACATGCATGTATGCTTGTTTTAGCTTCATTTCAGAGACTTTTTGGGTGTTTGAGGTCATGTTTTGCCTCTGTTTTCGGTCGGTTTTGTAGCCCTTAACATGCCTCTTATGTTTGCTTTGGAATGCTCTCTTGTGCCTAGAAGTGTGCCATATGTCTAAGCCTTGATACTTGCATGTTTTAGTTTGATTTCATGGAGATAATAGCATCATCTTGCCATGTATAAGGGCTGTGAGCCACTGTCTTGGACCCATTTGGCATGCTTGGTTTGGTTGTCTTGCATTTTGGCTTGTAGGCCTTGCTTGTATGAAGCTCTAGTATGCATGCTTGCTTTCATTTGGCCTCATTTCAGAGCTTTCTTGAGTGTTTTAAGTCATGTTTAACCTCTGTCTAATATGGGTTTAATGGCCCTTAGCATGCTTCTTACACTTGCTTTGTAATGCCTCATTTGGCCTAGAATTGTGCCATATGTTTAGCCCCATATATCTCCATGTTTTGGCTTAGCATGGTGGAGCATTTAGCCTTGATTTGCTATGTTCTAGGGCTGTGAGCCACTGTTTTGGCCATGTTTGGCGTGTTTAGCATGTTTGTCTTGTACTTTAGGCTTGTAAGCCTTGTATGTTTTGGCTCCTAGCATGCTTAACTTGTCTTGATCCCATGATTTGGCATCATCTAGGGTCATTTTTTCAGTCCATAAATCATGCTTGTATACATGCATGTGTAGCCTATTTCATGTCATAAGGGTGTGCTCTTGTATGTCTAGGATTGAACATTGTGCATGCTTCCATGTTTAATGCATTTCGGGAGGTGCCATGAGGGGATTTGGGTGCCATTTTGCATGATAAAAACCTGTTTTGGTTGCCTAACATGTGCCATGTTTGGTCTTGTTAAGTGGTGGTTCAATGCCCCACTTTGCGCCTTAGCCTTATGCCTTATGGCTTGCATGCTTGTGTGGCATCTTGCTCTTGTTTTGAGGCATGTTTTGCCACTGTTTTAGGGGAGTTTGAGGGCTGCCCTCTATGGCTTAAGTCCATTATTGCATGCTCATTACATGGTTGTTGCATGATTGGTCAATGAAGCCTTGAGTGCATGCTAGTTCTATGCTTAATTGGTCCCTCTTTGCATGATTTCTATGCTTTCCATATTCTAACATTTTGCATGCCTAATTTGCTAGCATCTTAGTCCCCATGTTTGTATGTTTGCATGTTTGCATGATTGCATAGTTGCATTTCATTGCTTGGTTTGGGGTGCCAAACCAAGTGTGGGAGTTGAGGGGTGTTTGTACCTTAAGTGACAAAACACACCTCAATCCCCCATGTCGTTAGGGCCCTTGACATTAACATGATAGGGGCTTAATCCATTTGCTTGTGTTGCATGCATTTACATCAAAAATAGCAATTTTGGTTCTTTAGGCTATCATGCATCAAAGTGCACAATTGATGGCCCAAGAACCAAGGGCCTTACCTCCTTGAGTGCCCAAGCATGATAGGAGGCCACGGCCATGCTTACATATGCCCAAAAAACCATGCCTTGCTTCTTTGTTTTTGCTGCTGTCAAACTGTCCTCTGCAGGAACTTTCTGCCGACCGACAATATAATGTGCCGATCGGCACTTTATTTGTGCCGATAACCACCACAAGAAGCCGATAACCACTACAAGCAGCCGACGAGCTCTTCCCCCAGCCGGTGGGGTATTTCAGATCATTTGGGAGTTATTTTGAAAATTTGGGAAATTTTGGAGAAGCGAGGCGTTGAAAAGCAGAACCAGCGGCGCACGGGTTTTCCGGGCAAGTCGGATCGAGCATCCATCATTCGCGCATCCCAAGGCAGGGCTGAGGCCCCCCATTGCATTTATTTTGCTTTAAATTTAGTAATTAGAATTTGTAATAATTGATTCATTTATTCGGTTTTGTATTATTATTTTGGTCCCTCCGAGCGAGGGCAAAATTGTAATAAGGGTGTGTGAGTGGGTGTATGTCTTCCAACCCCCATTTCTTTCTTCCCTTTTATTTACCCGCTTTCGATGGTAGATTAGGGCACGTCTATTTTAGCATACCTTATGCAATGCATGCGTGCATTCATGCATTTGTTTACATACATCGGGCTCGGCACATCATGCAAACCGCATCGTACTTTCAATTCCGAATTGAATACGTGATAGTTGTTGCATCTCATGTGCCATGTTTAGGTTAGCCGAGCTGTTTAGATTACACTCTTGTATGTGTCGCATTAGCCACTTAACATGAACTAGGTCATGCATGTTTGCTAACTAGTTTCTTGTTTTGGCACGAGTACGATGTAAGTTTTATGGCTTTAGCATATCGCATGCGTGTGAATGTTTACCATAACGGTATGCTTACCATGACTAAGTGCTTATGTGAGATAAACTGTTTGAATGCACTGTGGGTGGAGGTTGGATTGCTGAGTTGGAACAATTCATTGAAATCCGCGTTTTAGCCTACTTCTTGCAGTAGCAAAAGAAAACAACACGTTTATCGAGGCAAAGCGGATATGCAATGTTTATTGCCAAGTTAGGCGATCTAGTCTATGCTTTTGTGTTGTGCGCATCACATAGTAGTTCTAGGCTAATAATAGGGATAAGAACGCATAAAGTTTTCAAAAATGGATGTCACGGTTAGTAGAGGCGGTCTTGGACGGGCGAAAGGTGCTCATGACCTTCCCGATCGTACCCAAGCTCTGAGCCAAGACCACTTTGGTGATGACGGACATGTGGCCTTGAGAGTCAGGGTTTCCTAAATTTCCCATTTTAAAAATATTTAGGTGGCGACTCTGTAATCTGGCAAAGCAGTCCATGTTTGGCACTACTTTTCAAAAATCTGTTTTCTCAAACGATTTGCCAGAGTGGGACTCTTTGGTTCAGATTTAGAACCGCAACAAACAAAAAGGGAGTCCGAACTGTAGCGCGAGGTCCCCCCGCGGACGTGTTACAATATGTAGACAGTTTGACACTCATCCTATGGTCCCAGGTCCCACACTCCCCAAGCCAACTTCACTGTTGAATTAGTTGGATTTTGTCACAATTACAGGACCTAATAACTTTCTGTCTCCAACCTTCGTCCAACTGTAGACGCGCCCGTGGGCCTCACTACAGTTCGGACTCCCTTTTGTGTCACGGTTCTTAATCTTGAACCAAAGAGTCCAAATCCGGCAAATCGTTTTGAGAAAAAAGATTTTTGAAAAAGAAGTGCCAAACATGGACTGTTTTGCCAGATACAGAGTCGCCACCTAAATATTTTATTTTGGAAAATTTAGGAAACCCTGACTCGGTGCCAAAGGCCACGTGTCCGTCATCACCAAAGTTGCCTCGGCTAGGGAACTTGGGTACGATTGGGGAAGGTCAGCTATGAGCATCCCCTCTCGCCCGATCCGAAGACCGGCCTCTACTAACCGTGATATCTTGTTTTGAAAACGTTATGTGTTCTTATTCCGGTTATTAGCCTAGATTTACTATGTTATGCGCACAGCAAACAAGTATAGACCAAATCGCCTAAATTGGAACAAAACATTTAATGTTTGTTTTGAAAATGGTTTGCTACTCCCAAGTAGGCTAAAATGCAGGTTTTGCCACCCTCAAATGGACTTTTAGAAAAGATGGTTTTGCCACTAACTAGTGGGCTTAAAACTCACAGTTTTAATGCATTATCCCAATTTAAGCAATTCGACCTCCATCCACAGGCATTCAAGCAGTTATATCACATAAGCAGCTAGCCTCATGGTAATCATCCTATTATGGCAACACTCACACGCATGCGATATGCTAAAGCATAACAGCTCACCTAGTACTCCAAGCCAAAACAAAAACCAGTTAGTAATCAAATGCATGATCCTAGTTCATGTTAAGTGGCTAATGCAACACAGGCAAAGATGCAATCTAGACAGGCTCGGCTATCCTAAACATGGCATGTGAAATACACAGGTAGCATGTATTCAATTTGGAATTGAAAATACGATGCAGTTAGTATGATGCGTCGAGCCCGGTGCATGTAAACGAATGTATGGATGCACGCATGCTATCATACTGTTATGCTGATTTAAATATGCCCTCATCTACCATCATAAGCAGGTAAATAAAAGGGTGAAAGAAGTGGAGGTTGGAAGACATGCACACACGCACCCACACTTATTACAAATACACCCTCACTCGGAGGGACCGAATAATAATACAAACCGAATAAATAATTAACTGCCCTAGCTAATTAAATATTACAAAACCCTTAGCTAATTGACCAATTAATTAAACTATTAAAGCAGTAAAAGGCCTCGGGAAGAGGAATGAATGCATGCATGCTCGAATCTGCTCGGAAATCCAATGCCATGCACAAGTTTGCCTCTGTTTTCCCTGCTCTACTCCTCTGAAAATTACACAACTCCCAAGGTATGCTTCATGGACACTGTGGAGCACCACCGGCCAGAAGGAATGACCACCGGCCATGGGGAATGATCATCGGCCACTGGTTAAGCCATCGGCCACTGATGGATGGCCGGTCGGCACTGGAGATGGCCAGCCGGCCAAATCTTCTTCGAAACTTTGTTTGACAAGCGGAGGCGCAAAGGCATGGCAATGCATTTTCAAAGCAAATGTGTGCACCGACACATCCCTTATCATGTTTGTGACTCAAAGGGGTATGTTCCTTGATTCTCGGACCACCAATCGCGCATTTCAATGCGTGATGGCCTAAGAAACCAAGTTGTGCATTTTGATTTCAAATGACATGCAAACCAAATAAACACATAAAGCCCAACCTCTATCATACTCAATTCAAGAGGCAAAGCATGCATGGTCTATACAATGCAACCTAGGCATGGAGGCTAAGTGTGCAAATGTGCAATGTGTCAAACATGCAAAATGCAATGTAACAAACATGGAACAAGGCCAAATATGCAACAACATAGAAGGCAAGCATGCAACAACATGCTAGGATGGTCTTGAACCAACGTGGACAGCCCTCAAGTAGGCTCAAAACAGTGGCCAAAATGATGCAACAAAAGCATGAAAACACACACACAAGCATGCATGCACAAGGGCCTAAACATGGAGCACAAGATGACAACCTTATAAACTATTAAAGGAGCATCAAATGCAAGCATACAAGCATACCATGAGGACTAAAATGACATGATAAGTGGTTCCAAACCAATGAAATGAAGCAAGTAAAGCATGCTAGAGGGGTCAATACTCAAGGCATACAAGAGAGGTTGCATGGTAGCTATACAAAGAAAGCCCTAGATGGCCTAAGCAACCAAAAAAAGACCTTAATCATGCCAAAATATGCATAAAAGCTTCACAAAGCTAAGCCAAAATCATGCTAGAAACAAGGCTCAAAGCACAAAGCATGTTAAGGCAATTTCATGGCATTACAAGACAAGTATGCTAAGCATGCATGGGGTGTCTAAACCAAGTAAAAACAGAGGTAATACATGGAAAAATGCTACCAAATAACACTTAAGACATGGCCAACATGCACTTAAAAATGGTGCTCACACATGAGGCTAAAATGGGACTTTTTGAAGACAACAAGGAGAGGGGGTGGCCCTCTCCTTCTTAGGACCTTAAACCACCATCCTCACCACTGAAATCCCTCAAGATTTCAGTGGTGAGGAGGCCCAAACAAGGTGGTCCCGAAGTTCACCAAAAATAGCACAAAATGGGGCCAAACAAGGCCTAAGAGGGGATAAACGACCCCAAATAGAAAAGTGTCCTTAATGAAGTATCTTAAACACAAAAAAAAAAAGAACTTTTTTATGTTATACACAAAGCTCAAAACCGCAAGAAAGACAGACTAAAATCTGGTGCAAAAACGGGGAATAAAAGAGGGTTAGATGCTCACCCTTGTAGACCAACGTGGACAGCAGCCTTTGGTCCCAAAAACCAGTTCCTTAGCCTCTGAAAATGGCCTCCAAGAAGCTTAGATGGATGATGGAGAGGTGTGGTTGAGAGGTGGTGTGCAAAGGGGCCAAGAACTATGGACTTTGGAGCTTGGAATGTGGAGATATGGAGGGAAGTGTATGGTTTTTGCCTTAGACAAATTTCTTGGAACCCTTGCAATAGAAGAGAAGCTCTTATTTTATAGAGAAGATGGAGGCTTGAAGCTTCTAAGAGAAGCTAAGTGTAGACGCGCCCGGGGGCTTCACTCTACAGTTCGGACTCGATTTTTGTCACGGTTCTAAATCTGAACCAAAGAGTCTAAATCCGGCAAATCGTTTAAGAAAACAGATTTTTTTGAAAAAGTAGTGCCAAACATGGACTGCTTTGCCAGATTACAGAGTCGCCACCTAAATATTTTTAAATGGGAAATTTAGGAAACCCTGACTCGGTGCCGAAGGCCACATGTCCGTCATCACCAAAGTGGTCTTGGCTCGGGAGCTTGGGTACAATCGGGGAAGGTCAGCTATGAGCACCCCCTTTCGCCCGTCAAGACCGCCTCTACTAACCGTGATATCCGTTTTTGAAAACATTACATGTTCTTATTCCGGTTATTAACCTAGAATTACTATGTGATGCGCACAACACAAAAGTATAGACCAGATTGCCTAACTTGGAAATAAACATTGCATATCCGTTTTGTTTCGAAAAACGTGTTGTTTTCTTTTGCTACTCGCAAGTAGGCTAAAATACGGATTTCAATGAGTTGTTCCAACTCAGGCAATCCAACCTCCACCCACAGGCATTCAAACAGTTTATCATGTAAGCATTTAGCCGCATGGTAAGCATACTATCATGGTAAACATTCACACGCATGCGATATGCTAAAGCCATAAAAACTTACATCGTACTGTGCCAAAAACAAAGAACCGGTTAGCAAACATGCATGACCTAGTTCATGTGAAGTGGCTAATGCGGCACAGGCAGAAATGCAATCTAGAGTAGGCTCGGCTAACCCTAAACATGGCATGTGAAATGCGCGAATAGCACGTATTCAATTTTGGAATTGAAAATACAATGCAGTTTGTATGATGTACCGAGCCCGGTGCATGTAAACAAATGCATGTATGCACGCATGCATTGCATAAGGTATGCTAATTTAAACATGTTCTAATCTACCACCGAAAGCGGGTAAATAAAAGGGTTAGAAAGAAGTGGGGGTTGGAAGACATACACCCACTCACGCACACTTATTACATTTTTGCCCTCGCTCGGAGGGACCAAAATAATAATACAGATTAACCACACAAGCTAATTAAATATTACAAATTGACTAAATTAATTAAACAGGTTAATTAATCTAATTAAAGCAATAAAACGCCTCGGGATGAGGGCCGGATACAGTGCATGCCCGGGACTCACTCGGAATCCAGTTGCCATAGCATCTGCTCTACATTTGCCCATACTCCTCTAAAAATTGCCAAAGTCCCGGATTGCTTCTCGAGTCTTTGTGGAACACCATCGGCTAAGGGAATGGCCACCGCCAAGGATATGATCACCGGCTACATATTATGCTATCGGCGATCATTCTTTGCGTCGGCACTTAACAGTGCCGGTCGGCCAAAAATTGCTGCAGAACCTGCAATTTGACAGCAGCAGAGGACAAGCAGTGTATGGCATGGCAATTCAAAGCATGTGTGCACCAAACACATCCCACATCATGTTGATGGCTCAATGGGGCATGTGCCTCGATCCTCGGACCACCAATTGCGCATTTCTATGCGTGATGGCCCAAAGGACCAAGAATGCAACTTCAATGTCAAATGCATGCAATGCAAACAAGCAAATAAAGGCGCCAAACCTCCATCATACTTCACTTCAAGAGGCCCAACATGCATGCCAATGCAACAAGGCCCTAAGCATGTTATCTACTATGCCATATGGACAATGCGAGGCACTTATATAAGCATGCAAGTAGGCGTACAAGGCAAGTATGCAAACTAAGCAATGAGACGGACTTACACATGAATTGGGCAGCTCTAACAAGGCTCAAAACAGTGGCCAAAGTGCCTAGAAAATGAGGCCAAATGCACACACACACACGCAAGTGTTAAGGCTTAAGACTTAGGCATACGAAGTCAACTCTCATGCACACTTAAGAGACACAAACATGGGCTAATAGCATGCACGAAAAGCTCTGAAATCCACGTTAAGCATCATGCCAAAACATGCAATGAAGCAAGCCAAATATACAACAAATGGCCCAAGTCTTGAAACAAGCCATGAAGGCTTAAACCAAGGCCAAGTCCACCAAGCCTCACAAGGCTAAGGGGACTCAAAACAGGTCACAAGCAGACCTAAACAAAGCCTAAGGAGCACCTAGATGGCATCTAAGAGGCTCAAGTATAAAGGCATGCAACATGACCAAAACATGGAGCATTCAACACATGCTTTTAAAACATTAAAGAAGCAACTAAAGCATGCATACAAGCACACCAAAAGGTCTGAAATAACATGCTAGATGGTTCCAAACCATCAAAAATGAAGTAAGCATGGCATGCTATACACTCATACTCTCAAGGCCAACAAGCCAAATGCAAAGGAGCTACATAATGCATGATGGGATCGACCCAAATGGCTATGGGCAGAGTTAAATCATGGCAAAATAAGTACACAAGCTTCACAAACACAAGTCTAAAACATGTTAGAAACTAAGGCTAACAAGCTAGTCATGTTAAGGCAATATTAAGGCATTACAAAGTAACTATGCAAATCATGCAAAGAGTACTAAAACCAACTTGAAATCATGTTATAACATGGCAATATAAACATGGAAAACAAGTCAAACATGCTCAACACACACTCAAGCATGGAGCTCCTTAAGGAAGCAAAATTTGTCCTTTTCAAGGACATCAAGGAGAGGGGGTGGCCCTCTCCTTCTTGAGACTTCAAGGCATGCTCTTCACCACTGAAATCACTCAAGATTTTAGTGGTGAAGAGATCCTATCACCAAAATCTCGGATCTCTCCAAAATAGCACAAAATGGGGCCTTTTCAAAACCTAAAGGGGGTCAAACTTCCCCAATCCACTAAACACTCTTAATATACAATAAAGAGGGTTCAAAATCAGAACTTTTTTATGTTATATACTAAGCACAAAAACAGTCCTAAGCTAGGTAAAAAGAAGGTGCAAGAATGGGGTAAAAAGGGAGTAAAGTTCTTACCCTTGTAGACCTCTTCACAAAGCTTGATGTTGTGGCTCCTTTGGACTCAAAACCAGTCAAGAACTTCAAGAATAAGCTCTGATTTTCAAGAATGCCAAGAAAAGGTGGAAGACTAGGTGTATTAGTGCAATAATATGAACTAAAACACCTAGAAAGCAAAAGAGAAAGGGAGATATAGGATGTGTATCTATCTTAACCCTAAAACCAGAGCTTGGTTCCCTCTAAAAATGGCTGAAACCTCTCAAGAATTCCAACCCTTGAGCAAAGGGAAGAGCTTTCCCTCTTATAGGCCAAAAGCTTACAAGCTTAGCCACTAAGCAAGCTCATCCCTCCATACACGTGTATGGAGGGGAAGACAATGCACACAAATGTCTGAAAATATCTCAGAAAGCAAGTGCACAGTGTCCGGCCGGCATAAAATGTCATTTTGACAAAATTTAGTGCCGACCGGCACAAAAGAGTGCCGACCGGCACAATAAAGTGCCGATGACAACTCTAGCCAGCCGGTGGCCTTTAGTCTCAGCCGGTGGTGTGTAGGGATGCCTCACAAAGCATTCCCTGCCCTTCAAAGGCAAAACACAAGTGTTTGGTGCAAAACCAGACACAAAACAGCCAAGTTCGGAGGTCCTGAGGCAGGGCGCGTAGCCGAGAACTCCGGGAACTCCAAACGAACACAAACATGGATAATCACCGAGTGTTCCAACGGTGACGTCCAAGTCTTGAGGACGGTCAAAAATGGGGTGTCTACACTAAGCAAAAAGGGTCAAGGGGGTCAAGCTTCTCTTAGAAGCTTGGAGCAAAAGGGCCAAGAAGGCCAAGCTTCTTGGAGAAGCTAGACAAAAGAGCCAAGCTTCTTGGAGAAGCTAGGCAAAAGGTTTAAGAGGTGCAAGCTTCTCTTGGAAGCTAGAAAGGTGCAAGCTTCTCCAAGAAGCTAAAAAGGTTCAAGCTTCTTGGAGAAGCTAAAACCAAGGGTTCCAAAGGTTCAAGCTTCCTCAAGAAGCTAGACCCAAGGGTTCAAAAGGTTCAAGCTTCCTCAAGAAGCTAAAACCAAGGATTCAAAAGGTTCAAGCTTCCTCAAGAAGCTAAAACCAAGAGTTCAAAAGGTTCAAGCTTCCTCAAGAAGCTAAAATGGGGGGTTCAAATGGTTCAAACCCCCCCTCCATGAAGAGGTCTTGGCCAGAAGAAGAGTCAATCGGCCAAATAAAGATGGCCGGCCGACCGACCAAACAGAGTGCCGACCGGCCAAATATATGGCCGATGGAAACAAAACACTAGCCAGTGGCCTCTAGCCATGGCCGGTGATGTGTGGGGACGTCTCACAAGCCATTCCCTGCACTCCAAAAGCAAAACACAAGTGTTTGGTGCAAAACCAAACACAAAACAAGCGAGTTAAGAGATCTTGAGGCAAGGTGCGTAGCCGAGACCTCCGAGAACTCAAAACGAACACGAACATGGATGGTCACCGAGTGTTCAAATGGTGACGTCCAAGTCTTGAGGACGGTCAAAAATGGGGTGTCTCTGATTGCCCTCTTTGTGAACTTCGAAAGTCATAACAATGACGAGAGTGATTGTCAAAGCCCAGAGACGACCCATTTTTGACAAGGCCGAAGACTTAGACAAAGCATACAAGCTACAGATAAAGATATGCGCCCGAAGGCAGGGGAAAAATGCAAGACAATGCACAAAGCCGAGCATAACTTATGATCATGTAAAGAAACATAGGGACGTATCCCGGTGTTTCGAAATGGTGGAAGGAACATAGGGACGTATCTCGGTGTTGCGGAAAAAAAGAAGAAACATAGGGACATATCCCGGTGTTTCAGAAAGAAGAAAGCGTAGGGGCGTATCCGGTGTTTCGAAAAGAGAAGAAACATAGGGACGTATCCCGGTGTTTTGGAAAGAGAGGAGGAAACATAGGGACGTATCCCGGTGTTTCGGAAAAAGAGAAGAAACATAGGGACGTATCCCGGTGTTCCGGAAAGAGAGGAGGAAACATAGGGACGTATCCCGGTGTTTCATAGGGACGTATCCCGGTGTTTAGGGATGTATCCTAGTGATTAGGGACGTATCCCAAAGGTTAGGGACGTATCCCAAAGGTTAGGGACGTATCCCAGAGGTTAGAAAGGAAGGGGACACATAAGGACGTATCCCGGTGTTTGGAAGGCAAGAGAAATATAGGGGCGTATCCGGTGTTTGGAAGGCAAGAGAAACATAGGGGCGTATCCGGTGTTTGAAAAGGAAAGGAGAAACATAGGGGCGTATCCGTGTTTGGAAAGAAGGAGACATAAGGGGCGTATCCGGTATTTAGGAAAGGTATAAACATTGGAGCGTATTCGAATGCTCTTAACCTAAGAGGGAGAAACATAGGGGCGTATCCGTGGTTGGGGCGTATCCGGTGTTTAGGGACGATAAGCATAGAACGTATTCCAAATGCTCTTAACCAAAGAGGGAAAACATAGGGGCGTATCACGGTGTTTAGGACATATCCCGATGTTTAGGGACGTATCCCAGTGTTTAGGGACGTATCCCAAAGATTAGGGACGTATCCTAGAAATTAGCAAGAAATGTGAAACATAGGGACGTATCCCGGTGTTCCGCAAGGAAAGAGAAACATAGGGACGTATCCCAGTGTTTCAAAAAGAAATAGAAACGTAGGGACATATCCCAGAGATTAGGGTCGTATCCCAGTGTTTCAGAAAGGTATAAGCATTGGAACGTATTCCAAATACTCTTAACCAGAGGAGGTCTAACCCGTCGCACGCGCGAGGAGAAAGAATGACAATTACAAGTGACAAGGTGCGTAACAATGCAAGTAGTGAGCATAACAATGCTAGATAGATGTGCATACTCAATGCAACGAATGAGCATAACAATGCTAGTGAAGTGGGTGCATAACAATGCAATTGGAATGTGCTTGACAACGCATATTTGAAACAAAATGCCGAGTAAGGGAATACAAGCCTTAACAAGCCCAATTCAAACATAACCTCCGATTTACCTCTCGGAGGGGTCACAATATATTCAGCTCAAAAACGGGCACACCCTGTCCATATTAGAGAGAGATAACATCTGCTGCTGTTTTAATTGCCATTTTGACTTGAAGCAGACTTACACTTGGAATAGAGGCACGCTCATTCTTCGAAACACTGACAAGGTCTGAAGAGGTACATCCGGAATACAATCTCAGAATCCACTGAAGGTAAAACGCACTCAGATGCTTCGATTTTCCCTCTTTTCTTTTGCTTTGCAGTCTGGAACCCACATAGCTTCAGATAGGTCCTTGTGTTACTGTTCACACTTGTCGGGGGTGAACACTGCAGTTTTCGAAAGAACAAATTCCTTTCTTGCACAAATGTGGAGAATGGCACAGCACTCTGAGCACACAACAAATCATTTTTGAAATTGAGAAAATGAGTTCTCGGCCGAGTATTGAGCCTACAACTGAACACAGCAAAGACTACCCAACAATGGAAAATAAAGGTAAACAACCTAAACACATCTATTGACACTTGAAACGACTCAAAACAAGAATCGAGACAAACAAAATGCAACGAAAGACTCAAATGCGCACAGGGAGCCTATTTCACCGGGTATTATTTCCCACCCTTCCTCATTTGTGATTCTCACATCACTTGGCCCTCAAGCTCGGTTTTTCTCTCAAAACCCTTTTCTCGCTTTTTCTCTCAGCGCACATCTCTCTATTCTTCAATCTCTCATTTTCAATCCCTTCCCTGGGTGGTTGATGGATAAACAGAAAGTTGTGGGCTCTTGCCCCTAGCATTCCGCTAGATTCTTCTTTCTTCTGCTCATAACAGTGAACTCTCCCACAAAGGGGCTGCGCTACAATTGGGTGTGTAGCAAATTTGCAGCTGACATCGGTCGACGATGCTCTGCCGGGGAGTCTGGACATGGTTAGATCTGTCCAGATGATGGAGTGGAATATCTTGCCCCATTCCAGTTCATGCTTCGCACTTGGCTCGATACCTCGCTGCTTGGAGGGTGGTAGAGCTTTCAGCCCTTTTGTGGTTAGCTTCAGTGGTGCCCTTTTTTTTGGCAGGTAGAGTGCCCTTCTTGGCAAGTATGGTGCCCTTTCTGGCAAGTATTTTGACAGAGGGGAAAAGACAGAACACCTGACTCAAATATGCCCCTAGTTCATCATTTTGACCATTTTTTGTTTTGGTTTTAAAACAATTTTGACCAACATGAAAGTTAGATTAACATGCTTGTTCAACTTTTGATTTAAAATCATGCAAGTCAGGCTATGAGCATTGAAAATTTACCTTTTTTGGGTCCAAGAAATGGTCCAGTTTTTTGGAAAAATGGAATAATTTTCGAGAGAATAGTCAACCTCAGTAAAAATTCCCAAAAACTATTTTGCAAACGGCCAATGCTCAACAAGCACGGAACCAACTCTTGAGATGCACAACCTCGGACCCATAGCAATTGAAAATTGCCCCTTGTCTGAAGGACACTTCATGGCAACGAAAAGTTGCCCCTTGTTTGGACGGCACCACAGGGCATTGAATGGCAATGGAAAGTTGCCCCTTGTTTGAATGGCACCGCAGCGCATTGTAGTCAGTCCTCAGAGCGATGATTGCGACCAAACTCTCGGATACAGAGAAGGCAAGGACGGTCAAAACCATTACATGGACACAGTCGAATTTGAAATGTTTTACGGCTGGACTTCATAATGAAGTTGCCTACATATCCCAAAGATGGGAATCAAGCCTTACGTAGTTCGGGGTTAAAGTACACTCGGGTATTTAATCTCTCCTTTTAGGCTCTAACTTTTGCCAAGGCGCCCGTTGCGGGTTTTCAACCTTGCGAGCTTTGTTTTTCTTTTCTTTTCATTTTCATTTCTTTTCTTCTTTTTCCCTTTTTTCTTTTTCTTCATTTCTTTTTTTCATTCATCTCTTTTCTTCTTTTTTCTTTTTTTTTTTTGCTTTTTGTATATATTTTTCTTGCTCTAACTTTTGCAGGTTGCCCTTAGGGTTTTCGGCAAATGAGCCTCTCAAGGGTAAAAGTGTAGCTTGGTCCATGCCAAATGGTTGTAAGGTTTTGAGGCCATCCGTATCCAGGAGAGTGGCTGTTGATTTGCAAGAGGACTCATCTTCGGCTCTTCGAGCACATCTGACATCTTTGCCCCTAGTTCGAAGGGTACTTCTGTTCTAGCTTTGCAAGCTTCTTCTGACCATCTGATCTTCTTGATCCGACTTTCCTGGCCTCTTGTTCGAGGGCTGCTTCAAATCTGGCCACACAGGCCTCACATTGTAGTTGACCGTTGAACACTCTGAAGTAAGGTCCAAGGTTTTGAAAGCAAGGGGTCGAGTCTCGAGGCTGAGAGCGATCCTAAACTGCACAATCTCAAGAGCGATTCCACACAGGTCTTCGCAGGACCGCACAAAACATTTTTTGAAAGTTTTTAAGAAAGCAACAAATCGCTCGCGCTGAAGACAATGTAGAACCAATTTGGATCAAAGCTAGGGTCCTTCTCAATACTCACGTTAACAAGCATGATTTCATTCATTAAGGGCTTAGCATGCCTCTCTTTCTCTCAGCTGATCAAATTTTTGCAAATCCCGAGGAATTCCTTCCTCTTCGTTTTCACCATAGTGTTTGAAAAAGTTTTGAAAAACTTAGGTCAATGCAATGACTTCAAGGCACAGAAAAGACAGAGTTCTTAGTCAAATATTGCCATCTCATTTAGAATTTCTGGCACAACTGGCACACGGCAGAAGCAAACACAAGAGTGTGAAAATCACTGTTATTCCATTCAAAATCTGTTGGCACAACTGGCTCCCTGGCAGAAACAGACTCAAAACAAAACGGAAAGACAAATGCAAAACAAAATGGTGATGCCCGAGGTAACACCCCCAGAATCACCCGACCTTTGTATAACAGGACTGACTCGATACGACAAGACAAACCCGACTGACACAATATGAATAGACTGACTCAAAACAAAGAGACAAACTCAAAACAAAACAACAGAACTAACTCAACACCCAAGTCAGAAACTACAAAATTAGCATTCACAAATTCTCAAAACAGTGCGTGCCAAACGCCATATCTGGAGTAAACTGAGCGTCGCCCGCAGGTGGTTCATCCCCCTCGATCACATACTCGTACTATCCCCCAAGTTCACTGATCCAGTGATGATAGACTTTACTGAGCTGGTGCGACAATGACCTTGTTGTCAATCAAATTTTGTATCTCGTAGCGGAGACGGACACAGCTGTCGGTGTCATGACCGGTTTGTTGATGGAAAACACAGTACTTAGCTGGGTCATGATTTGGAGGGAGAGGATCGGGTAGAGGCCGTCGTTCTAACGGTTTCAGATGTCCTTTCCTGAGTAGGCCCCCTAGAGCTTTTGACAAAGGCATAAAGAGTGGGGTGAAAACCCTCTTGCCTCGGGGTAGATAGTCTGAAGTTCGAGGGTTTGGATTGGATGCACCAGCAAAGGGGGTGGCTGTTTTAGGAGTGGTGGTGACCATGCCCACTTCAGAAGATCTTGCAGCTGCATCACCGCTGGTGGTCGCATTCGAACTGTGGGTAAACGCCCTCCTGGGCTGCTCTCTGTCATTGTCAATCAGGCCCTGCTTCAAGGCATCCTCAATATGTACCCCCATCTCATGTAGATCTGAAAAGGTAGGGAATGGGAGAACGATCATCTTTTGCATAAGCTTGGGTTGGAGGTTGCGCACAACCATCCGTATTTGATCTTTGTCAGTCGGCCTAATGGTCATCATTGAGGCCTTGGCCCTCCACCGAGTTACAAAATCGGATAAGCTCTCCTTTGGCTCCTGCCTAGTCGTCTCGAGATCACGGGTTGTAATCTCGATTTGCGTATTATAGTAGTACTGTGCAACGAAGGCCTCGGCCATCTCCTCCCAATTCCTCTTAACATCGTCTTCCAGTTTTGCATACCAGATGGCTGCTACACTCGACAGGGTCCGGCCGAATAAAGAAAGCTTTTGTAGTTTGGTGAGGCCCATCGGCCTTAGAATATCTGAAAACAGCCGCAAGTACACCATGGGATCACCAGATCCATCAAAGCGGTTGATTTGTGGCATCTTAAATCTGTCCGGCAGCGTCACAGCTGCGTCGGTGTACCCATCCTCAATGTCCGGAATGGATTGAGCTCCTTGAGACTTCTTGAATAGTTTTTCCAATTTACTCACCTTTAGTGCTGTGGGGTCCACCTCGAGTGCAAAAGGGGAATTCGGTTGATTGATAGGAGTGGGTGCCTCAGATAGTTGAGGTAGAATCGGGGGCGGAGCCGGCCCTGTTGGGATGTCTGTATCCTCCTAGACATTCTGAACATTCGCCGTCTCCCTGGGTGTTGGGACTCTTGGTGGGGGAGGAGCTGGGTGTGAAGTAGATACTCCAGTTTGCTGCTCTAACCTGGCAATTGTCTCTGCCTGTTGGGCTATGACCATGACTGTTGCTTGGCAGTCGCTGCAGCGAGGCGTCTTGCTGCATGGCTTTCATACTATCCCGGAGTTGGCGCACCATCTCTTCCAGACACGACATATTGTCCGGATCTAACTGAGCAACTGGTATATCTGTGTCTGTAGTAGGCTCAGAAATCTCAACCCGATCGCTCAAAGATCACTGATCCGTGCATTGTTGTCTTGGTGGTGCGTACTGGTGGCCCTCTCGTACGATTACCCTTGAACTGAGTCTCTGACCTGACAAAGTCTGTCAACACAAATCAATGTGCAGGGATAGTGGAGCCTTGAAGCTATGATTCGGGACTACCTAGCAAAAGAAAAGCAGATAGCATCTCGGCTCAACTTCCTGAGCGGATCTGAGCAAAGTCAACGAGCAGATTCTATTCTCGATCCTGTTCCTCAAATCATTGCCCTAAATCTGAATCGATACCCAGATATAAGCGATTCTCAAAATACTATCTTGGTGCGCATGCCGGATACAGACTATAACTGGTATATGCATTCCCTGCAGAGATACACTCTAAAAGCACATAGCAAGTAAATGAGAGCCAATACACCCCTATGTTGGGGTAGGGTTTCCCTGTCCTATTTTGTCAGTAGCTAGGTTTCACTATGCACGCAGCGGTTTCCAACAACCTAACATCGGGTAAGCAACCTGTCCTAGTTTGGAATGGTCACTATGGATTCCGAATATGCACTAGGTCGAATGGTCGAAAAGGGTGCCCTGGTAAAAACCAGGGCTTGTGTTCCCATACTGGCAGAGCCCGCAACCGGTCAGCCTTATGGCATGCTTTCACAAAGTCAAGCCTCCGGCAAACCGCTCAGGAATAGCAGATGGCCAACACGGTGTCCTAGGCGCACCAATGCACATGCAATGCAAAGAAACACGTAAGTGTACTC
This sequence comes from Camellia lanceoleosa, assembly GCA_025200525.1. NCBI lineage: Eukaryota > Viridiplantae > Streptophyta > Magnoliopsida > Ericales > Theaceae > Camellia > Camellia lanceoleosa. Next base: position 28,498,982 of record CM045760.1, read on the forward strand.
AAAACAAGATATCACGAGTTCGAGTCAAGCTCTCTAAAATCCCCAGCAGAGTCGCTAGAAACTGTAGATGAGGCCTTAGGCCTCGCTACAGTTCGGACTCCCTTTTGTGTCACGGTTCTTAATCTTGAACAAAAGAGTCCAAATCCGGCAAATCGTTTTGAGAAAAAAGATTTTTGAAAAAGAAGTGCCAAACATTGACTGCTTTGCCAGATACAGAGTCGCCACCTAAATATTTTATTTTGGGAAATTTAGGAAACCCTGACTCGGTGCCAAAGGCCACGTGTCCGTCATCACCAAAGTTGCCTCGGCTCGGGAAGTTGCGTACGATTGGGGAAGGTCAGCTATGAGAACCCCTTCTCGCCCGATCCGAAGACCGGCCTCTACTAACCGTGATATCTTGTTTTGAAAACGTTATGTGTTCTTATTCCGGTTATTAGCTTAGCTTTACTATGTTATGCGCACATCAAACAAGTATAGACCAAATCGCCTAAATTGGAACAAAACATTTAATGTTTGTTTTGAAAATGGTTTGCTACTTGCAAGTAGGCTAAAATGCAGGTTTTACCACCCTCAAATGGGCTTTTAGAAAAGATGGTTTTGCCACTAACTAGTGGGCTTAAAACTCACAGTTTTAATCCATTATCCCAATTTAAGCAATTCGACCTCCATCCACAGACATTCAAGCAGTTATATCACATAAGCAGCTAGCATCATGGTAATCATGCTATTATGGCAACACTCACAAGCATGCGGTATGCTAAAGCATAACAGCTCACCTAGTACTCCAAGCCAAAACAAAAACCAGTTAGTAATCAAATGCATGATCCTAGTTCATGTTAAGTGGCTAATGCAACACAGGCAAATATGCAATCTAGACAGGCTCGGCTATCCTAAACATGGCATGTGAAATACACAGGTAGCATGTATTCAATTTGGAATTGAAAATACGATGCAGTTAGTATGATGCGCTGAGCCCGGTGCATGTAAACGAATGTATGGATGCACGAATGCTATCATACTGTTATGCTGATTTAAATATGCCCTCATCTACCATCATAAGCAGGTAAATAAAAGGGAGAAAGAAGTGGAGGTTGGAAGACATGTACACACGCACCCACACTTATTACAAATACGCCCTCACTCGGAGGGACCGAATAATAATACAAACCGAATAAATAATTAACTGCCCTAGCTAATTAAATATTACAAAACCCTTAGCTAATTGACAAATTAATTAAACTATTAAAACAGTAAAAGGCCTCGGGAAGAGGAATGAATGCATGCATGCTCGGATCTGCTCGGAAATCCAACGCCATGCACAAGTTTGCCTCTGTTTTCCCTGCTCTGCTCCTCTGAAAATTACACAACTCCCAGGGTATGCTTCATGGACACTGTGGAGCACCACCGGCCAGAAGGAATGACCACCAGCCATGGGGAATGATCACCGGCCACTGGTTAAGCCATCGGCCACTGATGGATGGCCGGTCAGCACTGGAGATGGCCGGCCGGCCAAATCTTCCTGCAAAAACCTGTTTGACAGCAGCAGAGGGCAGACAAGGCATGACAATGCATTTTCAAAGCAAATGTGTGCACCGACACATCCCTTATCATGTTTGTGACTCAAAGGGGTATGTTCCTTGATTCTCAGACCACCAATCGCGCATTTCAATGCGTGATGGCCCAAGAAACCAAGTTGTGCATTTCGATTTCAAATGACATGCAAACCAAATAAACACATAAAGCCCAACCTCTATTATACTCAATTCAAGAGGCAAAGCATGCATGCTCTATACAATGCAACCTAGGCATGGAGGCTAAGTGTGCAAATGTGCAATGTGTCAAACATGCAAAATGCAATGTAACAAACATGGAACAAGGCCAAATATGCAACAACATAGAAGGCAAGCACACAACAACATGCTAGGATGGTCTTGAACCAAAGTGGACAGCCCTCAAGTTGGCTCAAAACAGTGGCCAAAATGATGCAACAAAAGCATGAAAACACACACACAAGCATGCATGCACAAGGGCCTAAACATGGAGCACAAGATGACAACCATATAAACTATTAAAGGAGCATCAAATGCAAGCATACAAGCATACCATGAGGACTGAAATGACATGATAAGTGGTTCCAAACCAATGAAATGAAGCAAGTAAAGCATGCTAGAGGTTGCATGGTAGCTATACAAAGCAAGCCCTAGATGGCCTAAGCAACCAAAAACAGACCTTAAGCATGCCAAAATATGCATAAAAGCTTCACAAAGGTAAGCCAAAATCATGCTAGAAACAAGGCTCAAAGCACAAAGCATGTTAAGGCAATTTCATGGCATTACAAGACAAGTATGCTAAGCATGCATGGGGTGTCTAAACCAAGTAAAAACAGAGGTAATACATGGAAAAATGCTACCAAATAACACTTAAGACATGGCCAACAGGCACTTAAAAATGGTGCTCACACATGAGGCTAAAATGGGACTTTTTGAAGACAACAAGGAGAGGGGGTGGCCCTCTCCTTCTTAGGACCTTAAACCACCATCCTCACCACTGAAATCCCTCAATATTTCAGTGGTGAGGAGGCCCAAACAAGGTGGTCTCGAAGTTCACCAAAAATAGCACAAAACGGGGCCAAACAAGGCCTAAGAGGGGGTAAACGACCCCAAACAGAAAAGTGTCCTTAATGAAGTATCTTAAACACAAAAAGAGAGAACTTTTTTATGTTATACACAAATCTCAAAACCACAAGCAAGATAGGCTAAAATCTGGTGCAAAAACGGGGAATAAAAGAGGGTTAGATGCTCGCCCTTGTAGACCAACGTGGACAGCAGCCTTTGGTCCCAAAAACCAGTTCCTTAGCCTCTGAAAATGGCCGCCAAGAAGCTTAGATGGATGATGGAGAGGTGTGGTTGAGAGGTGGTGTGCAAAGGGGCCAAGAACTATGGACTTTGGAGCTTGGAATGTGGAGATATGGAGGGAAGTGTATGGTTTTTGCCTTAGACAAATTTCTTGGAACCCTTGCAATAGAAGAGAAGCTCTTCTTTTATAGAGAAGATGGAGGCTTGAAGCTTCTAAGAGAAGCTAAGAAAAAAGGGTCAAGGGGGTCAAGCTTCTCTTAGAAGCTTGAAGCAAAAGGGCCAAGAAGGCCAAGCTTCTTGGAGAAGCTAGGCAGAAGGTTCAAGAGGTGCAAGCTTCTCTTGGAAGCTAGAAAGGTGCAAGCTTCTCCAAGAAGCTAAAAAGGCTCAAGCTTCTTGGAGAAGCTAAAAAGGTTCAAGCTTCTTGGAGAAGCTAAAACCAAGGGTGCAAAAGGTCCAAGCTTCCTCAAGAAGCTAAAACCAAGGGTTCAAAAGGTTCAAGCTTCCTCAAGAAGCTAAAAGCAAGAGTTCAAAAGGTTCAAGCTTCCTCAAGAAGCTAAAACGGGGGGTTCAAATGGTTCAAACCCCCCCCCCCAAAGAAGAGGTCTCGGCCAGAAGAAGAGTCAATCGGCCAAATAAAGATGGCCGACCGACCAAACAGTCTTGACCAGGCCAAATATATAGCCGATGGAAACAAAACATTGGCCGGTGGCCTCTAGCCATGGCCAGTGATGTGTGGGGACGTCTCACAAGCCATTCCCTGCACTCCAAAAACAAAACACAAGTGTTTGGTGTAAAACCAAACACAAAACAGTCGAGTTAAGAGATCCTGAGGCAAGGCGCGTAGCCGAGACCTCCGAGAACTCAAAACGAACACGAACATGGATGATCACCGAGTGTTCAAACGGTGACGTCCAAGTCTTGAGGACGGTCAAAAATGGGGTGTCTACACCAACATACAGGTGATCAACATTTCCTCCCAAACAATGCTTCATACGGTGCCATCCCGATGCTCACTTGGTAACTATTATTATATAAAAATTCCACTAACGATAGATGCTCATGCGGTGGAGTCTGCACTTGAGTGGAGAATGCGAGCTCCCTGATGTTTTACAAATTTTTATAGACCGCTCAAGTATAGGGAGTTGCGCTCGAGTAGAGACCCTACTTACCCAATCTTATACTCGAGCAACCGTCGAGCATCCGTCGAGCGAAAATTCTTACAACCAGTACTTTTGCAGACTTTACAGACCGCTTGAGTGGCAGATGTTGCGCTCGAGCAGACTACCTTGTTTTCGAAAGTTTGACTAAGTGTTTTAAAATAATTACATAACATATAATAAATAAATAAAATTATTTATTTTGAGCCTCTTGACATTTCGTGTACTACATTTTTTAAAACAATTGTATTCGTGTCATGTCCTGTTATGTGTGGGCTTTTTAGGACATCACCTTCATGGTGAGACTATTAACAAATCCTATTGAAGCTCTTTCCTACTAAGGGACAAGTTGTTTCTTTTTCACTCTTACAGACACGTTTTTACTTTCCAATCACAATCTTACAAAAGATCTTAGAAAATATATTGGTGAAAAAATTGAACAATCTCACTAAACATCGTTGCATCTAGTACACCCAATTGCTTTATACGAGGACCCCACCAGAGAGCCAGTAGGTGTATGACCACAATTTTTGCTTACTTGAATAAATTAAAATTCTATTGGGTGCTATGAATGTATATTTATCACAAATTACAAGTATCCAAAGACAATAGTGAAATATGAATACTTACGCCTACTAATCTTTTCACAATTCCATAGTATCCAATCTCTCATAAAACTAATTTAAAAATCAAACATGGCCTAAAAGTTTCATCCACTATTGACCTACAGACAAACTAAGAAGATTATGACCAAATGAAATTCAGCAGTAGACCCAAAAACAAAACTATCATATAATGGATATCAGTTTCAAAGCAAAGCATAGTTGCAAGTTTGATTCTACTAAAAGCAAAGATAAAAAAATGCTTTGCTATTTCTAAACATAAAAAGGACTAAGAGTTAAACCATTTAACGAAATGTGAACCATGTCACAGTCAACCAAGTCACAGTCACAAACTTGGTTGGTGTGTTTGTCCTACGAAAAGCTTTACAACCTGTGAACTCGACATGTTTTCCCTCTCTCTATAGGACAAAAAAAAGAAGATTTTTACTGTAGGAAAATAAATTCAACATTTGCATCATAGGACTTTTTCCATTACCCATTCAAAGTTGATATTTTATATACTCACTTGGCAAAAGCTTTAACTACTATGCTAGCTAGGCGAGCCTAATGTTTTCCTTACTAGTGGATGTAACTACTCTAGCAATAAACTCACCTCAACTCACCTATAAAATATATATTCTTTTAATACAAAAATGCTATAGTTATGATTCAACAACCAAGCTATAAATTATAAATATTTTAATAATGAGTCCAGAATGTTTGTTAAGAATAAAAAAAAAATAGAAATGTTTGAGCATTGGGTTGGACGGACGGCGGTGCACGCGTGTGTTTATTTTGGGTCCAATGGGTCTAACACACTTTGCCCATAACCTTGGCATCTCATATGCATTGCACCTCACGATATCGTTAAATTGTGTGCACTTTATTTAGATTATGTCTGCTGAGCTTTATGCTTATCCCTTAGTGGAAACCATTTTCAGGTGATTGCAATATGTCTTTTGTCAAAGTGAAGGCAAGGAGGAACTTTTAGAGCATGATGTTTGGTTTTTATTTGTTTTCTTTTTATAATCCAAGGGCTATTCATGTTTGGGTGTGAACACCATTTTTGTGTAACTGGGCAAGGCCTTGGAACTTGTAGCCAATAGGGCATGATTTTGTAGTTTGCTTGCTTTAAATTTCTATCATCGCATGCCATAGACTTATAATTTAGAAATAGTAAATGTATGGATGCATGAGATTTCTTTTATGGTTCTTACTAGAAAGTCATGAATAGAAAAGAAAGGGGGCACCTTGACTTTCAACACATGAAGGTTACCAAAAACTAACCCTTTTCACTTCGATTTTCTTTCTTTCTTTGGTAATTTAATGATTAGCTTATTAAAAAAAAATGTAAGACTGTTAAACATTATGAGACCAACTAGAAGGGAAAAAAGTGAAGGAAGAAAAAAGACAAAGAAGAAAAGGACCGTTATGGTTAAGAGATAATGATGATTCTTTTTATATTTTGCTAAAACATAATTCCTGAGGTGAGAAAACATTTAGCGTATTTGATCTTTTAAAAATTGAATCTAAAAGCGTCATTCTGTCAATTTATTTCACATATTTTTAGTGCTTAAATAATAACAGGTAGCCTAACATAATATTTTAAATAAGAAAAACTTATAAATAACCCATTTAAACTACTGCAAACAACATCCTAGAGAGCAAAATTCATCAACTCTTTAAATTTACTTTCAATACGCACTTAACTTGAAAATTTGAAATGTATAAGAAGGTAAGGTCACCTTTCTCTTTTTTCCTCTGATCATACATTGGCACAGAGTATGATTATACTTGTGATTACATGTGAGAAAGAGAGTGTTTTAACTATCGCATGTAAGGAAAAGAGTTGGTATTAGTAACATTCTCGTGAGTACAGGTTTTTGTGAAATATCCTTATTTCAAAATTTGAACCCAAAATAAGAGAGCTATTCTCTCATGGAAGAACAATGCCTACCAATCTAAAATTGTCAATATTAACAAAGAGTAAGTTGTCTAAAGATTGTAGAAAACTTTGAAATTCTAGTGTGTATGCTGGTGAAGATGGGTTATCAAGAACACATATTGCATACAATACATGATAAGAAAATGGGGAGAAAGAGAGAGAGAGAATGTGTATTGGGCATACCTTGATTGACAATGTTAAATTTAAAGTATATTTTAATTTATTTTACTAAAATTGCTTTTAATTTTATTTAAATACAACATTAGAAGTATATATAATCTTGCTAATAGAAAAATATATATATATTGTTTAGTAGTAAAAAAGAAACAAAAGACTTTTGGCGACCAAATAGTTAGTAGTCAAAATAAATCAAGATGAGGGAAGAAACTATTGCTAACTAAATATTTAGTGATGAAAGAACATGGCATCCTTTGGTGACTAAAATGTTTGGTCATAAAGTACCATAAATGAAAATATCTAATCTTTTGCCGACTAAAATGTTTAGTCGTGAAAACTAACAATGACTAAACTATTTGGTCGCTAAATGTATTATTATTAGTTACTAAAATTTTTAGTCGGTAATGTATTATTATACACTGGTCTCGAATAATCACAGACGATACATGTTATAATTGTGCATCGAGAATTATCATGTGACCCCCTAAAAAAAAAATTAGGGCAAATTACAAAAAAAATCCAAGAGTTTCACGTGTTTTTCAATTAAACCCCAGGGTTTCAATTGCATCAATTTGAACCATGAACTTCTTATTTTGTATTAATGTTAACCATCTGTCTATCTCTGTTAATTATAACTAACGAACTTGGGGTATTTTGGTCAATCAACTGCCTATTGACTGTACATATGTTATATATATACAAAATATATATTGAGAGAGAACAACACTAGAGTGGTTGGGCAGATTGAAAGGGATATGAGTCACTATTTGGAGTGAGAGAACAATGGAAGAAGCTACGAGAAGGGGTTAAGCTAGTTTGGGAGAGTTTTAGGCGACAAGTAACACCGGAAAGGATGATCAGAGATCACTCCTTGCTTTAAATCATCAAAAATCTCTATTGACTAATTTGTTTTGGGAAAATTTAGGAAATTCTGACTCGTGCCGAAGGCCACGTGTCTGTCATCACCAAAGTTGCCTCGGCTTGAGAACTTAGGTACGAGAGGGAAAGGTAATGTTTGGAACTCTTATGAAGAATGACTCTCATGACCTCTACTAATATATTGATCATTGATGTGTTTGAATTTTTTTGAGAGTTATATCTGACAGTGACATGAATAGTTCAGATCATTTTGGGGGTTGTGGGGGTCTCTATCATTATTGTTTTACTAAATATCTCACATGGCACACCCATGTAAAACTTTTGATAAAAATTTTGATAAAATTTTTAGAACCTCTAACATTTTTGATAAAAATATGGGTTTGGCATTTTTTTTTTTAAAATTGTTATTTTAATTTGAGAGATTATTTGAATTTAGTAGATTCATTTTAGAATCGATTTTGTTGATCCGGATTATTCACCTTTTCAAACTCGCTGAATAGAATATTCATTCACCTAAGTGTTCAATTCTGAAGTCCAAAAGGATGAATTTGAATTCCCTTTGATTTTTTTCCTATTTCTCTTTTATTCTCTAACTTTCTCTTCTAGCTCTCAAGAAGAATGTTTCTCTCTAACTTTCTCCATCTTTCTCTATTTTGTTCCAGGAACTAATTGGATTAGGCCACTAATTGTTTCATTAGCTTAAGTGGCCAAGTTTAACTCAACTCAAGCTTTCTAAGCCTCTAAAAATTGAGAATTTTCTAAGTAAATTTTACTCAACGATATTAGTTTAACTTAAGCACCTAATTTAAGAGACCAAAGCATTTTGGCTCTCTTCGATCCTCCAAAAGCACAAAAGTCAACTTGGAGCATATGCACACTCCTTTGCGGGGACATGCACATAACATTCCCCAACAAAAATAACCTATGCCATAGAGACAAAGCTATTGGGCAATGCAAAAATAAATGATCCACAGATTCCTCATTCTTACAACACATAATGCACCACTGAGGATTTAGAGAGTGATTAGGTCTCCATTTCATTTCCAATTATAAAGTGGTCTTCTACGATTTAATTATGATAATATACGGAAAAATTATTCTTTATTGAGCTATTTTGTAGACTTTTACGAAACTAGGGCTAAAATGCTATTAACCTAAGGCTCATAGTTACGCGTGTAATTACCAAAAATTAGGATCTCTATAACCTCTCCATCTTAAATAAATTTCATCCTCGAAATTAAATCATACCTCACGTCTCAAAAAGTTGTGGATAATTTGCCCGAATTGCGTCTTCACGGTCCCGAGTGGACCCTTCAATACCATGGTGACGCCAGAGTATCTTAAGAAGTTAAATTGTCTTTCCTCACAAGTTGCTCGAGCAGTGGAAAGACAGCTTGAGCGAAGATGAAGTGCTCCCAGTAGTTTGTTTTGCAGGTTAAGGGACAGCTCGAGCAAACAAATGGTCGCTCGAGTGAAGATGATGGGTTCCCAATATCTCGTTTTGTAGGCAGAGATATTGAGAGATCTCATTATCTTCTTCTTCTCTTTCTTCTTCTTCTTCTTCTTCTTCTTCTTCTTCTTCTTCTTCTCTCTCTCTCTTTCTCTCTCTCTCTCTAGGTTTGAAAACCCTAGCTTTTTATCTCTAGAAATCTTCCATTTCTACTTAGATTTACAAACCCATTGCTTGCAAAAATTGAAGGGATGCGTTCCTTATTTGAAAGTTAAACTCTTGCGCAAGTGGTTTTCAGAACCCTTGAACGGAGCGGTGCATGTTCTATGCAATGAATGACCAACAAGCATGTTCTATCGTGATCTCGATTTACCACTCAGAGAGTTCCTAATGGCAAAAGGATACACCTCGTTCAATGTGGGAAACTGGGGCACGGTCGCGTGCCGAAACAACTGAGTTTTATTTCTATTTTAGGGGACAGTTGGGAAGATCTTGCAAGGGCTTATTTAGATTGAAATAGTATTTCATATCCACTTTCTCACAAAAATAAATATTTTTCTCTAGTCATTGCTGAAATTTTTACTACAAATTTTATATGGAATGTGAATGATTGGGCCAAAACCACCTACATTCCTCCTCTCTCTCTGTCTCCTCTTGTTGTTCTCTCTCTTCTTTCAGATCGATAACCGCCTTGATGATCCACCGGCAATCATTATTCCTCTGATGACCACACACACACACACATAGACACACACACACACACACACACACACTCGCTCTCTCTCTCTCTCTCTCCCTATTTCATAAAAAAAAAAAGTTATACATAAAATTCATACAAAATAATATGTCAAATGGGTATTTAAGGGTTTTTTTGGGCCACCCGACCTTCAGAAAAGGATCAGATCAGGATGGTAGTTCGGAATCTGCACGGGAGGTTGCTGCACAAAATGATTGTCATACCCATGTTCACCTTTGCAGACCTTCATGAGGTAGGAGTTCAGATTGAGGATGCTATGAAGCAATTGCTAATTCCTGATGATAAAGAAATGGCTAGGAGGCCTTTTGTCTGCAGTTCCAATGCTACCTGGCGGTGGCAGTTCTTGTGACCGTCTGATGTGAGCATGACCACCACCATGGGTAAACCTGCTGAACCTTTTGCCAATCCAGCTCCACGAACCTCGAATAGACCCCCTCGGGGCCCAAAACACTCACCTTCTTAGAAGTATCCAGGCTTCTTAGGGGAAAACTTTTAACATTGAGAGTTAATTAACAATGCAAAAAAAATGCCCTCCTGAATTTCCTGTGTAGAAAGTGGTGGTGATGGGTACGGTGATGGTACAAGTGCAAGTTGGCCCCACCGAACAAGGGGTCGAATTCCATGTTTTTGATGTGCCGGCCACCTTTAATATATTGTTAGGGAGGATGGTTGCACCAGGTTAAAGCTGTTTCCTCCACCCTTCATCAGATGCTGAAGTACCCACATGAGGAAGGGCAAAACGACTCAAACTACCACGAGAGGCGGCTCTGACATTCAAAAGTCTCAAAGACAAACCTTTTCTTCAAAACCACCAACTTTAGGGGATGTACCGGGATACTTGAGACAAATGATACAAAAGCATCCAAAGCCCTCTTCCAATACAAATCATGTGATAAAGTAAATTAGAGAAAAGGAATGAGAGGGGAAAGAGGTTAGTTTTAGTTAAACTAGGCCTCCTAAGCAAGTGAAACAATTAGTTGCCTAAGCGAATTGGTTCGTAGAACAAAAGAGTGAAGGATGGACAAAGATGTAGAGAGTTACAGAGAAATTTTTTTTCTTGAGAGTTAGAAAAGAATGGTAGAGATAAGACAGAGAAATAGGAAGAAAACCAAAAGAAATTCAAATTCACCCTTTTGGACATGAGAATTTAACACTCAGTTGATTTGGAGAACAAGTAACAAAATAGTATGTATAAATTGTCTAGGGATGACCAAAAACGGAATATGTAACATTCACAAGAATTAAAAAAAAATGTGAGTTGTCTTACTATTTTTGGTGAATTGTGCTCTTAGGACATATTTTGGAATATATTTAGGTTACAAGAAAATATAGTTTCAAATAAGCTAATATTTTTGATTGTTGTGACCAAGTCTTTGTTGTATTTTTAGTTAAAATATTTCAAACTACAACATACGAAATTAATTTAATTACAGTTCTAAATTTTATAATGAATTTTCTTCAATTGGAAATCATATTTGTCCATTAGTATTGAATTAGGGATATAAAATCTAATTATGGCTTTTTGATGCACTAGCCGTTGGTATTTTTTGATTGACTCTTCTCATTGAAAGTGGTTTTAATCACAAAGTCTTGTATCTTCACAAGACCATAGTCTAGTTTGATATTTGGGAGATCACATAACTGTTTCTCGGTTGCATTGTGAATTACACACTTGTAAAGAAGTGACAATTGAATTTTATTAGATTTTAATACTTTGTGATGGAATTATATTGGATAAATTATAAATACACCTCTTGAAATTTGATTAAAATATGAATCACTCTTTATCGTTCTGAAAATTACCTTTCACTCTCTGAAATTATGAAAAAAATTAAGTCAAACATATTACCATGAGAATAAAATTATGTGGAGTCACACAATAGTTTATCATTAAGTTTTCTAATGCACCAAAAGAAAGTAAAAACACAAAATTATGAAACAACTGGAACAAACATGATCAGATTTTAATTAAATCATTTGTGTATTTTGATTATATTAGTTCTATCATATTATAAAAATATAATTATCATATAATAATTTTGTATGATATATATTAAATTATAAAATAGTAAAATAAATGCTCATTTTGATATTAAAAATAATAGTTAAATTATTAGTAGAAGAATTAGTAGCATAAAATAAAAAGTAGTTCTAACTATTTAATTTTCTTATATATTCATTTAGAAAATAAAAATATGTAGAAATAGAAATTATATAAAATTTAATAAAAAATTAAATATAAATATATTGTACTTGAATTATCACATAATAATTTTGTATGATATATATATGTATATATATATTAAATTTATAAAATTGTAAAATAAATTGTCTTAATTAAATTAAAATATCAACTATAGAAAATTTAAAAAAATTCAACAATGACTACTTAAGAAAAAATCACATAACATCTAAACCTAAAAAGAAAAAATAATGAAAACATCTAAACAATAGATACATCTCAGTGTGTAAAGTGATTAATCAACATGATTATGCCGTCAAAATATAAAACAGCTTACTGTTTAACAATTGAAAAAGTAACTCAAACAGTAAATCCAAACTTTATGAATACATCTCAGTGTGTGAAGTGATTAATCATTTGTAATATAACATCAAAATATAGAAGAACTTACTATTCAACAATTGAAAAAGTAACTCAACCAGTAAGTTCAAACTTTAAAAGTTCCTTAAGAGTATTATTGTTGTGCAGGTTTTTCCTAATGTGAATTGTGATTATATAAAATAATTTTGAAAATGCAGTATAATTTCATATATAGAATTACTATGAAATTTAAATGATAAATCCATAATATAAAATTGGTATTGGGTATAGAATAATACATGGGGAAATAAGAAGAAGAAGAAGAAGAAGAAGAAGAAGAAGAAGAAGAAGAAGAAGAAAAAGAAAAAGAGACTAGTTGCTCGGGCTCCTGAAGACAATGCAGAACCAACCTGGACCAAGCCAGGATCCTTCCCAGTACTCACATTAACAAACATGATCTCATTCTTAAAGGGCTTAGCACGCCTCTTTTCCTCTTAGTCGATCAAATTTTTGCAAATCCCGAGGAATTCCTCCATTAATCAACTAACCTCCTGTATTTAGGTGGATCTTTCAACAATGCTCCATCAGTTGGAGTTAGCGTCAAGTTTTGTTCCATTGGAAAAGATTTTGGCCGTGCTCCAAGAAGTCCTGAATCCTATAAGATGTCGAGTGCATACTTGCGTTGTGACATAAAGATTCTCTATTTTGATTGTGCGAACTCAATGCCGAGAAAGTATTTTAAATCTCCAAGGTCTTTTATGCGGAATCATTTGAGAAGGAAAGATTTGAGTCATTCCATCTCTTGGATATCATTACCTGTGATAAGTATGTCATCAACATAAATGAGAACAACAGTAAATGAAGTACCTTGAACCTTGGTGAACAAAGAATTTTATAAAGATCTCTATAAAGATACAAAAATCTTATATACTCGTCTCTGCAAAAATCCTTCTCCCTGGACCCATGAACACACCGTGGTTGTCCAATGGATCCCAAAGTAATTGGGCGTCCTTTTAGTATTGTTTCACTTTCAAACTCTATATTGCAATTATGTCAAAAACCTATTTCCTCAGTATAACCATCCTATATATCTAGAATGGAGTTGATCCCTTGCGACCGCTTAAGCAGTTTCTCCAACTTGTTTACTTTTAGTGCAGTGGGATCCACCTCGAATTCAAACGAAGGCTCGATTTGGTAGGCGGGGCCTTAGATGTCTATACCGGAATGGGATCCGTTTGATTGACCTGATTCTCCTAGAGGCCAGCAGTATGAGTAGCAGCTCCGAGCACTAGAATGGTTACAGGGGGAGGTGCTTGAGACGAAAAAGCTGCAAGTGGTAAGGGTGGTTCTTTATTCTTGCAACTTTGCTATAGTTTTTAACTATTTGGTAGTGACTTTGGCTGCAGGCGTGACCTCGGCTTTCGGGTCGGCGTCTTGCTACAACAGGGGATCATCACTGATGACAAGGAGCTAGCTAAGAGGCCTTTTGTGGGTGTTGACACCACAATCAAAACTCCCGACCCCTTTGCCAACATGGGTCCACAAACTTCCAACTCTACTCGACCTCCGGGTAGGACTTTAAACCAGCTCTAGCGAACTCACACTCAGACAGTCAAAACCACCCTAGAAAACTCAAAACCCAACTTGTTTGAACATATTGAAACAAATCTAATTCTTAACTCCCAAGACAATCTTAAGATGAAAATAAATTATAATAACATCAACAGATACAAAACCATACCAGAGAGTATAAAAGGATCAGGTCTTAACTCGAGCTGCTATAAACCATATTAGATCTAGTATCTATACCTAGTAACTAGTCAACATCCTTTCTATCATGGTAAAATCAAAAGATCAATTGCTCATTGATGTCTCTCTACCTTCTCTTGAGGCTTGTCCATGATAGAGAAGGAAATGAGGGACCAACGGTGCTTGAAAATACTCTGTCTACAATGTTTTCACTTGAGCACAAAATAGAATTTTGTCCAAAATTGAAACCTGGCAGACCCTCTATAGGCTGGCCGACCATTGATGAAACCTGTAGGCCCTCGATGTCTGGCGTGATTGCATTTTGCAAGCGGTAGTGGTGGTGAAGGTGAAGCAGTAGCTAAAGCGAGATGGGGTTTCTCGCCTTTGTGGATGCATAATTATTGTAATTTGTTTACTTGTTGTAACTAATTAACCCTTGTTTCTTGTAACCATTGATTATTAGTAATGTTAGATTTGTAAATATGTATCCTTTCTTATATTTGTTATAATAACGCTTCCTTCTGCTAGTAATAACTTAGACCCTAGATAGGTAAGTAGCTTATTCATTTGGTTTTCTAATAGCTAGTATTATTCAGACTTTTGGACTTTGATTCGGACCCTCCTTTGAGAGGGTGCAAGCGTTATAATAAGTGTGTGTGCGTGTGTATATGTCTTCCAACCCCACGTCTTTATCTAGAGTAAGTATGATGAGTTAAATACTCCTTTGTAGTTGACTATTCAAAGAATGTTGGGTTCTTACCATTTTGCTTTCTTATTAGGATGCATGCGGAGGAGCTTAAGCGTTCTGATAGACGTTTATTGAGGGATGCTGCATTACTACATTCTAGACAAATGGATACTTTTTGTCAATGGTTGAAAGAAAAGATCAATTCTTGTGGTAGTGAAATGTCGAATACATTGAAATGGCTTGCAGCTGGCCCAAGAAATGATGCAATGTCATACTTGGGTTATGTCATTAATGGCCATCGCTTTCATACAACCAATGTTGAGAGGGCTACAAAAAATAGTGGCATTTCCATCGAAGCAGAAACTCTTTGTCAAGCTAGTAAGAGATACCACACAAGTTGTGAGAAAAATCTCTATGTACGGGGTTATTAAAGAAATTATTTTGTTGGACTATTATAAATTCCAAGTCCTTGTAACCCACATTTTACTTCTTTAATTGTCCATTCCATGAACTCAAAAATGACGTCAACTTCCCATTCACTCATAAACGGTTTGTGAAGCGTCTTTCTGGTGTGACTTGCCATGCGGCAGAGAACCGTCACCTCTTTAGTTCACACCAAAACGCGTGGTCCCCACACAAATTTGGGCTCAAAGTTGGCAACCGTTTTGATTAGTTATAAGAAGGGTTCTCAAGTTGGCCATCTAACTTGAGAGAGCCGTTGGATCCATTTTGAGACGTTGGTGATTTAAACTGTTTTTATTTTAGGACTCACTGAGTAGTATATTGATGCAAAAAAATACGATGATATGGTATCGGGTGCTATATATTTGAATCACATTTATTTTAATAAAATGGATAATAAATATAATTTTAAGAATAATCATCCATTTTAAAAAATGCGAATGTAATTCAAATATCGACAAGCCACATCAATGGCCGGCAAGCCAAAGACATGGCTGGCAGGGAGCAGACAATGCTCCCCCATGGTCGGCATACATCCAAGAGAGCCCACAGGTCTCAAGGGTTCCACCCTTAGAAGGCTAGAACTTTGGCCTAAAACAAGGCACAAAAAGAAACAAAAGTCGAAGGCTCAAAGACAAGGCGTTCCGCCAAGGACTTCGGGCGCTCAACGAGCAGACACATGCATCATCATTGGGTGCGAACGATGACGTCCAAGTCTCAAGGACGATAAAAAATAGGGTGTCAACACCTACTGGTATACACGTACGTAAAGATTCCTAGTGTTTTGTATCCACTGCCCTGTTTTGTTATATAAAAGGACTAGCGTATGCCCGTGCCTGAAGGCACGGTATAAATAATATTGATACACATATTTTTCAAAAATCAATTAACATAAATTATTAATATTGGTATCACATCCTTTACAAAAAAATCAATTCAAAATGATAATAATTTCACTGTTATAGAAATCAATTATAATAAATCAGTTCAAGATGTCGTAGAATGGCAGTTCGTTTAAGTTAAAATATAATTTATCAAATTCATTACTAAAAGTTTAAATTAAAATATTAATTTGTATTTGAAATTTTTATTAAACTTTTTCTTGAATTTCAACATCTAAAAAAGTATAGTATTTAAAATACTCTCTCTGTCTCTATGTCTCTCTCTCTCTCTCTCTCTCTCTCTGTGTGTGTGTGTGTGTGTAACGTCTCTATTTCTCATTTTCTCCTCTCATCCTCTCTTATATCTTAACAAACACTACATTTTCTCTCAGACCTCAAATAACAAACCCTTTATTTCCTTTGTTCGATCTTCCTCTCTCTGTATTTTTTTCACTCTATTTTATCTTAAATTTGTGATTTGATTTTGTTAAATCAAAAAAATCAACACCCATTTCAAACGCTTTTTTCAAAACCATAAAAAATCAACACTCATTTTTCATTAAGAAATTAAATCCATTTCATAAATCAAACTAAAAATAAAAATATATTTCTAAAATCAAAACCCATTTTATAAAGATCAACTATTATTTCAAACCTAAAACTTTTTAAAAAATTAAATCCAAATCCATAAGCTACATAAAAATAAAAAAAATAAAAAATCTATATATATATAAAAAAAAAGAACACACGCATAAAAAAAATTTTTAAAAAATTAAAAATCAATTTAATGGTTAGAAACACAGAACCCACACCTTGTCCATCAATTCCCCACTCATTCTCTCTCATCCATCTTGCACCACTCATTCTCTTTCATTTATGAGATACATTTGCCCTACGAATGAACATTTCAACATTTCAACATTAGTAGATTTTCTTTTAATTTTTATAAACTCAAAGCACTTCAAATTGAAAATCATTTATTTTTTTTCCTCTCCAATTTTACGCTTATTGCTTCAGATCTACTCTTTCATAAGATAAGTTCAAGTTTCTTAGTATTTCTATATGTGTTATCAGACTATTAAAATAAGGAACCCATTAAAATTTAGTGAATAAAAAATTAATTCGGAATTGAATAAAAAATTTAGTGAATAAAATTTAGAAATGCAAACGACTGCCTCCATCTGCAAATGCAAAACTTCAGCAGTGGCACTTTATGCACACACACATTTGATATACTATTATACTATGTTTTGGGAAAATGCATGATCTATTGTTGTTCTAGTAGATTGTATACTATTATACAACAACAACAAAAATCGGCGAGATCCGACAACTCAAATCAATGTTTTCAAATTTTCTACAACTTTTGCCTAGCAAGAAGCAAGGGAGAGAAAATAAGATCCAGAACATAAATAAGTCAACATACACAGATATATATATATATATATATATGTGTATGTATATAATTGAAATTTGTAAAAAAAAAACCCACACCTTGTTCATCAATTCCCTACTCATTGAAATCAGAAAATACCGATAGAGATAATCAGAAAATACCAGAGTGATCTTAAAAATATGTCATACGACCTTGATTAATTTTGTAATCAATTTTTATGCATGTGTTTTTTTAAAGTAATGATGTATAAATTAAAAACACAAAAATTATACAAAATGATATGGTGTTAAATTTGTATTCATCCATTATAAATTAAAAAGCCAATCAAAATTTCTTATTATTTCCAAAGATAATACTATATAAATAGAATTTTCATACAAAACAATTTGTTTTTGTATGGAGCTTTCATTTTAGGACAAAACCATGATCATTGTAGTTTTAAGGTTCAAAAAATTCACATCATTTTATATTGAAAAATTGATTCTATTGCTTTAAAACAAAAACAAAATCATTATGCTGTGTAGTTTTAAAAACGCTATTATCATAATATCATATCATTCTTGTCAAAAATATCAATATGAAAATTTTGTATAAAATCAAGTTTTTACATCATCATTTTAGTGGGCTTTTTTCTTTATAAAATTTTAGTTTTCAAATCATATTTTTTCTCCATCACAATTCTCCATGACAAACACATTACACAACTTTCAGTAATTAAACTTCATAGATAAAAAAAAAGCACTATATATTGAGTCTCTTGCACCTGCTTAAGGCTCCTTCTTCACCTGATCAACATTGCCACCGCCATAACCCAGAGCTCCCATGCTAAGATCCTGATTCTCTCCATCGACAATTCGCTTGTTTCGTAGATTCAATCCTAGAAAATCACAGCCATTGATCAGAGGAGATAACCCAAAGTTTTCGCCATTAGCGCGTTTCTTATGCAACAAATCCCAAAAAGATTAGGAAAAAAAATATATAAAAAAAAATGGGTTTTGATTTTGAAACATTACCTTGTGGTAGAGACCACAGTATTGATCATCAGAGTAATAATTATAAGACCTTAAGTTTGGGATTGAAGAGAGCTCTTCCACATTGAACCCACTCTGTAAACCCAGATTCAGACCTCCAAATCCATACGAATCAGCCCAGAGAAACCTCCATTTCGAATCCTCTGACCCATCAAAGCCTGGTTCAGAAAACCCCCAAAAAGAGAATTTTACCTTGCGATCAGAAAATACAGAAGAAGAAAAGGCCTGGAGAGCAGAGAGATAAAAGAAAATTTAATCAGTTTAGTTTAATGAAATGAAGAGGAGAATCAGAGAACTTACCTTGTGATCGCGAAGTCGACCCAACGAGCGAAATCGCTTCAAGATTGGAGCAATTCTGGAATTTGTTGGGTCTCAATCGGAGAAAGTGAAAGTTGATTCGGATTGCGATCAAACTCTTCTGTACCGTAGCGTATCGAGTTGTTTATTGAAATGAAGAGGAGAATATTCAAGCAAAATGTCAATATGATACCTTTTTGCTGATCAAATCTCAGATACGGAAGATCAATGAAGATGGCGATCCGAAAGAAAGTAAAAGTTGATTTGGATTGCGATCAAACTCTTCTGTACCATAGCGTATCGAGTTGTTTACTGAAATGAAGAGGAGAATCAGAGAAATTTCCTTGCGATCGCGAAGTTGACCCAGCAAGTGAAATCGCTTCCAGATTGGAGCAATTATGGAATTTGTTGGGTCCCAATCGGGTCTCAAGATCACCTGAAATGAATAAAGCAAAATGTGAATATGATACCTTTTTGCTGATCAAATCTCAGATACGGAAGATCAATGAAGATGGCGATCCAAAAGAAAGTGAAAGTTGTTTCGGATTGCGATCAAACTCTTCTGTACCGTAGCATATCGAGTTGTTTACTGAAATGAAGAGGAGAATTAGAGTAGCGTATCAAGTTGTTTACTGAAATGAAGAGGAGAATCAGAGAACTTTCCTTGTGATCGCGAAGTCGACCAATGACGAAATAAACTTCAGTTGGAGCAATTATGGAATTTGTTGGGTCCCAATCTGGTCTCAAGATCACGAAGTTGATCTACAGAACCCAAATCCAAATTCATTGTGAAGGTCCATAGGTTTCTCCATCTGAAAATATGAAAAAAGATAAAGAACAATTGCATGAACAATTGAAAAGTGATCTTAGCTGGAGAGCAGAAGAAGAAGAACAGGGTTAAAGAGCAGAGAGATAAAAGAGGCATGGGTGAGAACAAAGAAGGGAGGAGATAAAGATAGAAGGAGATGAGACGTGGGCGAGTAGAATGGAGATGAGACGTGGGTGAGCAGTTACTTTAGTGTTTGGGCAAGAAGGGGATTGATATATATTTAAGGGGTAATCTCAGCCGTCCATGTAAATAGGAAAATGAATCTTCACCATTCAAATGTCCTAGTAGGACAAATGTCTCTAGGATAAATTCAAAAACCATTCTGTCTTATTATATAGATATATATATTTTATGAATTGATATATAATCATGGCATTACATTGTTTTGAGATGAAAATGTAAAACATTGACAAATGGTACGCATATGCACTCACCTTATGGCTTCGCTAAGATTTATACATTGTGTTAAAGTGTCTGTACTGGGCTTTCACTCACCCTTTGTGGAAAACAAATTTTAGGTGCTGTGACATGTCTCCACCAAGGACAAAGCTTGGGAGGATTAGGAGTTAAGAGCTTCTTTTGCTTTCTTTTGATGTAATTATTTTGTACAAGCCTTGGGCTTTAACTATATTGAGTTGAATTCATTTGGTTGTACCGAAGAATTGACTTCGAAAAGCCATTAGGGCATGAACTTACTTGATTCTCCTTTTATTTCAATTTCATTGTTTTCATTTACAAAATATGAAAAACAAAAACAAAAATGAGAACCAAAAAAATAAAATAAAAAAAGCACAACCAACAAATGCTCTACTAATACTTCAAGAGAAGACAAAGAATGACATCACAATAACATACCTTAGCAGCATGATCATCAAAGCCGGTGATTAGATATGTTTTATCATTATTCATGAAGAAATCAGCACGATTATCCCCTTTTGAGTGAGTCCCGACAGTGAAGGTTGGAGTAGGTGAGCCAAGATCCCATATCTGTGAAAATAAACAATTCTGCCTGCGTCTCTGCCAAAGGTGGGACATCATGGAGAGCTTCATCATATGGTATGTCGCCCGTCATTAGAAGAATAGATGAAAATGAGGGTGAAAAATGAAGAGAAGTACGTATCTTATCTTTAATACTTGGGCCAATGTGTTGATGGACACTAGAGCCTCATACTCATTCATAGCATCTGTATTCGCATTTATTTTGGGATTATAAGGTGAACAACTAGAGTCTCCGCTCATGGTAGAGTCACCTATTGGGGGTAAGGTTATCTTGAATTGGGAATGTCATGAGTGTGTGATTGAGGTTCTTGATCGACAGCTTCTTTTCAATTTTGTGTTATTAGACTTGTTGAGTTTTGATGCCATCCTCGGCATGGACACCATTGTTCTCTGCCTCAGAGCCTGACTCAGCATCGCCACCGCTCTCGGACCTCGAGTCAGCATCATCTCCGCTCTCAGAAGACTCAGACTGTGGAATCACTACCTCCCTGGAGTCACTGGTCTCGCTATCATCATCAAGTAATACTATCTCCGAGGGGCTCTGTAACAAGTCTGCGACGGAACTCACGGGTTACAGTTCGGACTCAATTTGTCACGGTTCTAAATCTGAACCAAAGAGTCCAAATCCGGCAAATCGTTTTGAGAAAACAGATTTTTGAAAAGAAGTGCCAAACATGGACTGCTTTGCCAGATACAGAGTCGCCACCTAAATATTTTTTAATGGGAAAATTTAGGAAACCCTGACTCGGTGCCAAAGGCCACGTGTCCGTCATCACCAAAGTTGCCTCGGCTAGGGAGCTTGGGTACGATTGGGGAAGGTCCGCTATGAGCACCCCCTCTCGCCCAGTCCGAAGACCGGCCTCTACTAACCATGATATCCGATTTTGAAAACGTTATGTATTCTTATCCCGGTTATTAGCCTAGAATTACTATGTTATGCACAAGGCAAACAAGTATAGACTAGATTGCCTAATTTGGAAATAAGCATTGCATATCCGTTTGTCTTTGAAAAATACTTTGGAATTTGCTGCTCGCAAGTAGGCTAAAATACGGATTTCAACGAGTTTTTCCAACTCAGACAATCCAACCTTCACCCACAGGCAATCAAACTGTTTATCACATAAGCATCTAGCCACATGGTAAGCATGCTGTCATGATAGTATTCACACACATGCGATATGCTAAAGCATGAAAATACTTACATCGTACTCCGTGCCAAAACGATAAACTAGTTAGCAAACATGCATGGTCCTAGTTCATGTCAAATTGACTAATACAACACATACAGGATGCAATTAGGGTAGGCTCGGCTAACCTAAACATGGCATGTGAAATGCAATTAATTGATGCGTATTCAATTTGGAATTGAAGTACAAATGCGATTAGCATGATCGCCGAGCCCGGTGCATGCAAGACAAATGGATGCACGCACGCATAGCATAAGGTATGCTAATTTAAACATGCCCTAATCTACCATCATAAGCGGGCAAATAAAAGGGAAGAAAGAAGTGGGGATTGGAAGACATGCACACACACGCACCCACACTTATTACAGATTTGCCCTCGCCCGAAGGGACCAAATAAATATTACAGATAATTAACCTACAAG
Source organism: Camellia lanceoleosa (assembly GCA_025200525.1). Taxonomy (NCBI): domain Eukaryota; kingdom Viridiplantae; phylum Streptophyta; class Magnoliopsida; order Ericales; family Theaceae; genus Camellia; species Camellia lanceoleosa. Next base: position 28,521,287 of record CM045760.1, read on the forward strand.
CTAATTAAATATTACAGATTACTTAATTAGTTAACGAACTAACTAAGCTAGGAAAAATAGTAAACCGCCTCGGGAAGAGAACCGAATGCAATGCATGCTCGGGTCCTGCTCAGAAGCGCACTGCCATGCATAGACTGCCTATGTTTTCCCTGCTCTGCCCTTCTGAAGACTGCCAAAGTCTCTGCATTGCTTCCTTGGACATTGGGAGACACCACCGGCTGAGTAAAATTGCCACCGGCAGTGGGTTGTGGTCATCGGCTGTTGATGAACCCATCGGCCACCAATTGATTACCGGTGGGCACTCTGTGCAGTCAATCGGCAAGAAGTTCTGCGAGAACTGTTTGGCGCGGCGGAGAATGAGCCTTGCATGGCAATGCGATTCAAGCCATGTATGCACCAACCAAGCCCCTTATCATGTGTATGACTCAAAGGGACATGGTCCTTAGTTCTCGGACCACCAATCGCGCATTTCAATGCGTGATGGCCCAAGAAGTGAAGTTGTGCATTTTCATGTCAAATGAAATGCAAACCAAATAAGCACGTAAGGGCCTAACCTCTATCACTTGATTTTAAGAGGCAAGGCATGCATGTCCAATGCAACCTAAGCATGTTAACTAATATGCAACATGGCATAAAAGGGAGCATGCAAACATGCGATGCACATTAGGTACACAACCTAAGCAACAAGGCAAACAAGCATGCCACCACTATGCAAACTACTTAGAGCGTGCAAGATGTAATCTAATCATGCAACATGCTAGCAACTTGACCAAGGGAATGCACGCCAAATGCAAGTGATTTCAAGCATGCAATACGTACAACCAAGGCATGCAAACATGGTATAATGTAACAACACTTGAATGGCATGCAAGGGATGGACTTACACTAATTGGACAGTTCTAAGTTAGGTCCAAAACAGTGGCCAAAGCTTAAGAAGATGGGACCAAACACACATTCACACATGCACATGTTAAGGCCTAAACACTTAAGCATCAAAGGGCATCTTTTAAGCACACTTAAAAGGGAATAATCATGGACATGGGGCATGCATTAAGCTCTGAAAATCATGCAAGAACATGATGCCGAACCAAGCAAACAAGATAGGCTAAGTATGTAACAATGGTCCAAGATTCAAGGCAAGCTAAAGGGGTATTTGACCACACTTAGCAAGACCAAACATGGCATGAATTTAATGACCAAAAACAGAGTTTTGGCACATAAAATAAAGCCCAAAAGACCACTTAGATGGCATATAAATGGCTTGAATTCAAAAGCATGCACAAATGCACTTTCAAGGAGCATACCACACAAGCTCATAAGGCATCAAAGAGGCATCCAAGGCCAGCATACAAGCATGTCAAAGGGACTGAAATGATGCTACAAATGGTGCCAAACCACTGAAATAAAGCAAGTAATGCATGCTACACACTCACACACTTAAGGCCAACAAACCAAAAATGCAAAGGAGGTATATAATGCATGTCATGGCCGACCAAAATGACTAAGGACAGACCTCAAACATGGCAAAATAAGCACAAAAGCTTCAGAAAGCTAGGCCTAAAACATGCTAGAACAATGATTTACAACCTAAAGCATGTTAAAGCCTAAACATGGCATTACATGGTAGGTATGCTAAGCATGCATGGTGTACCAAAACCAACTTACAACAATGCTATTTCATGGCAAAATAAGCATAAATAACAGCCAAGGGATGGTCAATATGAGGCTTAGCTAGGTGCTCATTAAAGAGGCAAAAATGGCCCTTTTCAAGGACAACAAGGAGAGGGGGTGGCCCTCTCCTTCTTGGGACTTCAAGGCACCATCCTTACCACTGAAATCCCTCAAGATTTCAGTGGTGAGGAGGCCCAAACACCAAAGTCCCGGAGCTCACTCAAAATAGCACAAAATGGAGCCTCTCAAGGCTTAAGAGGGGTCAAACACCTCCAAACCACAAAACACTCTAAACCAACTATTTAGAGGGCCTAAAAACAGAAATTTTTTATATTATACACTAAGCACAAAAACCGTTCTAGGATACGCAAAAATAGTATGCAAGAATGGGGTTAAAAGGGGTAAGATTGTTACCCTTGAAGAACCTCTTTACAAATGGTGGACCAGCCCCTTCCTTGAGCTCAAAACAGCTCCAAAGCTTCAAGAACAGACCTCTGGCCCTTCAAGAACCAAGAAAAGGTGTAACACTATGTGTTTGTGTGCAATAGTAAGCCTAAACACACACAAGGACACACAAGAGGTAGATATAGAGATAGGAAATATGTATAACCCTAACCCTAATCCAGAGCATCTCTCACAACTTCTCTCACCAAAATTGCTAACCCTAAAGCCAGAGAGAAGGGCTCCTCTTATTGAGGAGCCAATCTTGTAAAGCTTACCAAGGAAGCTAACAAGAAGGCCATCCCTCCATACACGTGTATGGAGGGGAACAAAATGCAAGCCAGCTGTTTTAAAATATCTGCAAAAGCATATGAGCGATGGTAATTTGCTCAAAATTGCCTTTTTGACAAAATGGACTGCCGACCAGCAAGGAAGAATGCCGACCGCCAATATACATTGCCGATGGCAACACAATACCAGTAGGTGGCCTCTAGCCATGGTACGGTGATGTCAGGGGATACCTCACAAGGCATTCTGCCCTTCAAGGCAAAACACAAGTGTTTGGTGCAAAATCGGACACTAAGCGGTCGAGTTCGGAGATCTTGAGGCAAGGCGTGGCAGAGACCTCAGGGAACTCCAAAGCGAACACAAATATGGATGATCATAGGGTGTTCAAGCGGTGGCGCCAGTCTTAGGAGCGGTCAAAAATGGGGTGTCTCTGATTGCCCTCTTTGTGAGAACTTCGAAAGTCATAACAATGGCGGAGTGAATGTCAAAGCCGAGCGACCCATTTTGACAAAAGAAGACTTAGACAAACATGCAAGACAAATAAGGTATCTTGGAAAGGCGGGGGCAAAATGCAAGACAATGCGAAGCCGAGCATAACTTATGATCATCTGAAAAAGTAACGAAGCACACATGCAACAGTTTTAAGCTAGCATCGCCAAACTACACTACAATGCAGAAAGGTTGTAAGAGAATTATGCAATTCTCAATACGTGTCACTCGGAGGATACAATACCTGTTCGGTTCGCCTAGTTCCACCAGTCGCAAATGAACCGTACATACAATATCGTGTCTGTAAAGAAAACAACTTCACAGGTATGATATTGTTAGCAACATGCATGCCAATGCAAGAATGAATGCAAAAAGGGTATGCAATATATACAAAACAATGTATAAATAATGCAAATGAAATTGAAACAATGCAAACTACATGCAAAGCAATTGAATCATGATCCAATCATGAGCGGTTTGAAACCACACAAATGTCAAATAGATGGATGGAGGTAACAAGTTCATCTACCATAGAACGATCAACTGAACTATGAGTAATGTAGACGGACACAAGAACAAGTATTGGGTGGGGAATGACATAAGTGGGGTAACAACTTCATTTGAAGAAAGGATGATGATCCTCTTGCGGATGCAAAATTACACTACAATGTAATATCTACAATGGATATGGCATGTGAAACCAAATCTTGCCTAGGAAAGGCATATGCATAAAACAAGCATGGCTAACATAGAACGGTCTACTGAACTATGCTTTGACACGAGAAGTATGGGCACATACCAGACCAAGCTCAACATGGAAAGGCGCAAGCCATAGATGGAAGATGATGCAATGAATGCATGTAATCTAAAATGCAATGGAAATGGATACAATGGATATGTACAGCGGGCCAAACCAAATCTTGCCTAGGAAAGGCATGTACACAAACAAGCATGACTAACATAGAGCAGTCTCTTGAACTATGCTTTGACACGAGAAGTATGGGCACATACCGGACCAAGCTCAACATGGAAAGGCGCAAGCCATAGATGGAAGATGATGCAATGAATGTATGCAATCTACAATGCAATATCTACAAATATGCAATGGAATGGATATTTACAAAAATGCATGACAATGCAGTATGATGCGATATGCTGGGGAGAATGCAATGGATGCATGCGAGCTACAATGGAAATGCATGACAATGCACTACTTACAATGGATGCATGACAATGCACTATGATGCAACGGCTATGATTGCAGCTTTCCCTATCTTACCAACAGGGCCTTATACTAGGTTGGTTCATTATCAAAAGCGAGAGCCTGAGACATCTTTGCCTCTCAACCTATGGGGCTTCCATACAGATTTCAAGCCGAGGATACACCCCTGGGTATTTAAACCAGACTTTAGTCTCGGAACTCCCGAACCTTTGCGTTCTAGGCATAAGCCGTTCGAACTCTAGTTTCCTTGTCGATTGGTCTTCTAGGAACTCACCGCAAACATAGGCAGGTGGCTTTACCAGACCACCGAAAGTCATTCGGGCACGACAAACACCAAAGGAATTGCACCTTTAGAGGACTTAAGGTCTCCTAGACCGGGATTCAAAATGTATGCATGACAATGCATATTTTTGTTTTTGGAATGCAAATGATGCATGATGTCGAAGTCTTGGCGACAACACAAGTTTACTTGAAATGCATGACAATGCATGAAAATTTGATCTTGTGGCCAGCAGCGGCTTTAAATGCATGACAATGCAAATGGGCGAGAATGCATGAAGATGTATGATCTCGAGATGTCGACAACAGCGGCTTTTGAGAGCGCATGACAATGCGATCGGCGGGTTTACCGTCTCGCCAGACCGCCGTGTTTTGGTCCCGCCGGACCGTGGCGTGTTCGGTCCGCGGACCCACTTTGGGGCAATGCATGAATTTGAGATCGATGCACAAGGCGATGCGATCGCGCAAGATCCGCGATGGAATGCATGCCAAATGCAATGCGATCGCAAAAAGCGGTGCGTTAGAACAGCAGTGAAGGTCTTGCACCTCCCAAGGATGTTAGGTCTCCTAGACCATGCGTGTTTAAGGTCTCGCCCGGACGGGATGAACAAGACAATGCGAGTGAAATGCAATGCACAAGGCAGTCTGATCGAAATCGATGCACAAGGCGGTCACGATTGAAATGCGATGCACAAAACAATGCGATTGAAATGCGATGCACAAAACAGTGCGATTGAAATGCGATGCACATGGGGCAACTTTTGAGTCTTGTAAAAGCCAAAAGGATACGAGAAGGATACACCTTGCATGAATTCGAGTGCCACGTGCAGAAGACACGATCCGAGGCCAAAACGGAAGCCGGTTGAGCGTCGAAAATGCACTAGTTTGCACTGTTTTAAGCAATAAAGACTCTGAAGCACTCATATAACCCAAGAAAAGGTGTAGAAGGCTCAAAACCCACTGTAGGAGACCACCGGATGTCCACCGGCCATCAGAATGCATCATCGGCCGTCCATCGGCCATGATACAATTTCATCGGCACAAAAAGCGCCGGCCAAAAGAGTGTGGCCGGCAAAAATTCATGTTGAAGGCGGTTTGACATTTCGGCCGTGGGTCTTTTAAAATAGGGTTTCTAACCCTATTTTCTTCACTTGTTCTTGGTCGAAAATCCCCCCTCTCTCTCTGTAGGCTATTTTCGTCCTTCGATCTCCTCGTTTTCTTGCGTTCTAGCCTTGATTTCGTTGTTCGATTCGCGAATACCTTCGCGTTTCAAGTGTTTTGAACTGAACGGAACTTCGTTTCGGTGTCTCTTTCTTGATTTTCACCACTCGGGGCTTGTTTCCCTCGATTTTTTCTCGATACCCGTGACTTTTCCGTACTCCGGCTTTCCCGGCCATTTTCGACCCTCTCGGGGTTGACTTTTTGTTGACTCTTCATATTCTCTCCCATTTTTCCTCCTTTCGGCTATTACCATATTCTCTTCGAGATGGCGGATGATCTTCCAGAGGGTGGGGCTCCTCCAGAGCTTGAGATGGACCCCGAGGCCGAGCCTTTGCCACTCCGCATCCGACCGTTCGATCCATAGACCTACAGGCCCGCAATTCACGTGATGCTCCCTAACGGACTACGCCAGTTCCGGAGCTTCGAGAGGGGCGTAGCACCCGTGCTACTACTTCGTGAGTCAGAGTCACACTTGTTGCACGGCGCCTCCGAGGTACATACTTCCCCCGGTTTCAATTTTCCGCAATGTAGAACACTTAAACTGCTATAGTTGATTCTATTCTTCAATTGCTTAGTTCGAATGCACTGATGCACTGTACACTGTAGTTGATTGTGAACACACTTGCAATTGATAACTGCTTGAATCTGACACGCGCACACACACTGCACTAGCCCTGAATTGCTTAAACACATTGACACAACACATACTGTACTTCACTGTAGACACACCGGCATCCAATATCTGTTTGATTTCTAAAAAAAACGTGCACACATGTCGTATTTGTACTGAACCACTCAAACACACTGAAACATCACACGTCGTAGTTCACTGTAAGTACACCAGCACCCGATGTCTGTTTGAATTTGAAAAATGTGCACACACGTCACATCTGTACTGAATCGTTCAACACACTGACATATCATATGCTGTAGTTCTCTGCTAGCACACTGACACCCAATGCCGGCTTTACATTTCAAACGCGCACACACACACTATATCTGTACGCCTCTTAGAACTGCATCTTGAATATTGCTTCGCAATTGTTGCTTTTGATTACAGGGGGACTCCCATACCATCCGTGGGTATGGGAATGTCGTCGCCAGGCCAGGATCTTGAAGTTGCGGATCGATTCGCCACATCGTCGGCGAGGTGGGTTTGGCATCTTCTGCGGGGCTCTCGGCTTACCACTGCGGGCCCTTGCTCATTGCTTTAGTGGAGAGGTGGTGGGATACCACCAACTCCTTCCACTTCTTCATCGCGAGGACATGGCGATGACCCCTTATGACTTCTCGATGCTTCTTGGCATCGGGGTAGAGATCCGATTCGCCGACAACGATATAGGTGAGTGGGGCGCCGCCCATTTGTACACCTTTCGGCACTCGATCTCCCTTGCTCGGCGAGGTTTGTCAGATATTCGTGGTTCGAGAGCCAGTTCCGGATTCAACGAGCCTTGGCGGAGGAGGCGCAGATGACCCCAGAGGAGGTGGATCAGTATGCGCGGGGCTTCATCATGTTTCTGCTCGGGACAACCCTTTTCGCCGACCTTGTGAACAGGTGCCTCTATATCTGAGCGCCTTTGGTGGATGTCGGCGGATCGCCGCTATATGGGGTGGCCTGAGCTTAGCCACATTATGCAGTTACATGAGCTCTTCTTCCGCCTCGGCGGATACTGGCGAGCTTGGGAGGTACATCTTCTTCCTCTTTTACATTTCTGCTTCCTGCTTTACATTTTCTATATTCTGTACATTGCACACATCACGGTTTGCCTCTTCCTGACTATATCTTTGCACACACACATATACCTTTACCTTGATTGTACCTGAACACTGTACACTCTGCACAATACTGCACAACCTGCAGCTCTGCCATTTTGCTTTAATACGTGATACGCTTTGTCGATAATCATCTTGATATTACTGCGGTTGTGGGTCTCGCCTACTTTTCGAGCTTGCCGATGCGATGTGGAGATCCCGCTCGACGTCCCCTTTTCCCATCGCTTTGACATGCAGTGTGTGCGAAGACCTCGGGAGTCTTTCATCTTTTTCCGGCACTACTTCGACACCATCACCGCCGCGGAGGTACGTTCAAATTTAGAGTTTGTTTAAGCCTCGCTTTAGCACTGTATTTTCGATGATAAACATATAACAAATTGCATTTGTACCTGCAGATCACCTGGCGACCTTGAGCTCGTTCTTGCGGTAGTGGTGAGGACCACTATGAAATCTTGAGAAATTGCCCGTCTTGATTCTTTTGGAGGGCCGATGCTGCCGGGCTTAGTACTGAAAGCGCTTTCTTCGTCGGACCACAGTTTATCGGGCGAATAGTTAAGGGTCCGCCTCCTACATATGAGGCATATAGAGAGCTTTCCCTCACGCTTTGAGAGAGTATACATTGGTGGGCGCGGGCGTCCTGAGCGAGCGACTATCTTAGTATGTCGGGACCTACATCATCGACCCTTGGCGGTGATCGCCATTTGGGAGGGAGGCGGCCAGCCGATGGTAGGCTGGGCGGGAGCGTCGAGGGAGCTCAAGTCCGTGGTAGGCGGAGTTCATAGAGGCGGGGGCCGTGCTGCTCTGCCCACTTCACTATTATCTGAGAGGCGGGGTGGGGCGACCTACGAGATCCCTTTGCTCCTCCCGGTGATCACGAGTTGGTTGATGTCCTGACTTGCCTCGGTATGTATTACTTGATTTAGCATCTTGTATTGTTATTTCATTTCGTTTATTTGATATTCCATAAAATCTTGATGCATCGATATATTTTACAAGCTTCCTCCAAGTATACCGGCGGTCATTGGGTGAATGCCTCCATGATTGGGATACTCTGATGGACCTTCGACCTCTGGCCCTTCTGATTCCGGTATGTTCTTTCTGACCACAGTCTCATACCATACGTAAACTGCTCCATATAATCTGACACACAACACAACACCTAATAAACTGTTCATAGCATTCATACACTGTATTCACACACTCTACTTATACACTGCATTCTGCATTGATACACTGCTCACGGCGTTCACACACTGTACTCATGCACTGCATTCCGCACTGATTCACTACTCATAGTGTACTGATGCATTTGCCTTTTATGCTTTTCAGCCTCCTTTCGAGATCCCTCCGGTGGGTGGTGTTCGGTGGGTCCTCTATTCTGCTTTCGAGGCGTGGAACCTTGGACATCCCGTGCGGCGGGCGTGCTCATGTTGGGAGTAGCTCTCGGGCACCCATTCCTGATGATGAGGACGACAAGTCGAGTCAGAGTCAGGCGGAGGCGAGGCGGGGTCATATGAGGAGGAGGCGAGGCGGTCTTGACTTGGGCTCGATGGCGATCTTGATGATGCTCTGGACCTTCGTCCGGGAAGAGGACTAGACGGTGATAGCCGGAGCCATTTTTGACATTCGATACAGATTTTTGTTGTTTTTCTTCTTTTCTGCACTTTCCCCTTTTGTTAGTAGTTAGGGTACTTCGTACTGCCGCAGGCAGATTTTGTTTCCAAAACTTATATACTTGAAAAGATTATGAAATGAAACAAACTTTTTGTCTGAAAAGGTGTTTACATTTGTATATCTCATGCATTGCATCGCGTTACACCTCAATGTAAATGAAAATGATTTATTGTCTGAAAATTGAACACTTGCACTATGATAATCAGATAACTAACCAACCAACAACAAAACAACCCAAGCAACCCCACGATTACGAACACACCCTTACTCTCTGAGGGATTAATGCGCATCTGACCCATAACTGACATTTGGTTCATTCTGCACACAACAAATCCTGAACAAACAGCCCCAATCTGACAAGACGGAATACGAAAGCAAAACCGACTGAAATTGAAGCATACTCAGAGGTCCCAAATTTTTCCTTTTCGTCTTTTTAGCTCATAAAATGTAGAGAATGGCAACACTCACGAGCATAAGTAATTTTAACTTTGAAATAAAGAAGGGTTTTCAGCAGGAATATCGAGCACACTGGCGAACCTGAGAGAGAGACTCAAGCAAAAGGTACGACCCAAACACAATGAGGCACGCCCGAAAAAGACTCAAAACAAGGATTGCGACAAAACAAAGTAAAAAACACAACTCACGGACGCGTTTACAAGAATGAGAGACCTCAGATCATGAGGAGCCAGTTTCCCCGGGTTTTGTTCCCACCCTTTCTGATTTGTAATTCTCACATCGCTCGGCCCTCAGGCTCGATTTTTCTCTCAAAACCTTCTTGCTCACTTTTCTCTCCACTTACACCTCTCTATTCTTTATTCTCTCATTTTTCATCCCTCTCCAGGGTGATTGATGGATGAACATGGAATTGTGGGTTCATGCCCAACAAGATTAGCCCACGGCTATTTCTTAGGTGGATAGAGTGCCCTTACAGCAAGTATGTTGTGGCGGGGAAAAGGCGAAGACTGACTCAATTAAGCCCCTAGTTCATCACTTTGACCATTTTTGTTTTCTAAAATAGTTTTGACCAAAAATGAGAGTCGGATTAACATACTTGTTAGATTTTTGATTTGAAAAATCATGCAAGTCATTTGTGAAACCTTGAAAATTTTATCTTTTTGGGTCCAAGAAGATGGTCTGATTTTTGGAAAATGGAATAGTTTTCAAGGAAATAGTCAACTTCAATAAAAATTTTCAAAAACTATCTTTGCAAACAATCAATGCTCGACGAGCCTGAGAACTTACCCTCGAGATCGCAACCTCGGATCGGAGGCAATGAAAAATTGCCCTTGCTTGAAGGGGTACATAGCAGCGGAAAGTTTCCTGGTTTGGATGGTAACTTGCAGCGGAAAGTTGCCCTTGTCTAGATGGTGTCATGACATCTTTATGCTTTTATCAATGACGACTGAACTCCGAAGACGATGGTTTGAACCAATATATGGACACAGTCACTGTAAGAGCAATGGTGGCTGGACTTCAGGATGAAGTTGCCTAGGTATCCCAAACATGGGAATCAAGCCTACGTAGTTCACGGTTGTTACAACCGAATTGTCAGATGCAGAGGAAGCAAGGATGATGAAAACCATTACGTGAATTTGTATTTGTGAAAGCGTCGAAATGGACTTCAGGATGAAGTTGCCTACGTATCCCAAACATGGGAATCAAGCCTTACGTAGTTCCGGTTAAGGTACACTCGGGTATTAACCTTCACTTTTAGGCTCTAACTTTTGCCAAGGCGCCCAATGCGGGTTTTCGACCTTGCGAACTTCTTTTTCTTCTTTCCTTCTTCAATTTTTTTCATTTCCTTTCTTCTTTTTTTTTTTTGTTTCATTTTTTTGTTCTTTTGTTTGATTTTCTTCTTCCCTTTTTTCGCATTTTTTTTTCATTCTTTTCTTTTTCTTTTTCTTTTCTTTTCTCTCTTTTTCTTGCTCTTACTTTTGCAGGTAGCCCTTAGGGTTTCGGCCTGTGAGCCTCTCAAAGGGTAAAAGTGTAGCATAGTCCATGCCAAATGGTTTTGAGATCCTGAAGTCATCTGAATCCAGGAGAATGGCTGTTGTACTGATTTGCGGAAGGATCCATCACGGTCGCTTCACGAGCCTCTGCCGGTGAGATCTAATCTTCTTGATCTCAATTTGGTACCTCTTGCTCGAGGGTTGCTTCAGCGGGCCTCCTGAGGCCTTTCATGTCAATTATTTGTTGAACATTTTGAGCAGTTCGAGGTTATAGCAGATAAGTTGAATCTCGGTGAGAAGCGATCCTAAATTTGCACAATCTCAGGCGATTCCACACAAGTCTTCACAGGACCGCGCAAAACATTTTATTTTAGAAAGTTTTTAAGAAAACGAAAAATCACTCACGCAGAAGATAGTGTGAAACCAGTCCGGATCCAGCCAGGGTCCTTCTCAATACTCACGCTGAAAAGCATGATTTCATTCATAAAAAGGCTTAGCATGCCTCTCCTTCTCTCAAAATGATTAAAATTTGCAAAACTCGAGGAATTCCTTCCTCTTCGTTTTTATCACCGCAGTGTTTTTTTAAAAAAGGCTTTTGAAAAACTTGGGTCATTACAATGATTTTCAAGGCACAAGAGAGTAGGTAGAATGTACTGCTGTTCCATTCACCTCCTCTGGCACAACTAACTCACACTGAAAGTAAGCATGAAAATGAGATAGCCATAGCTGTTTCATTCAGATTTGTTGGTATAACTGGCCCCTCGGCAGAGACAGAATCAAAAACCAAAAAACGGGTAATTACAAGACAAAACGGCGTTCGAGGCAACAACCCCGGAATCACCTGGCGTTCTATACCAAAAGGGGGGGTTTGACTCGCTACAACAAGACAGACCCGTAAGCAAAATGACTAACTCAAGACAATGAGACAGACTCAAAACAAAGCAAAAGACTGACTCAACGCCCAAGCCAGAATTTACAAAACTAGTGTTCGCAGATGCTCAAAAATCGTGCGGGCGCCACATCCATAATGCAAGGCCTTTGCCCATGAGCAGTTCACTCTCTAATTACATACTCGTAGTATCTGTGTCCTCAAAATCCAACAACTGGGTAGTAACGGACTTGGCGGAGGTGGGTGGAAGGATAACCTCGTTGTCAATCAAATCCTGTACCTCATGACGGAGGCGGAAACAATTATCGGTAGCATGACCGGTTTCTTTGGTGAATACGCCTTACAAAGCAGCATCATGTGTAGTAGGGAGATTCTTCGGGAGGGGCCGAGGCTCCAAGGGTTTAAGGTGTCCCCTCTCGGCAAGGATCTGAAGTGCCTTGGACAATGGCATGTAGAGAGCATTGAAGACCCTGCGCCCTCGGGGCAGGTACTTTGAAGTCTGAGTATTTTTGCTAGATGCACTAGTGAGCGGTGTGACCTTGCCTTAACTTCTGGTCCTTCAGAGTGCGGGGTTGGGAAGCGAAGGCTGATACGGCATGGCGGGGCTGTCCGGTTCTCACAGAGCTTGAACTACCCTCGGTGGGGTGGGAAAGCATCCTCCTGACTTTTGCATAGCTGAGATATTTGTAGCTTGTTCATCCCCCCGGCTTTCAAAGCCTCGACTGCCCACAGTAGTTGTTCGATAGGATCGGTATCTGCCTTCATTTTGTCTTTACCTCTGGCCTCGGCCTGATCAAGGGTTTGGGTTGACGTTGACATGTCATTGCCATAGTTGGAGGCCATCTCTGGTTGGCTAAGTTCAATCACGATCCGTCCCAACAGCGGGGGCTCCTGGGGTACAAAACCTCCGGCATATGGTGCGGCTGGTGGCGAAGCGGACATTCCATAGGCGAGATCCGCCACGGACCTCTGGAGATCGCCTATCATCCCCATCAGTTCAAATGTAGTAGGCTCATGAGCTGATATAGATGAGGGTCCAAGCCGGGTGTCTGACGGCGGCGTGGTGGATCACGGCATATCAATATTGGTCTCACTTTGTGGAGTGATTCCTTGACCAGCATAGCTCATAACCACGATCTCTTCTGAATTCTGCGTCATCGTAGGTCTTGCCTCGGCAAGAGGGGACACTGACTATTCTAGAACTCTCTGAACTGAAAGGAAAAACAAAGCGACATTTGACAAAGGGATCAAACCACAGTCTTGAGAACAACTGTACTCTACTATTGATCACTGTTCCCCCGAAATCACTGTCTCACAAAACACTGAATCGGATATCCACAGACATAACTGATTCTCGCAAACTGATACTAGTGCCCTCAGGCCTGATGCTCAAACTTGCAAACTGATATGTGCGTTCCCTGTAGAGATACACTCTAAAAGCACATAGCAAATAAATGAGAGCCAATACACCCCTATGTTGGGGTAGGGTTTCCCTGTCCTATTTTGTCAGGAGCTAGGGTTTCATTATATCTGTGATGGTTTCAAACAACCTAACATCGGGTAAGCAACTTTGTCCTAGTTTGGAATGGTCACTATGGATTCGAATATGCACTAGGTCGAATGGTTGAAAGGGGCCCGGAAAGCGGGGTTTGTGTTCTATCTTGGCGAGCAATGTAAGGTCGACCTTATGGCATGCTTTGACAAAGTCAAGCCTCTGGCGGAACCACTTAGGAATAGCGAGATGGCCAACACGGTGTCCTAGGCGCCCAATGCACATGCAGCATAAAGAAACACATAAATGAAATCAAAAGCAGGGTATCACGAGTTGAGTCAAGCTCTCTAATACTCCCCAATGTCGCGAAGCTGTAACAAGCATGAGGAACTCATGGGTTCTGATTTGGACTCAATTTATCCGCAGTTCATCTGAACCAAAGAGTCTAAATCGGCAAATCGTTTTGAGAAAATAGATTTTTGAAAAGAAGTGCCAAACATGAATTGCTTTGCTGAATCTGAGTCGCCACCTAAATATGTTTTAATGGAAATTTAGGAAACCACGACTCGGTGCCAAAGGCCACGTGTCCGTTATCACCAAAGTTGCCTCGGCTCGGGAGCTTGGGTACGATTGGGGAAGGTCAGCTATGAGCACCCCCTCTCGCCCGGTCTGAAGACCGGCCTCTACTAACCATGATATCCGATTTTGAAAACGTTATGTATTCTTATCCCGGTTATTAGCCTAGAATTACTATGTTATGCACACGGCAAACAAGTATAGACTAGATTGCCTAATTTGGAAATAAGCACTGCATATCCGTTTGTCTTTGAAAAATATTTTGGAATTTGCTACTCGCAAGTAGGCTAAAATACGGATTTCAACGAGTTTTTCCAACTCAGACAATCCAACCTTCACCCACAGGCAATCAAACAGTTTATCACATAAGCATCTAGCCACATGGTAAGCATGCTGTCATGATAGCATTCACACACATGCAATATGCTAAAGCATGAAAATACTTACATCGTACTCCGTGCCAAAACAATAAACTAGTTAGCAAACATGCATGGTCCTAGTTCATGTCAAATTGACTAATGCAACACATACAAGATGCAATTAGGGTAGGCTCGGCTAACCTAAACATGGCATGTGAAATGCAATTAATTGATGCACGTATTCAATTTGGAATTGAAGTACAAATGCAGTTAGCATGATGCGCCGAGCCCGGTGCATGCAAGACAAATGGATGCATGCATGCATAGCATAAGGTATGCTAATTTAAACATGCCCTAATCTACCATCATAAGCGGGTAAATAAAAGGGAAGAAAGAAGTGGGGATTGGAAGAGATGCACACACACGCACCCACACTTATTACAGATTTGCCCTCGCCCGGAGGGACCAAATAAATATTACAGATAATGAACCTACAAGCTAATTAAATATTACAGATTACTTAATTAGTTAACGAACTAACTAAACTAGGAAAAATAGTAAACCGCCTCGGGAAGAGAGCCGAATGCAATGCATGCTCGGGTCCTGCTCAGAAGCGCACTGCCATGCATAGACTGCCTCTGTTTTCCCTGCTCTGCCCTTCTGAAGACTGCCAAAGTCTCTGCATTGCTTCCCTGGACATTGGGAGACACCACCGGCTGAGTAGAATTGCCACCGGCAGTGGGTTGTGGTCATCGGCTGTTGATGAATCCATCGGCCACCAATTGATTGCCGGTCGGCACTCTGTGCAGTCGATTGGCAAGAAGTTCGAACAGAACCTGTTTGATAGCAGCAGAGGACAGAGCCTTGCATGGCAATGCGATTCAAGCCATGTATGCACCAACCAAGCCCCTTATCATGTGTATGACTCAAAGGGACATGGTCCTTAGTTTTCGGACCACCAATCGCGCATTTCAATGCGTGATGGCCCAAGAAGCCAAGTTGTGTATTTTCATGTCAAATGAAATGCAAACCAAATAAGCATGTAAGGGCCTAACCTCTATCACTTGATTTCAAGAGGCAAGGCATGCATGTCCAACGCAACCTAAGCATGCATTCATTACACAACCTAAGCAACAAGGCAAACAAGCATGCCACCACTATGCAAACTACTTAGGCGTGCAAGATGTAATCTAATCATGCAACATGCTAGCAACTTGACCAAGGAATGCCGCCAAATGCAAGTGATTTCAAGCATGCAATACGTACAACCAAGGCATGCAAACATGGTATAATGTAACAACAGTTGAATGGCATGCAAGGGATGGACTTACACTAATTGGACAGTTCTAAGTTAGGTCCAAAACAGTGGCCAAAGCTTAAGAAGATGGGACCAAACACATATTCACACATGCACATGTTAAGGCCTAAACACTTAAGCATCAAAGGGCATCTTTTAAGCACACTCAAAAGGGAATAATCATGGACATGGGGCATGCATTAAGCTTTGAAAATCATGCAAGAACATGGTGCCAAACCAAGCAAACAAGATAGGCTAAGTATGTAACAATGGTCCAAGATTCAAGGCAAGCTAAAGGGGTATTTGACCACACTTAGCAAGACCAAACATGGAATGAATTTAATGACCAAAAACAGAGTTTTGGCACATAAAATAAAGCCCAAAAGACCACTTAGATGGCATATAAATGGCTTGAATTCAAAAGCATGCACAAATGCACTTTCAAGGAGCATACCACACAAGCTCATAAGGCATCATAAAGGTATCTAAGGCAAGCATACAAGCATGTCAAAGGGACTGAAATGATGCTACAAATGGTGCCAAACCACTGAAATAAAGCAAGTAATGCATGCTACACACTCACACACTTAAGGCCAACAAACCAAAAATGCAAAGGGGGTATATAATGCATGTCATGGCCGACCAAAATGACTAAGGACAAACCTCAAACATGGAAAAATAAGCACAAAAGCTTCACAAAGCTAGGCCTAAAACATGCTAGAACAATGATTTACAACCTAAGGCATGTTAAAGCCTAAACATGGCATTACATGGTAGGTATGCTAAGCATGCATGGTGTACCAAAACCAACTTACAACAATGCTATTTCATGGCAAAATAAGCATAAATAACAGCCAAGGCATGGTCAATATGAGGCTTAGTTAGGTGCTCATTAAAGAGGAAAAAATGGCCCTTTTCAAGGACAACAAGGAGAGGGGGTGGCCCTCTCCTTCTTGGGACTTCAAGGCACCATCCTTACCACTGAAATCCCTCAAGATTTCAGTGGTGAGAAAACAAACACTGAAAGTCCGGAGCTCACTCAAAATAGCACAAAATGGAGCCTCTCAAGGCTTAAGAGGGGTCAAACACCTCCAAACCACAAAACACTCTGAACCAACTATTTAGAGGGCCTAAAAACAGAACTTTTTTATATTATACACTAAGCACAAAAATAGTTCTAAGATAGGCAAAAATAGTATGCAAGAATGGGGTTAAAAGGGGTAAGATTGTTACCCTTGAAGAGCCTCTTTACAAATGGTGGACCAGCCCCTTCCTTGAGCTCAAAATAGCTCCAAAGCTTCAAGAACAGACCTCTGGCCCTTCAAGAACCAAGAAAAGGTGTAACACTATGTGTTTGTGTGCAATAGTAAGCCTAAACACACACAAGGACACACAAGAGGTAGATATAGAGATAGGAAATATGTATAACCCTAACCTAATCCAAAGCTTCTCTCACCTTCTCTCACCAAAATTCCTAACCCTAAAGCCAAGAGAAGGGCTCCTCTTATTGAGGAGCCAATCTTGTAAAACTTACCAAGGAAGCTAACAAGAAGGCCATCCCTCCATACGTGTATGGAGGAACAATCTAAGCAGTTGTTTTAAAATATCTGCAAAAGCAGATGAGCAGTGGTCATTTGCTCGAGAATTGCCATTTTGACAAAATGAATTTGCCGACCAAGGAGAATCTTGAGTAGCCAATATACATTGCCGATGGCAACACAATACCAGCCGGTGGCCTCTAGCCATGGCCGGTGATGTGTGGGGATGCCTCACAAGGCATTCCCTGCCCCTTCAAGGCAAAACACAAGTGTTTGGTGCAAAATCGGACACTAAACAGTCGAGTTCGGAGATCCTGAGGCAAGGCGCGCAGCCGAGACCTCCGGGAACCCCAAACGAACACAAATATGGATGATCACCGGGTGTTCAAACGGTGACGTCCAAGTCTTGAGGACGGTCAAAAATGGGGTGTCTACAGGCTCCTCGTGGCCGAGACATACGTCGTGTGTACATATATAGAAGTTTTCTTTTTGATTGCCAAGAAATTCCTTTTGATTGACTTTTTGGGAAGTAGGTTAAAATCTGGCTTTTTGATAATTTTTTTTTTTTCAAATGTGGAAAAAAAAAAGAAGAAAGGAGATGTGACTCAAAAAAACCAATAAGTCAAAAAAATTGCCTTTAAGATTTATTATAAATGCAAAAGGGCATTCAAGCACATGGATAATTCATATAAAAAAACTCGAGTGAACCTTAACTGGAACTATGTAAGGCCTGATTTCCATCTTTGGGATACGTAGGCAACTTCATCTGAAGTCCAGCCATAATCATCTCCAGCTCAACTGTCTTGTCCATACATTTGACCAGGTCATCTTTGTCTATTCTATAAAGAGTTCGGTTATGATCTTTGTTCTGGGAGAAGGGTTGATCATAGTGTGGGTTATTCAGTCTATTTTGATGTGTCACGGGAAGGTTTTGGTTGCATGTTGATGTAAGAAGGGAAAGGTGGTGGCAGATGTCCAATAGACACACTTTCGGGCCATTTGGGCCCTTCTTTTTCGGGCTACAAAGCATTAATGTTATTTATGTAGTAGTTTAAACTAATATTATAGCAAACAATCTTATAGATAGGATATAATGAACTCATTATTTTCAGGCAATTGACAGACTACTTAGTGTGATTTGTGATTCCCCATGCTTTGAGCATCACGTAGACAAATACTATATGGTATTCTAAGGCTGTTTAATAATTTTCATTCAAAACATATCATTTATAAACAATGTCATTTCTTTAATATATTTCTGTCAAAATTGTTAACAAAAATGTGTTCCGATCAAGGGGTTACTGGTATCCGATTGTAGACCGCCCCCGAGAACTCTCTGAAAGCTCCGCGCTGCGAGGGCCCGAAATTTCGTTTTGTTCTCTAGCTACTACAAGTTCGGACTTGTATCACGGTTTTGAATCTAATCTCGCAAAGTGCAGTGCAAGACCGACAAATCACCAAATAGTCCAAATCCGGCAAATCATTTTGGAAAAGCGAGTTTTTTATAGAAAGTGTAAACATGGACTGCTTTGCCAAATACAGAGTTGCCACCTAAATATTTTATTTTTGGGGGAAATTTAGGAAACCCTGACTTGTGCCTAAGGCCACGTGTCCGTCATCACCAAAGTTGCCTCGGCTTGGGAACTTGGGTATGAGAGGAGAAGGTTATGCAATGAGCACCCCCGCTTGCCCGATCAAAGATTGGCCTTTACTAACATGATATTTTGTTTTTGAAGACACATGTGCTCTTATTCCGGTTATTAACCTAGAATTACTATGTGTTGCACACATCATACAAGTATGGATTAGATCGCCTAAGTTGGAACAAAACATTGCATGTTCGTTTGTGAAAATGATTTGAAGTTTGCTACTCGCAAGTACGCTAAATCGCGGATTTCGATGAATTGTTCCAATTCAAGCAATCCAACCTTCACCCACAGGCTTTCAGGCAGTTATATCAAATAAGTAGTTAGCCTCATGGCAAGCATGCTTTCATGGCAACACTAACACACATGCAGTATGCTAAAGCGTAAACACTCGAAGTGTATTCTGAGCCAAAACAAAGAACTAGTTAGAAATCATGCATGATCCAAGTTCATGTTAAAATGGCTAATGCAACACATGCGAAGATGCAACTAAGATAGGCTTGGCTATCCTAAGAATGTCATGTGAAATGCAACTTGGTACATATATTCAAATTGGAATTGAAATACAGTGCAATTAGTATGATGTGCCGAGGCAGTGCATCTGTCTGAGATGAATGAATGCAAACATGCAAAGCATAAGGATGTTAAATGAAATATGCCTAAAACTAACCATCATAGCGGTTAAGTAAAAGGGAGAAAGAGATGGAGAATGTAAGACATGCATCACACACTCACGCTTATTACAACAGTTGGCCCTCTCGAGGGAGGGTTCGAATAAGAAGCTAACTAGCTAATCTAAGCTAATTAAACTAATTATTACAAATTGAATAACTAGCTACAACTAATTATTACAAAACAAACAAGCAGCTAAACGTATTAAATACTTAATTACAGAACCAAATCATAAACTAGCTAAGCAAATTAGCTAAGTAAAAAAGAAAGCAGAGCTCGAGAGGAGAAGAGTGCATGCATGCCCGGTTGCCTCGTTCGGAAATCCGTCGCGATGCCCTAATTTGCCTCTGTTTGCAATTGTTTTCAGAACACTGTACCAAGCTCCAGAAAGCTTCCAACTCACTTTGGGGACCTGTGGGAGGGCTGCCGACCAGTTGTTGGGGTTGGAGACCACCTGCCGACCACTTTTCTTTGCTGAAAACCAGAAAAAGTGGTCGGCCAGCAAGTATTACTGGTCAGCCAACTAGTTTTTGTTGCTGGACTCCACTTTGCTGCAACAGAGAGCAAGAAAGGGCATGGCAATGTATTTGCAAGATATGCGTGCATGACCACCCTCCCTATCATTTCATAAGCTCAAGGGAGTGTGGTTCTCAACCGTCGGGCCACCAATCACGCATTTCAATGCATGATGGCCGAGAAGCCAAATTGCACAATTCAATGTAAAATGAATGCACACATAAACAAATAAGGCCTAAAACTCTATCATGTATGGTCAAGAGTGTCGGTGGCGAGAATTGAAACACGTTCATCACTTCAAGTATGAAATATTCCTCCTTTCTTGTGCTCGAATTAACATAATCAAACAATAATGCAAGCAACAACATGCAAACATGCAATGGAACTTAAGCATGCAAACATGCAATGCAATAAAACAAGCATGCAAACAACATTCGAGGGACAAGCATACAAGCAAGCAATGCAATATAACATAGCATACTCAATGCTAATGGCATGCATTCTCAATGCAAAGCAACAACTTGGCACACACAATGCGAATGACAACATGACATACACAATGCGATGTAAGATGGGCATACTCAATGCAATGATCAACATGGCATACACAATGCTCAGTGGACTTAAACCAAAATGGACAGACCTCAGCCATGCCCAAATCAGTGTCCATAACACCAAAACAAAGGCACAAAAAGCAAGGCGTGCATGTACATGCATTGGCCTGACAACTAGGCCTAAGAGCACAACTCTCAAGAATGCTCAAAGAGTGACAAACATGGGAGTGTAACAACACTCTAAGCTCTGAAATAAGGTATGAAATGATGCCTAATCATTCAAACAATACAAGTAAAGCATGCTAGGGTCCTTAAAGCATGAAGCTTGTAAAGAGGACTACAAAGGGGCCATGCAATACATGGCACAAATGCATGAACAAATCACAAACAGAGCTTAAGTAGGTCTTAATAAAGACCAAAACATCTTTGAGATGAAATTTGAAAGGCACAGGCATGCATGCATGCACACTTGGCCACAAACAAGGCAACAATACATAACACTCAAAGGCACTTAAAGAGTGAATGAAGTGGGAACATGACAGTCCTATATGCTCTGAAATGTCATGTGAAATGATGCCAAATCATGTACACAACACAAATGAAGCATGTTATGGGATCCAAAGCTTGAAGCAAGTATAGGCACTTACACTATAGCTATGCAAAACATGAAGCATATGGCAAGGGTAACCCAAAATAGTCCTAGAACATGTTAAAATGAGTCTAAAATATGCATGGACCAAAGCTAAAACATGCTAGCATGATGGGCATAAGGCATGACAAATGCAAGGCAAATAAGGTGGATTACACTACACCTACCAAGACCAAGCATGGGATGGCTTCGCCAACAAAAATTAGAGTTATATCATGGCAAAATAACCCCAAATAATCACTGAAATGATAGCTCGCATGCTTAGGCATGAAGGCATACACAATGGCTCATGTTAAGGGCATAAAACACAAACTCTCCAAAGCATGGAATAGGTGAAAGATGCAAGTGTATGACCATGAAACATGGACTGAAATCACATTTCAAATGATGGCAAATCATTCAAATAGGCTAAGCAAAGCATGCTAGTGGACTTGATACACAAAGCTAACAAGCTAAAATGCACTATAGCTATGCAAAGCATAGCATGCATGATCAAAACAACACAAATCAGAGCTAGAACATAGTAAAACATGGACAAGAGCTTCTTAGAGTTAAGCCAAAAGCATGCTAAAATGACATGTTAAAGCATGAGACACATTAGGCTAATTCATGGAATTGCACTACAAGTGCATGGAGCATGCAAAGGCCAACCAAACCAAACCTTAGCAGAGGTATGACATGGCAAAACAACACTAAGAACATCTTTGAGATAGACTCAAAACAAGAATGACATGCTACTTCATGAAGCATACAAGTCTAGTTTGTGAGATTTATACTACAAGTGTACAAGGCATGCATGAGGTGACAAAACCAAACCAAAATAGTGGTATGACATGCTAAAATAACCCCAAATACTTGCTAAGATATGGCTAACAAAAGCTTAACAAACATGCTCAAACATGAGGCATGTGTAGCAAGTATACAAAACATAAGGCCGAAGTCAGAAGTGACGGAAGTGAATATCAAAGCCGGAGGCGATCCATTTTTGACAAGGCCCAAGGAAACTTAGACAAGCAGGCAAGATAACAAAGAAATGCCCCGTGGTACAGGGCAAGATCAGAGGACATGTACAAAGTTGAACATAACTTATGATCATGCAAAGAAAGGCATGTGAAGCAATTATACACACTAAATACAGCAGTTTAAGCAGCGAATATAGACAAACTACAACTCATGCGAGAAAGGATGTAAGAGAATTATACAATTCTCGCTTCGTCTCACCACGAATTACATACGATACCGTCTTGTTGCACGACTTCAAATGAACCGTACATACAATATCGATGCAGATTCGCCCGACTTCAAATGAGCTTGTACATACAATATCGTGCCTACATAAGAAAGAAACTTAACATGTACAATATAGTTAGAAATATGTGTTCCATGTTACAACATGGTACAATTCCAATGTGAAATAAACGCGTGCATACACAATGCCGATGGAAAGGTGCATAGCAATGCAAGTGAAAGTGCGCAACAATGCAAGCAAAGTGTTGGTGCATAACAATGCAATGAGTGGGGTGCATAACAATGTGAGTAAAACATGTGCGACAACGCAAATAGGGTTCATGACAATGCGGGTGGAAGGGGTGCATAACAATGCAACCTAAGTGTGACGCATAACAATGCGAGTAGTCGCGATTGCATAACAATGTGAGCAAAATGTGCGTGACAATGCAGATAAAGTGTGCATGACAATTCGACAAAAGTGCGAATAACAAAGCGACGAGTAGTGTGCATAACAATACAACAAGTGGTGGGCATAACAATGCAACAAGACGTGCATAACAATGCAAGAAAAGTGCAACTTCAATAGCATGTTGAAACAAAATCTTGAAAAGAGGAAACGTAAGCCTTAACGAGATTAATTTAACCAGAACCTCTGATTTACCTCTCGGAGGGGTCGCAATGTATTCAAAAAAGGATACACCTTGCTCTTGACGAATAAAAATTTGCCCGCATCGAAGACTTGAATTGAAGTTCCAGAATCTGAACGAACTACAACTTATGTAGAAAGGATGTAAGAGAATTATACAATTCTCACTCGTCTCACCACAGTTACATACGATATAAATGCAGTGCACCATCTTCAAATGAACCGTACATGCAATATCATCTGCTTGCGCCAGCTTCAAATGAACTGTACCGTCAATATTGTGCCTGCATAAGAAAGAAACTTAACAGGTATAATATAGTTAGTAT
This sequence comes from Camellia lanceoleosa, assembly GCA_025200525.1. Taxonomy (NCBI): domain Eukaryota; kingdom Viridiplantae; phylum Streptophyta; class Magnoliopsida; order Ericales; family Theaceae; genus Camellia; species Camellia lanceoleosa. Next base: position 28,544,684 of record CM045760.1, read on the forward strand.
CACGTGTTCCAGGTTACAACATGGCACAATTCCAATCACGAAATAAGCGTGCATACACAATGCAGATGGAAAGGTGCATAGTAATGCGGTGAAAAGTATGCAACAATGCAAGTGAAGTGTTGGTGCATAACAATGCAATAGTGGTGTGCGTAACAATGTGAGTAAAACATGTGCGACAAGCGCCAAATAGAGTGCATGATAATGCGGGTGGAAGGGTGCATAACAATGCAACCTAAGTGTGGCCTTATAACAATGCGAGTAGTCCGGTGCATAACAGTGCGAGCAAAATGTGCGTGACAATGCAGATAAAGTGTGCATGATAGTATGACAAAAGTACGCATAACAAAGTGGCGAGTAGTGTGCATAACAATGCAACAAGTGGTGGGCATAACAATGCAATGAGACGTGCATAACAATGCAAAAAAAGTGCAACTTCAATAGCATGATCGAAACAAAATGCTAAAAGAGGAAACACAAGCCTTGGCGAGATTAATTTAACTAGAACTTCTGATTTACCTCTCGGAGGGTCACAACATACTCAAAAAAGGATACACCTTGCTCTTGACGAGTAACGATGAGCCACGCATCAAAGACTTGAATTGAACTTCCGTGAGGTCAATTTCGCCGAAAAGTGTACTTTTCCTATACTTTCTCGAGGCGAGGACTCCAATCATCACCAAAACACACAGGGAGAACAATGGAGCCCTAAGGATCATCTATCTCATCGTGCGCATGAGGTGCATACTTTACTTTTACATTTTCTACGACGTATTTTATCTGCTCATTCTGAACACATTCACATACACAGTACTTCTGGTCATAGCATCTAATTCATTTGGCACACAGCTCTCAACATAACACTTTGCTCACTTTGCACGCAACCCTTAACACAAAACTTTGTTTATGACATGCACAACTTACACACAACGATACCGCTAATTTAGCACCTGACTCATTAGGCACCACTTGGGCACTTGACTCTTTTGGGCACACAAGTCATTTGGGCACCACAGCTCTTTTGGGCACCTGACTCATTTGGGCACATAGCTCATATCTTTTGCTCAATCTGAACACACAATTCATAACCACGACATTTGCTCAATCTGAACACCACAGTTCTATATGATTTTGCTCAATCTGAACACCAGTTCATAATGCGATTTTGCTCAATCGAGCACCGATTCCTGCGTAGGATTTGCTCAATCTGAGCACCCAGTTCTCTCTTGATTTGCTCAATCTGAACACATAGTTGATAGCATTTTGCTCAATTTGAACCGCAGTTCATAACGCCAATATTGCTTAATCTGAACACCACGATTCATAATGCGATTTTGCTTAATCTGAACCAGATTCATGGCGCATTTTGCTCAATCTGAACACATAGTTCATAACGCAAGATTTGTTCAATCTTAACACTCAGTTCATAATTCAATATTTTTTTAATCTTAACACACAGCTCATAATGCAGTTTGCTTAATCTTAACACACAGTTCATAATGTAGTTATGCTCAAACTGAACACGCAGTTCATAACCCAGTTTTTGCTCAATCTGAACACCGATTAAATGTCAGGATTTGCTCAATCTGAACACACAATTCACAACACAGTTTACTTAATATGAACACATAGTTCATAACGCAGTTTTTGCTCAATCTGAACATGTAGTTCATATCGCAGTTTTTGTCAATCTGAACATGCAGTTCATACTTTTTGTTTTGCACAATCTGAACACCCAGTTCATAACACAGTTTTGGCTCAATTTGAACACGCAGTTCATAAACCAGTTTGCTCAATCTGAACACACAGTTCATAATGCAGTTTTCGGTTTAATTTGCACACAGCTCATAATCAGAGCACACTGTTCAATCTGAACACGCAGTTCATAACACTACACACTTTTCATAACTTAGCACCTTTGCTCAATCTGAACCGCGATTCATAACGATACACTTTTCATAACTTAGGACCTTTGCTTAATCTGAACCGCGATTCATAACACGACACTTTTCATAACTTAGCGCCTTTGCTCAATCTAAACATGCGATTCATAACACAACACATTTTCGATGGCACATAGCCATACTTTTCATCTGAACACCTGACTCATAGTTTTCATTACGAACACCCATTTCGTACTTTTCATTACGAACACACAACTCATACTTTTCATTATGAACACACAACTCATACTTTTCATTACGGCGAATACATTTATTCATTACGAATGCGGTATCTTCCGTTTCACAGCGAGTTCACGGAACTATTATTGCGGTGTGTGGTACATGGAGCTCCCGATCCCGTTCGACATATTGTGGATGAGGCAGGGTTCGGCCCATTCTGTGCGGGGTTATCGCGTCATCCAGCGAGCTGGACCCTTCTGCGCACACTTGTAGTGAGATGGTGGGTCACCTCCAACTCCTTCCTTTTCTCGACCAGGGACATGATAGCGACCGTATGACTTCTCATCTTGGCGGGCCTTGGCGTGGCGAGGCCGATCCCATATGATGTTGATATGGGTGAGTGGGATGCCGCTTGGATTTATCTACTCGGAGCTCGTCCGATCGTCGACAGAACCATCGGCGGTCGATTACACAGTTCGGCAAAGCGATACCGAAGGACTACTTAAGACTTTTGAGGCCATACAAGTATGCGAGGATTTTGATGTTCCTCCTTGGGACCACATTGTTCTCCGCTAGAAAACCGATCGACTGTATCTGTTGAGTGCTCTGGTAGACACGCCTGGTCAAACGCCGATTGGGGTGGCCTCGCTACCCTTTACTACTACATGAGCATGACCTCCGGCGGGGACCATAGTTTGAGGCTCTTGGCGAGCACAGGAGGTACATTCTGCCTCTTGATTTACATTTTGTCTTTCATTATCGTACTGCTGTACACTACACCTGACATTTGCACTCGACATTCTACATTTTCTATACATTCTATACCTTTGCATCGCACACAACGATACACTCGGCATTCTACATTTTCTATACATTACGTATCTTGTGACAAGCTGTCTTGCCTTTCACAACTATGGGTTTATGCCTGCTTCCGGCACTCGCTTAGGGCTCGAGGTCAAGGCACAACGAGATCCTTACTCTCATGATTTGAGGGTCGGTGCTAATCCAGGTCCCTGGAGACTCTGCCATATCTCCAGCAGTACTTTGAGACCGTGCGGGCGACGGAGGTAAACAGAACTCTCAGTTCTTCATTCTTTCAGCTTTGATCCATCTTGCATATTTATGACATCTAATCAGTTTATGCACCTGCTATCCGTAGATCACTTGGTAGCCTTGGATTGACATGCCAGGGTATGCTCGGTTCGATTCCACAGGGCATGGGCGCCTCCGTCTGAGGTTCTACTTGAGGACGGTCGGCGGGGCCTAGTTTCTCGGGGATCGCTTCATGCGCCAGATGATGGGCAACCCCAAATAGGAGATCCCCTGGCGGCGCCTCACTTTGGACATCACGGTCCTGAGGCTTACTCCCCAGGAGGTCGAGGACCTTATGTTGGGTGTTGATGTAGTTCTTTTCCTGGAGGAAGGGGATTACGCGACATACGTCCATACATGCCTGATGCCTCCATTGGCAGGCGTCTGCATCCCCAGGAGAAGAGCTGCTGACATGCCTTCATCGAGTCGTGCCTGAGCCGCAGACATCCCTTCCACTAGCGGGGCTAGCATATCGAGGAGTAGGGCAAGAGGGACGCCCTCGACTTGCGATATCTTTGGGTGGCCAGATCTTTTGACCAAGCTGATGGGCGGGCAATATGGGACATCGTACCGGATTCCACTGGAGCCTCCATTGCCCGATCATCGATACGTCAGTGACCCTGACTCACCACCGGTATGCTCCACAGTTTTCATTTATCATTCATATATTTAGACACTCATTCATTCTCTGATGACTCGAACTTGCATCTCCCAGAGAGTATCTTGAGGGTTGCTTGGGGTGGTGACCTCACTCGAGGGCATGGTCTTCGCGGAGGAGAGCAATTGTTGCACTCTATAGTATTCGGTATTTTTAGGTCTCTTTGCGGTTATCATACTTGATGACATCTTGGCCGAACACTTCACCACCTTGGTTCCTTTGCATGAGTAGAGCACATCGACACATTACATTCACATACTATGTCTGTATGCACTTTCGTTCTATGCATCATTCTTGCATCGCTATATATACTTTGGTGATGTATTCAAAGCTGTCTCTTTGAGGTTACTGTACGACCGGGCCATCGAGGGCTTCCCTTGTTGGGAGATGGGGCTCAACTCATGGCAGGGAACCTGAGCACTGTCGAGATATAACGAAGTCTAGTGAGGAGGAAGAGTCGGCACATCCTCGATGGAGACATCCGGAATGAGATGATTACTCTGGTTCCGATTCTGGCGGAGGTGATCTTGAGGAGGATTAGGATGGCGACTCGATTCGATGAGTGTCTTTGGTGCATTCGGTTGCGAATTGATTATAAAGAGGATGAAGAGAGCATGTCGGTCTTGAGCTTGATAGCACTGATGCAGATGTTCCTGCTTTATTTTTCTTTTTATACGTAGTTGCAGCACATTGTACAGTTTAGGCAGCTTTATTTTCTTCAAAACTTGTACCGTGTTGTAAAATGCTGTAAAAAAGGAAACATGATGGAATGAAAATGACTGTTTGTTCAAAAACAATTCGTTAAATGAATCAACAAATCGATAAACAAATAAGAAACAACTCGGTAAACAAACGAGCGACAACTCGATAAACAAACGAGCGACAACTTGATAAGCAAATGCATTTTAGGCAAACAAGGCGACATAACGCATCCGAAACAACAGCAAACTCAGACTTTCAGCACTCTCAGCACACTAGAAAGCTAGAGACTCTCTTCTGGAGGCTAAAACCAGGTTGTAGACCACTTTTTGCACATGGCCAACCACCACAGGAGCCTACCGACCAGTTTTTTTTACGCAAACCCAAAAAGTAGTAGCGAGACAGGAAAAACTAGCTAGCCAACTCGAAAAAGTGGTTGGCCAACCCGGTTAGCCTAAAGGACCTCCGGTTTTTTGCCCTTGTCCTCCAGCAGTGCCTTATCGCTTTATAAAGTTCTAACCGTGGTTTCCTCATTCTAACTCAGTTTGCACCAAAATGGGCGCATTTCTTTTCAAAATCGAAAAAGGTGAATTCAGGGGCTTCAACATAAATGCACTATTCATCTTTGAGTCGTACCCATTGCGTTTCGTTTGTTCCTTCATCTTTGCCGACAAGGTTTTGGAATCTAGTAACACACGCCTTTAGCTTTAACATACAAGAGGTATGTCACACATTCGAAGACTTCCAAGCTTTGATGGAATCCGAGCGCGATGAAGAAATTTTACCGCAATTCCGCTTTGGCCACATCCAAGCTTAGGACAGATGTACGGACTCACTATGCATGACGCTTGGTCTTTGATCCACGATGGAGAATCGGACATTCCCAGCTTGGTTCATGGATTTTCTGATGTTGGTGACTGTGGCGACCATCATTGGCAAGGTTTTCGGCGACATGTGCGTTGCTTATGCTTACTGTCTCATTTCTTGCTTGCCTCAGGCTCCGGAGGATCTGGCGTCCGTTTGATCTAAGTTGCCCAGGGTTTAAAAGAGGGCAAGAGCTGTATCGCCATGACACTAGCTTAGACATTGAGGGGTTTAGATGCTTTTTATCGCTGAGAGAAGACTAGGTTCGCGGGGAGTCCACTACTGCTGCAGGTAATGTTTCCCACCCCATCTCACATATATTTCTCACATCACTCGGCCCTCAGGCTCGGTTTTTCTCTCAAAACTCTTTTCTTACTTTTCTCTTAATGTACACCTCTCTATTCTTTAAGCTCTCATTTTTTTTATCCCTCCCCAGATATGGTTGATGGATAAGTTGATGGTTGTGGACTCATGCCCAGCATATTTAGCTTGCGGTTATTTCTTCCGGTGATGTCTAGTCGATGCCCTTGATGAGGGTTGGTGATGTGATTGGATGTACAGTTTGTCCGCAGACCGCATTGCTTGGCGCTGCCCTTCGCTCAATTCTTTGGTGATGAGTTCTGACATGTCTCCCGGCCGGGATTGGTTGATCGGCTGACACCGTGTCGTTTACTTCCATTTTGATTACGGCACTAGTTGGGACATGATCGGACTGCATGGAGGAAGGATAGAGTACCTTGTTGCATTTCTAGTTCGGTGCACTGGCGGCGGTATGCCACATGGAAGACAAAGAGCTTCGGCGCTCCACTTTCGATTACACCCTCTACGATGAGTGCCTGACTTGGCTTGATGAGGAGGCGCAAGTTGGGCCTACTTTGATATCAGAGGCTTTGACCAGCTCTGAGAGGGGGCGCAGGAACACCTGACTTATCCATGTGCCAAATTTATTGCTTTATTAGTACTTTCAAGTTTTCTTTATGAATGTAATAAAAATCAACTTTGATTTGTATTCAAGAGTAGGAGGACTCTGTACTGAAATCAATGTAATTGAAGGTTGTGGGTACTGAAATTTTTTCGTTTGGTCCAAAAATGGTCTAAGTTGTAAAAAGATTAATTTGAGCAAAATCAACTTTTGTTAAAACTTTTCAAAACCATTTCGATATGGATCGAGCTGGACACGCCTAAGATCATCACTAAGATGCCTGATCACGATCCGTGCAATTGGAAAGATTGCCCCTAGTCGGAATAACCTTTGCAGGAGATCCTGGAGCTCTTGAAATGTAGAATAGACAAAGATGACCAAACATGATCACATGGACAAAGTTGATCGGGGAAGTGTTTATGGCTGGACTTCAGAATGAAGTTGCCTACGTATCCCAAAAATGGGAATCAAGCCTTACGTAGTTCAGTTCGGGTTCACTCATGTATTAACACTCTCCTTTTGTGCTCTAACTTTTGCCAAGGCCGCCCTTTCTAGGTTTTCAACCTTGGGAGCTTAGTTTTTATTATTTCAAATTTTTTATGCTCTAACTTTTACCTATGTCTCCCTTTCGGGTTTTCAGCCTAGCGAGCCACTCAGGGATAGTATTTTTTCAACTTGTCTATGTTGATCGGCTGGGAAAACTCTAGGCCATCTAGGTCCATCGAGCGATAGCTTGAGAGCCAAATAGACTTGATGATATAAGGGCAGTTCAATTGGTGCGAACTTTCCCTAAGGCCATGAATGGGGAGCTCGGTTGTCTTTGAGCACATGATCCCCTTCCTTCAAATTCACAGACTTAACGTTCTTGTTGAAAGCCTTAGCAATTCTTAGTTAACAACCTGAACATGATCTGATGCTTTTCGGCCTTCTCTCGTCAAACAACATGAGTTCTTCAAACTTGCTTTCTGCTACCAATCGCCTCGGCTATCGACACTCGGTAATACGTAATGTGAACCTCAACCCGATGGGCGAACAACCTCTATTCCATAAACCAAAGAATCTGAGTTGCTCAATAGAAGTTGAATTGAAGTCGGTAGTAGCCCAGAGTGAATGGCGGCTTATCTGGCCCGATCCGGTGGGTTTCCTCCATCTTCTGCGAGAATGTGCTTGATGTTCTTGTTGGTGGTCTCCATTGCTCCGATTGGTTTATCGCCCGATATGTAGGCGACTTATGAAAAGCTATGTTGTACTTCTCAATAAGTCGATCACCTCTTTCTTGAAGTGAGAACCATTATCCAAAATAATCTCGTTCGGGACCTGTGGCGACGGTGATGTTGTTCTGATTAACTTAGCAGCGTCGGCGCCTTCAACACCACATAGGATTGGGCCTCAACCCACTTTGTGAAATAGTCTCGCTACCCGAGAATGTACTCATGTCCGTTGGACCCCTTTGGAGTGTGACCCAATCACATCAATCCCCAGTAAAGCGGCCATGGCGAAGTCATGTTGTACAACCGATGGTGGAATGTTCATGTGATTTGCATGGATCGACATTTGTGGCATCGCCGGACAAAGCCTATACAATCCTCCTCCATGGTGGACCAGTAATAACCTTGTCTAAGGATCTTCCGGCCTAGCATCACCCCGTTCATGTGCACTATGCCCTCTCCTCCATGGATGGCCTCCATCAGTGCTTGGATTCTTGGCATCAACATCTGACTTATGCATCCGAGATGACCTCTCTTGTCAGTTTACCCCTTGAAGCGATGAGCGGCGACCATTCTTCTAATTACCTCTTATCTTTGCCATTTGCCCCACGGTGAATCGCTTCCTTCTCCAAGAAGTTCCAAACATCGTAATACCAAGGATTCTCATCTTGTACCTCATCTATGGCTGACAAGCGGCTGGTAGGCACAAATTTACATTTAATGATGATCGGACACATTGAACTCGAAAGGATGTCTATCATAGAAGATAGAGTTGCTAATGAATCGATGAACTGTTGTTCTCTCTTAACAGATGGGCAAAATTTAGTTTCTCAAGCAGAATCGAGCGTCCAAGGCACGGTGATAGATTTTTCATCTTTTCTTCTTTTACTTTCCAATCTCCTTTAGCTTGAGATACAATAAGGTTCGAGTCCCGATGGCGTCCAACCATTTTCCCTTAGTTACAGGGGCGACTTCTAGTCGACAATACATGCCTCATACTACGCTTCATTGTTCGACACTTTGAGTGGAGTTTGAGCAGCTAGAGGAATCTGAGAATTGTCGAGTGCTGTCGTAAACCCTATCCATACCCATATTGGTTTGGCCTTTGTCAAAGTACATAAATCCAAGTTTAAGTCTTGACATGCGAGAATGGCCTCGTTTGGGGAACATGTACTCAATTGCTTCATCGCTTTAAGCGGGTGATCGGCTAAGAACTTCCCTCTTGCTCTCCCTTTTAGCGACTTTGCGCATCATATACCGGTCGAATTAAAGCGAAGAAACCAACGGCTAGCCTACCCGTAAGTGCTAGTTTCTCGAAGAGATATTTGATGGGATCTAATCTCAGCGAGTCTTCTGAGTGAGCTAACGAGGTAGTCTTGCGTGGCTTAACTGCAGTAGCCCATACCAAGAGCCGGAACAAGCCTTCTCCGGTAGTGTGGCGAGTCTCGTAATCTAGTATTTTCTTGCTCGGGTAGTAGATAGCTCTCTCTCACTTTGTCGTGGAACTCTTGTGCAAACATACAGCCCGGCCAGTAGTTTGATCCTTTG